>JAYDZK010000169.1:46732314-46747218 GCA_034509185.1 Euphonia xanthogaster
CACCTGCCCCGGCCCGCCGGGCTCGCACATCGCGGGGTGCCGAGCTAAGTCTAACGCGGCGAGAAGGTCCGCTGCCTTAACATGGTGTAACATCGTTTGTGGGGGACGAAATTCTCCTTGCAGCGTTGCTGGGGTGATTAAAGCAGAGCTGTTGTCTGCTCGGGACAAGGCATTAGACAAGTACAGAAATTACAAAATTAAGATTGCAGACAGAAGCTTAATTTGACCCCATTGTACATATAGCTTATGACACAGTCTCTAATTACTCGATCATGCTATTTTTCCTAGACAGCCACTGGCGGGTGAATGGCATTCAATCCACGCTGAGCTGTGTAATAGCTTCATCCTCTTTATACAACATATGTCCCCAATGCGTCCCGATGGCTTATTTGGAGCTATTCTTGTTCTTAGGCATTGTCTGATGCAGAAATACATTTAATTCCCCATGCAGCTATGTTGCCAGCACAGCAGTGGAGGGAGGAAAGCTTGGGGTGGTAATGCTGGTTCACCATTTTGTTTTATTGACCTGAGTGGAATCGGGGATTTCCCAAGATCCTGCTCACGGCATCATATAAGACTCTTCATTTCTAAGAAACAGAAAAATTCTGTTTGCTGTGGTTTGTAAGAAAAATTGGAAATCAGAAGCCAAGTGTAACTAACCATGTAAGAAATTAAAAAGCAATCACACTTTTCCTGCTAAGGCTTAAAAAATAAGTATTCCTGTTTAGGAGACCTGACTCTTAATCTTTTCACACTTACAGCTGGAAATTTTGCTCAGGAGACTGCATTGAGATGTTTTGCCACTTGCCCTGAAAGGCTTGGGTACATACTGCCTTTGCTACTGACTTTGATTTTTTTCTTGGCAACCAGCAGCAAAGGGTAAAATATGGAAATTAATCTTGCTGGTGAGGATAAGAGGATGAAAACAGAGTCTAACAATAAAGAACTATTCTCATTGCATTCCTTGATAAAAATATTCTCTCATAGTGCCTGAAAAACCAGACCTTCTTAGTTTGGAGAGGAGTCTCCTGGTTTTAGTTACACAGTTCTATGACATCAATGCACAGATGCTCCATGTCTTATATGAAACCTGTAGCAAAGGCAAATTGAGGTATGACATATCATTTCTGAAAAAGAGAAAGTAACAGGATTAAAAAAAAAAAAATAAGCCAACTCTGGGCTAAGCCTTTAGGGCTCCAGTTCACTTAAAAACAAAAATAGCCAACACCTTTCACCAGATAAAGTCATAACTCTAATTGCATGGTTAAACTTCTTAAATCTCATTAATATTTCTTTGAAACACTTAGGATGTACTGGGGACCTACTTACCATACTCTGCTTCCATGAATGTTTTAATGTTTATATTCTTTTGAATACTTCAGTATCTACTGTCTTACTTGGATGACGACATTGCAGATTTGGTTAATAGTGGTAGTTGCTGTTGCAGATGAGAAACAGATAAGCTCTTACACTGAATGTTTGAGAAAAATGGATGCTTTGATGAGAAGACAGACAACACCTGTAAGGTGAATCAATAAATCTTTATTTTTCTGGTTGCAAAGAATGTCTTTGATCTCTAGGCAGAGATTAAAAAAAAAAAAAAAGGATGGAAAATGAGACCAATCAATGGAGCAAAATTTAAGTGGGAAGGCTGTATTGTTGAGAGTTCTTGCCATATTTCTAAGCATCAACAGATTAAAAAACCCATCTCTTGGGAGGAAGAAGAAATAGAAATCTCTGTTGTTGAAACATGTGCTTAAACATGAAAATTAGCTGTAAAATTATTTACTTTCATATATGTGAACTATCACACCTATTATTACAATTCCAAGCTAGGGCAATGTGTAGGAAAATAAATAAAAATTACTTTGTGCCATATCTTGATACACTGAAACTGTTTTCCTATTGTTATTTTTCCCCTCTTATTCATCCACTTAAAAAAAAAATATGATTTTGCATGCATAGTGTAAAGCAATTTATATAATATATATATCCTTAAATTATTATGTTCTGTTTGCACAAAAACCCCCAAAGAATTCAAAACACAAGATGCACATGAAAAGAATATTATGATTTAAAAGCTAAGTATTGACACTTAAGGGTAGGCCAAAGGTAAGAGTTTTCAGACAAGCTTGTTTTGACTTGCAGAGGGTATGACTTAAAATCTAGCCTTTAATGGTGTGATGTGACTGTTTTGCTCAGAGGACCACTGCCTTGTAGAGTGCATGGGACAGACACTGTGCAGCCTTTTGGTTTACATTTAATCTCTTTTTCAGCATATGTCCTCAGGCTTTGTTTAAAGCTGTTTAATCCTTCTTGCAATGTGGAATTACTGACATCGTAGCAGGCTTTTCTACAGCATTTATTGTTACAGGACCTTGAGCATACAATGAATGCTTATGAATTACGTTCATGAGATGTAGGGAATATCAGTATTTTACTTATTGGGAAGTGAGACAGAGAGATTAAGGTTAAATATGCCTATTAATTTTGGTTGCCAGCCTTGAGATGACTGGGGTTTACCTTGGTGAAATAGTTAGCAGACACAGTGCTTTGTATGTTTGAAGCATAGCTCCCTTTGACTTCGGATGCAGCTGTGAATGCTAACTACTACATATCAGACCCCAGGCTCTCAAACCTAACACCAAGTGTAACAGAGCACTAGGTGGCCACCTGTAGTTCAAGTGATGCACCCAACATCATGTAGGAGTGGTCTGGGGCTAGCAGACAAAGAATCAATCATTTTCAGAGTGGTACTCACTGCAGCAGTCCTCATCCTCTGCTCGCCCTTACCTTGTGTTGCTGTTTTTCCTCACCCTTCTAGATCTGGTCTCAGCTCCAAGATCTTTGTCCAAATCTGTTTTCTTCCATGACCTCATCCAGACTAGATCCAGCTTTTGCTCAGACTGACTCCCCCTCCTGGCTGCAACAGTTGCAGCAAGGAGGACATGGTGAGCACAGGAGGCACTTACCCCAGGGCTGGAAGAGGATGCTCCTCTGTGCAAAGGAACAGAGAGCATATCTGCCTAAAATTTCCAAGTGAGTCCACATCCAAACTGTGCTAGATATTCCTGCACTGAATCATAATTACTAATGCATGGATTCAGAAACAAGTTCAACGAGTGAGATAAAGAGTGCAAGGAGTTTGTGTGTCTGGCAGTTCTTTGCAGAGAGACTCATTTGGCCAGATCAGGATGGGTTGCCTATTTGGCTGGTCAGATCTGCTAGGCAAAACATATTTTTCTTATTCCTAGGAACATCTGAACACCTTTTTTAAAATTATTATTTTCTAAGTAAATTCTTGAAGTAATCAAAATTTCTCAGCTGTTATATTTCAGAGTTGGCAGTTGGCAAAGGTATAAATAACTAGAAAAGAATAAGATATAGACTGAGCCCTAGTTTTCACAAGACACTAAGGATAGAAGAAATCTAGATATAAGGCTTCACTGAGTAAAGGTTCACTGGTATAACAGAATGACATACTGTCATCTGGGAAGCACCCATGAAAGATTTCAGATTTCAATTCCTCCAGCACTCTGCAATTCAGAAAGGGTTCAGAGTAAAACAGACTAATTGATGGCAACTATACAAGCCTTATTTTGCTTTATTCAGCAACAGCTGATAATTTGATGAAGATGAAATAAGGATGCACCATACTCTTTCATTTAATTCACATAGAATTCTTTCAAATTTAATCTGCCTTGGCTGAACTGAAATTGCAGCTCTGTGCTGGTGGTATTCACTTCTGTCCTTTGTGGAAGGTTCAGGAATATATGTGCCTATGAAAAATATGATAGTAAATATCAGAAGACAGGGAAATGAGCTTGTGTGCCAGATTGAAAAAATTTAGTGGCACTCTGATGGAGAAGGTCACTGCAGAAGAGAAATTTATAATTTGTAATTGAAATGGTACTTGGAATTACCTTAGCATGTTCTATCAATATCACTTGGAGTATGGTGGATTTGTCACAAGGAATTTAAATTAATTCCTTAGCATAGCTGGCTATCTCCATCAATGTGCTACTTACAGAGCCATCTTAAGTCCTGATACCATTGTTTTTATTTGTTTGGTTAATTTTCTCTGAAAATGGATAACAAGAGAATTCAGCCAGATTGCTTTCCTTTTAAGTCAGCATGCATATAATTCAGAAGGGGCAATCAAAGTTAGATAGAAAAGAGGATGCTCTACAACGTACAGTCTTGATGATCAATCCTTTCCCCTCATAAATATCCACTCAGAACACCCGAACTGTGTTGCCTTTGTCTTTGTGTCTTCTTTGTATTGATTTTCGAATAGCAGTCTAATTCCTGCATTTGTCTGCAGAAACTACTAATAGAAAGGCAGAGTTTCAGTCATGTAAACATGACTTTTCACACAACAGACCCATTAAAAGTTTAATTTGTTTAGACAGTTAACAGAGTAACACCATATGATGGACTGGACAGATTTAGACATGTAAAGATGGAGAAGGTCACATGGGGAAAGCACAGTACTGGTGCTAATTAGGTACCAATTAAAGTAGATAGGCAGGAATGTCTAAATCCAGGAAATGCAAAATAGGATAGAAACACACAGTTACCTCCAAAGTAGTTGGTGCATGCATGCAACCCCATGCAGTGTTACAGCACTGCAACACCAAAGAGCAGCAGTGACAGGTTAGCACGGGGCTCTCAGCAGGACTAGACAGAGTGGGCAGGGAGCCATCCTGGCACTGATTTACCTCAGCCAGTTTGTGAGACATTTTACAGCTTCCCATGGAGCACCACATTCTGCAGCATAGGGAAAAGCTTCAGGGAGAAGTAAGCTAATACACTGAGAGGTGTGTTTGTGTTAGAGCTGGGAACACTGTGGGAAGATGAAGCAGCTACCTAGTCTAGTCTGTATGGAACCCCAATCCAGATGTCTAAAACTACTCCTAAAATTAATATTCTAACTCCTGATATTATACTAAAAGTAGTGCTACCCCTATGGTCTTATAAAATAAGGGAGACCTGAAAACAAGATCTCTGTCACAGTGTGAGATGACTCTCCAACTTGTTTGGCTTTAAGGTTTTGGGTTTAGGGGCAAGGAGTGTAAGGAGAAGGAAAGTGAAAAGCCAAAGTGAAGTTAAAAAAGAAGTGGGAAGCAAGTTCCAATGAGGGACTGCAAAAGAGTGGTCCACCAAAGGCGAAGACAAAGATCCTACACCTAGTGTGGTGTGCAAGGTGGAGGGGTCACTAGTACCTTCAGAGAAGAAGGTAATTCTTTCCTAGTGGGGTGGGAAAACAGCAGCTGATATAGCTTTAGTGCTTAGCAGTCTCAGGCTCCAGACAGGATTTTTAAGGGCAGCTATCCGAACAACAGGAGTAAATCCCTCAGTAAATTTGGCCCTATTTTTTTTTTCAGCTCATCTCAGACCTTATGTATGAAAAAAGTCACAAGCTGAAAGTTATTTTACTGAATTATTCATAGACAGATTGGATGTAATCAAAGTATTTCAGAAAAACTGTTCACGTATCAAGAAGTCATCTAATGTCAAGTTCTGTAGCATGAATCCCTCGCTTGGGAAAGTGGTATTAACCAAAAATAGAGTTATGCGTTGGCTGCTTTTGTATAAACTGCCACAGGGATGTCATTACATACGTCACGTCAAATTTTGGAAAAAAAAAACAGTGTACAAAAAAGGACTTCCACAGAAGATGGAGTTTATTGTAAAGCCTGTGAATCAAGCTGTTTCATCTCCTAACCTCCAACAGTGGTGGCCATTCAGTGCATGTGTTGTGTGAAACTGCCTTTGCTCCTCTTTTGGCTGCCCATGTCCTGTTGCTCCCAGCCCCAAACCAGAAGCACACCATACTTCAGTGGATACAAGCCTCCCTCCTGGGCTACAGCAGAGGGGATGTCCCTCAGAACTGTTTGCATTTGCTGCATAGGTAACTTGGTCTTCCAGGCACTCAGTTCTGTCAGGAAGCTTTTGACTGCAGAGTGGTGATGCATGGCTGAGAACTGAAATGGAAAGTCAAAATTTAAAAAGAGCAAGCCAACAGATTAACATACCAATATCTGATAATTCCCCCCTCAAATGAGGGACTGGTAAACAGTGGAGCACTGAAGATGAAAACACTGTCCTGTATACAAGTATGCACACACATATATGATCTACCTATCCATGCAAAATGCTGACTTCGACTGGTTCAGGCAGCTTATTCCAACAGCTCAGAGATTTCTTTTTCTAACTCAGTTTTTTGACTCATTTCCCAGATGGTTACATACAGAATCTTGGGTTCCCATCCCTTTCTTGACACACACACATATAAACCTGAAGGTTTTGAAGTTGTATGTAAAGTTTCATTTTGATTCTATACAGTCAGATTAGGAGTTTTAGTCAGTATCAGCTTGCAGAATAACTGTGGGAAATATGGAATTTATTAATTTTTTTAATTCAGTAAGAATAGCTCGCAGTAATTAATTCTTGCCACTCTTGCAGTTTCATGTTGTTGTTAAAATATGAAATATGCAAAGCAGAAAGTAGATCTGCATATCATAAAGTATTTCCATGTTTAAATTAGATTCTTTGGCAACAGTACTTCTGGAATGCGGCATGCATTTCTTTTGAAACTATACAAAGTACATCTGGTAGAAAATGCTTATAAAAATGCCTGTTGAAAAAGTATACTATATAAATCAAATATTTAGGACCTCTAAAGTAGAGCAAAAAATCTGTAAAATTACTATAAAAAGATACAATGTAATTAACATAGTCATGAATGTTTACACAAAAATAGCAGCCTAGCAATTGCAAGGGAAGAAAGAATGTAATTCATTTATAATGAATAAAGGCAAATAAATCAAAGTCTCCTTGCTCAATTTATTGAGTCCTATTCAACATAGGGACTTCCTCGGAACCAATATGATTTTTGTTCAGTCTTTGTCTAGAGCCACATGACTGGAGCAAAACTACGAATTGCTTTAAGCACTCCCAGATGCTGGAGTTGTCACTCTTAGATCATAGCACTTCCAATTCTTTTGGAAAAAGAAAGCATATATTCTCATTATACTGGGCCTCCAGCTGAGTAATCTTCTGATTTAGAGACTTGAGTTAAAAAAAAAAACAGCAACAATTATGATCAACTGGTCTGATTTCTGTTGCTTGATGAAATTAAAAGAATTACTCTGTTGTTGCTGCTGGTATTTTGTTGGCACTATGGTTTACTTCCCTGTCTCTTGCTGCAGCACCTTTAGCAGTTTCAGTGGGACTGCACATGTGCTGCTGATTGAGCTAAGCCAGACTTCAACATCACACCTTGTAAAGGCAGCTCCTATTGCCCTACTGGGAGACTCTTCCAAAAGATGTCACCTTTTTTTCCCTTTCTTTTTATCTCCAATTAACACAAGCAGGCTCAACCATATGTCGTTTGCATTTATAAGAACAGTATACTGATCTTTTGAAGATTCGCTTAAATTGTATTTTTTTCATATTCACAGCATAAATCAAAAGACTATATATGTTTGTAACTTTAAGAAAAATGTTAATTTACTGTAAAAGAAAGATCATTTTGTCTTCTCCTCAGCCTTGCCTTTTTATTTCATTGTATTTATCCATGGAAAGTAGGGTGTTTCAAGGACTGTGCGTGACAATCCCTGCTTACACCCTCAGATATCTGAGTTACAGACCTCTTACATTTGTAGTCTTTTGCTGGCTCAAGGATGGGAGATGACAGATGTGCATCTGGGTAGGAAATCTCACCCTGAATTGCATCATGGAAACCCCCAGACACATACGGAGATTATATGGTACGTAAATCCCCCTTTCCTTCAGGATAGAAAAGGGTGGCAGGACAAGGCTATTGCTCCAAAATCTGCACATTGCACCATCTGCATCTCCACTTTTCTGGATTTCAGCCTGTGTTCCTTGTGCCAAGCACAATGTGATGAAGAATTATTCTTGCTGCAATCATCTGTGTCTGATCTCGGGTCAGGAAAAATCTACAACACTGAGCTGCACGTGTACGAAATGCAAGTGCTGTGGAAGAAATTATGATACAGGATCAAAAGTCTGATTCTTCCATTGAATTAAAAGATTTGATTGGCTTGTCTCCATAAGAGTAAAATTCTTCCTCAAAATCACATTTTAATAGTTAAACTTTAATTGTTATTGGTTTGAGTGTTCTATCATAAGCATCCATACATTTGTGGATCCTATAGCAGTTATAGGATAAACTGCACCTATTATCTTCATTGGAGCGCCCCTTCCAAATGACAGCTTTGTACCTCTAAATGTTCTCAGGATGGAAAGCTAAAATTGTCCCACTCTGCATGACTGCATGTACTGCTCCCACAAGTGACCAAAATGTCTGTCTTCTCTAACATATAAATGTGGTATGTTTGTTCAAGCCAGGGGAAGGAGGTGCAAAGCTGAACACTGATGTCTTGAAAATTCTCCTTTTAACCAGAAACATAAATATTAGGTGGAAATAAATCATGATTAGACCAAGCTCTCAGACAAAACGAAAAAGGAATGTTTACTGTAGGAATGAAATGCAATTTTAGAAAAATAGGGCAGTCAAAAGTTGGGTTGGGTTTGTTTTTTAATTTCCTGATACTTTAATTCTAAGCTTCAGAATTGTAGAAATGGCTTCATTTTTAGCCTTTGGACTTACCCCAGACGTGATCCCTCACAAGGACAAGTGACTGTATATTGTATATATACACAATGGACCTAATGTTAGACTAATGGGGGGCTGCAGGAGGTTTCTGTGGCCCCTTCATTGAACTAATGACAAACATTCATCTCTTATTACAGAGGATACATTCTCTTCCATTTCCCTTTTGTAACTCACTGTATTTTCTATTTTTTGCAAAGGCTTTTCAGATGGTTCTCTGAAATCTTAAGGGTGTATGTGATGAAGACTCTTATTACCTATTAATTACTAATCAAATTTTCTAATACTAATAAGCAGCTGAAGTTCATGTAACTGCACCTCATCCTATACTATAGCTGAGACATTTCAACTTCTCTAAGCTTGTGGACATGGAAGTCTAAATCCATTTACATATTATTTGCTGTTGAGGCAGAGCCACAACTCACCTGAAGAGAGTCACACATATTTATCTCAATTGGACGAACGTACCTACCACTAGGATGCCTCTACTTCTCACCCCCTGGCTCTGGTTTAAAGGTCTCTTCCATTGAATAGATGAAATGTAAGTAAGAAAACAAAGCTAGAAGGGGGTGATGATAGTAATTTTACATGTTTCACAGCTGGGAAAACTCTGAGAAGCCAAAAAAAATCAATATAGTTTCAGAAGACCTGGGATAACATTGCTTAATGGTGGGAGTTATTAAATGCGGAATGGTGAAGGCACGTGAGTACCCCACGTGCTGTTTTTGTGCACAGCTCAAGACCTTTGTATATTAAAGCAGGGCTGGAGATCCCAGAGAAGTTTGGCAGGGTGACTGTGAAACATTTTATAACATTTACATCATTGTCTTATGTTTTTCAAGGGAAATTACTCATAGTGTGATTTTTACAGTGAGTAGAAATCTACTCTCTCCTGCAGCACTGCACGCTAACTTAGAGAGAAGAAAGATCAGCTGATCAGCAAGGTGAGAATTCTCAAAGTTTGTCCAGTGTCTCCAAAGTTAAACTCTAACTGCCCTTTACTGAGTGAATATGCAAACGTGTTAGTGCTTTGGGGATGTCTGTGGTGAGAAGTTGAGATGAGACGCTGAACTTACTGTCTACAACTCCGTTCTTTACTTCAGAGAGGCTGACGGATATTTGCACTCTGAGCGTGCTTTGTAGCAGTCTCCATCTTGAAAGGAGTAATCATGTACCTGCTTTGGAATTTTTAAAGAAGTTGCTTCAGAGCTTCAAAGAAAAGTTTTTGAGAAAATATCAGAACTCTCGAAGTGTGCAGAACACAGCCATAATAATGACAAAATGGGATGAGCTGTATTCTTGCAAGCAGAGTGCTAGCTGAATGAAAGCAAAAGGAAGGACAAGAATGCCAAAAAAAAAAAGTTACAGTAAGAAAATTTCCAAATTCAGAGCGCACAAAACTTTCCATTGCCACTATTTTCCAACACTTCCAACATTTTCTTCATTTTGGTAAATATGAAATACACATAATGTCATTTTATCTTTTAAAGAAGACACTGATAATCAAATAAACCTAAACTGTCACTGCAAAGTTCACTTTTGAGCTGTCACCACTGGGTGATGCAACACATTCCTTGCACACTTGCAAAGAGTAATACAAGACTTATCAGGAAGAAAGGACTGGATCTCATATTGAAAGCAAGTGTTACTTTAAGAGGTAAAGTAAAGCCTACAGTGGTTTATGTTATGCCATAGAAAGTGAGAAGAAACTGCTGTCATTGAAACTGTCAAGTCCTGTTGGGATTTGGCTGGCTGGTAATTGAAGAATGCAAATAACTGAGGATTGAAGAGTATTTTAAGAAATTGCAAATGGATCATGTTCAGAACGTGTGCAATTTTTGCAAAAGCCAGGCACAGAAAATCTGACACAGTCCCCAAACACAGGTTCTCTGGCTGGCAGAGTGGTAAATGTGCAGCAAAGGCAGCTGCAGAGTATGTACTGATTAAAAAAGGGCCCCATGTGGAGACCACCTTCCTGTAACTTAGTGCTTCTTTTTTAAATATTCCATTTAAGTCACTCTTTTAAATAATTTGAAATTTGTATTTGGTATTATATGGACTTTCCAAGCATGTAATTGTTACATTCTATTATTAGATTGGTAGATTCTGCAGCAGTCCCTCATGCTGACATTTTAATCACTAGTACTTGCTGTTGTGAAACTTCTCACAAGGCAGAGCTGATTAGTAAAATCAAATCTTACATCCTTTTATGGGGTTTGACATCTTACGTAACTAACTAATCTACTATACACCATAGTTCATTGATTTTGCCATAGAAAAAAACAGAGGTTAGACCAAAATTTGCATTATCTTATTGCAATGGATCATTCTGCCACCATAAGTGTTCTTGTTTTTTTTCATTTCCATGAAAGAAATTTTGTTATTGAGATAAATGTGTCATGGTGATTCTGTTTAGTTATTGATATATTTTTCTTTGTAGAATTGCAGTTTTTATTTCTGAATGTGGTTGAAGTTGTTAGCCCCCAAAGCCTATCTGAGAAAAGGATGCTTTATATCTTCTCATTTCAACCTTTTCATAAAAATCAACATTGTCTTTCTATATGAATTATGACAAGCTTACTGAGTAACTTACCTTGCTGTTGTGGTTTGACATAGCTCGATTTTTAGTTTTTCTAACAGGTTTTTCTTACTTCTTACTGTTATTATTAATAGAAGCAAAAGAGAAAATGAAATAGTGTTTTCTGTCATTTATGTATCACATTAAAGTAGCTCAATGATTGGATGAATTTTTCTAACTCAAGTTGCCGAGTTAATGTTTTCTTCCAAAAACTTCCAGTTTCACACATTATGGAAATATAAATATTATGCATTGCATTTTAATTCCCTTTCCACTACAAAAAGGTAGCTTGTTTATCGCTTTTTAGTATATCAATTCTCTCTTTAAGATAATGCATATTTGGTTGAATATAATCTAGCTGATTAAAGAAGTAACAGTTTACAGGACTACAATTCCTTTGGTCTTTTCATATTACAGATAAACCTACCATGGAAGTGGTTTCCAAACATAGAAAGAATGAATAAATTAATAGGTGACAAGCAGAACTTATTTGTACATTAGTGATGCAGATCAAACTGTAATACTCAGCTTTAACACAGGGCCTTTCCTGTGGGAGTCAGGAGTGATTTAGAAACACTAAATGTTCCTTTAAAAGTTTAGAAAGCCTAGGTTCCTGCTTACAGAACAGGCAGGCTGCCCATCTCCTTAATCCAATGCTGGGTGCAGAACATCTCAGTGACCAGCCAGATGCTGTGGACATTGCTGACTCTGCCTGAAGCCAGGCAGTCTCCAGCATTCACAACAGGCTTTGGTTCCTTCCTCTCCCTCCTCTGTCCTCACCAGCTTTCTGTGGACACTGTTTTCTGCCTCTGCTTCTCATTTCTGGGCAGTGTGAGCTATGATCACAAATGCAGTTACTGTGGGTTTGTGGTCTGGCAGATTCACTTCAGACGAGTCTCCTGTCCAAGATGCAGCCCATCTCCCTTGCACTTCATAGATCTTCAGCCATTCATACAGTAGAAAAAATTACTCAGTCATCCTCTCTCTATGTGTTCTTTTCCTGTTTTCTTCTTCAGGCATTTAGCCAGCCTGCCAGCCTCTCAGACCTAATATCTGGTGTTATTTCTGAGTTGCACCTCTTTCACATGCTACAGCGTAGGCTGTTCCTAAACATTCCCAATTCTGAAAGCTTCTCTGCCTACCCATTCATTCAGCTTAAACAACTCATGGCACTTATTTTCTATCTCAGTTTTGGTAATTTTCATTTCTCTGATCACAGCTAAAGCAGAACTTGAGAGGATGCATTAACTATGGAGTTAAATCCATTTTTGTCCTTTGAAAATATAAGCTAATGGAAGAAAAGGAAAAGAACTGTTAGAAAGAAGACCAGAAATTTATTCTGTTGAAACAAAATACCGATTTCTGAACTTTTTCATCTAGTCATAGGGCAAGCAGGACTCTGCCCCAAGTGGCTTTGGATGGGCTGAGGCTCCATATGAAGAACCAGGGTCCCATTGGCACTCAGCACTCCTAATGAAATGCTCAGGTGGAGTAGTTTCCTCACCTCATATCCTGATTACTGTTTTTTGCTCTGGTCAGAGCTCTTGTACATAATGCTGTTGATCTTTCCTGGTTACTTTAAATACATGTTTACATATTTATGCATGTTTACCTCTTAATCCTTCTTTGTATGTCCTGCTCCAGTCTTAATTTTGGCTTCTATTCATTATTTTTTAGAGACAGCTATTCAACACATGCATTTTACTCCTCTTGACCATTAAAGCCATTGAAAAGGAAAAATACTTTTAAAAAATTGCAAGTCATGTCTGTTTTTCTTTTCCCAAGCCATTAGCACCTATGGCTCAAATAAGCAGCCATTAATGTAAGCCGGGGGGAAAAAAAATCCTATTGCAGTCTGTTTTCCCTCATTGCAGTCTTCCTCTGCAGCTATAGAAATACTGGGATTTCTCCCCAAAAGCTACCTGTGGCCTCCTGAGACCTGAGTGCAGGGAGGTGCAGGGCAGAACCCTGTGCAGAACATTCTGCTCAGAGGGAATCTGGGCATCAGGAGGACCAGGATAGGATGCATCTTGTATTGCTTCCTGCCACAGTTATTAAGCAGTACAGACATAACCAGTGAGGCTTGCCCAGAAGCAGCTCAGAAGAGTTATTTAATTGTAAATACGACTCCACACACATAATCCTCTCAGTACTTCTTGGGAGAAGTAAGTAATGGTATGCAGAGTTGTGGGTGTAGTTTCAATTGTAGTAAATCTCCAATTTCTTGCCACAAAAGTGGACTGCCAGTATCTTCCTCAGAGCTCTCAAGTGCCAGACAGACAGGCAAAGAGGTTTTGTTTCCACTGGTGACTCCTATCAGGCTGTCCAGTGCATACACTAAACTGAACATGAGGGCTCAGTTCCCTCTCATCCACGCTGCCATTCCCACCGGGACCATTTTTACAGGTGCTCCACTTTGCATAAAGACTTGAAGATCCCTGGGCCCAGGGGCAGGGCCCATCAGGCTCTGAATGAGGGAGCTTTGCAGAAAAGTGGTGAATCCAAGCTTAAATTGTTTTAGGCAAGAGGAAGGCTCAACATTCATCTCTTACACCTTGCACAGAGGGGAATATGCTCCCCTGTAAATCAAGTACTGCAGTGTTATGATCACTATATATTTTAACAACAAGTGACAAATTGTTTGACAGCAGCTTTAAGGACAGGCAAACAGATTTTAATCTGGCAAAGCTTCTGCCAAGTGACTAATTTGTATCTATGCCTTGTTATAGGCAAAGGTACAGAACTGTAGATTACATCAAGAGAAGAAAGATGCGAAATACATTTATTCCTGCAGGAAAATAAACTGCTCTTCTGAGTTAATAGTCACAAAATGACACATTCTCTTTTGATATGTATTGTAAAACTTTCTGTTTAATCAGAAACACAGGTCTTTGCTTACAAAACACCAGCAGCTGTAATTAACACCTGAGAAACCCAAGCAGGAGCATGCCTGTAAGGCTTGTGCAAACACATCCTACTACTTACTTATGTTACGATGTAAACAAAAGCCATATGCCTCAGAATAAAAGAGTGTAAAAAGAAGCAATAAATATTTCACAGAGATGGAAATAAATTGCCAGGAAGAGTTGAGAGATGATAGCTGGAGCTAGCTTACTGCATAAACAAATGCCAACTTGAACTTAAGTATGACAGGGAGAAAACAAGGTGGAAGGAAGAAGGGCATGTTCAGTTGAATTCTTAAATTTCTTGTGCTGCATACTCAAATTATTTTATGTCGTCACTAAATTTGGTGTCAAGTCAGTGCTCGGAATTCTCACATCCCCTTTAAAATAAAATTATATTTCTCAGGGTCATGGCTGTGAAGAAATCATTGAAGACATGAATCAAACAGGACTGATGTAGTCTTATGTTCAAGAGACCAAAGACAATTAAAAGAATAATTTTCAATCTATATGACCTGTTCATCTCTTTACTGTACTGACTCTGAAATCTGAAGATAGACAGAATGTGAACATTGCTAACTGTTCAATTGCTGATAATTTTAGTCATGTTACCTAATAAAGAAAATATACCTAAAGACAAAAATATGTATATGTTCCACTTAGAGCATGGAATCAGCCTAACTGTACAATCAAACTGATTTTTACTTGGTATTTCTGAATAGAAAAAAAAATTACCAAAAATATGTTCATAAGTTATTCTTTTCTGTATATTTTGATGA
>JAYDZK010000169.1:46747318-46816380 GCA_034509185.1 Euphonia xanthogaster
TGTATATTTTGATGATATATATATATTTTGAGCTCTGTGATGAACTCAACAATTTTTTCAAGGCCATCTAGAAAAATATTCTAGAATTAGAAGATTGAAATGGGTTCATTTATCCCAAAATGAAAGGTGATTTCTTTTGAAGGTTTATTATTATTTAGTCAGTGCTCTCATGTGAATCAGCTGGTCCATGGATTTTAATAGAGTTAGTGTCAGTCAAAATAACTCCTAACCCACTGGTCTCCTTCAGCTGGGCTGGGCATCTGCTTCCCAAACTATTGTGGCATGAAGAGAATACAGGAAGTGAACTTTGCCCATGAAAACAGCAGCAAGACCCCACCAAACCAAACCCCACACACAGAGTACTTTGGTCTTCATATGAATAGTCTAGGCAGGTGACTGCAAGCATAATGTCTTGTTGTCATTGGCTCAGAAATACAAATGTAGAATGCTAGGTAGATGTTTAGGGTTTATATGGAAAAAAACATTGGTAGAAGAGAGGATCAGATGGGAGATTCAGAAGAGAGTGGAGAAGCGAAAAGTTTCCACTTGGAATTTTAAACCAGCACCCAGAGGTGGAGCTGACAAAACCAGTACCTAAAGACCTGGTAAGGCTTTAAATATCTGGAACTTTTGAGGCCAGCAATCCCTCCTCCTTGACTGCCAGAGGCACCTAACACTTAATCCCATAGCAGTGACAGAACCACATGTGGTTTTCTCCAGAGGGCATCCAGAGCCTGAAGGAATTGGAGCCAGGACTTCTGAACTAGCTCCATTTTCCTCTTCAACTCAGAGATTTCAGTAGCAACATTTACATCCATATTATTGTTTTTGAAATTTCTAAGACATTCTGTCCTCCTGGAAACATAAGAGTCAAAAGAAAAAAAAAAGAAATCACTACTTTTAGCTATGCAAAACTGGCAGTAATCTCTCCTGAATGGATGTGGAGGTCAGCAGCTCAGTTTTACTGTTTCACTCTGAAAATAGCACCTTTTAGCACTGAGACAGTGGGAAATGACATCTACTGAATGACTGGGGAAAATGTGGTGCTTCCATGTTTTTCTGATGCCTCCTACCCAGTTCTGCAGTTCCTTGGCTGATGAGGGTTGACATTGCCACTTCCAAAAAGGCTGGCAATCTCCCCCTGCTGAAGACAGTTTTTCACTGTGTGATTTTGACCATCTGGATACAGCCTACTTATTTACTTTTTTTTTTTTTTTTTGGAAATACCTCCTTTCATGCATTCCCAGGAAATTGGGTTTTACTCTGCTGCTTGATTCAAGCTGACAAAATCATCTGTTGTCTTCTTCCAACTGGTTAAGCTTTTTCCTTCAAAATCTTTTGGCTTTGGGACAGATCATTCATCCCAGATTTTACTGTGCCTCTCCTCAATCATCTATAACCTGCCTTTGAAATAAATTTCTAACAGTTTCTCTGCAGGCTGCTTCCTTCCTATATAGAAGGTTTGATAAAAATGAGTGGAAAAGTGTTTTTTTGTTACCTAAGTTGTCATGTTCTCTCTGAAGAGAATGCACTGCCCTACATTTTATAATGCCAAAACTAATTGCAAATGAATTTAGCACTAGTGCTTAAGCCTTAAACCACCAATTTTATCACTAAAAACACCACAAGGAACATTATTTCTCTTGGCAATGGATGTTTTAGTGTGCACTGCGAGCTTCAGTGATAAAGAAAATGTAAAGATATACCAAGAAGCAGTGAGGCATACATGGGAGGTAGAGCTTAGACAAGATGATTAGGTCATTCATTGAAAATTATCCAAACTTAAATGCCAAACTACATGTAGGAATGTATGTGTACAGTATCCATATAATATATACGTATTCTATACTGGACTATGCTACCTCCTTTCTAATGAAAAAAATGGCTAGTTAACAAAATGTACTAGACTCCTATATCACCTTTTTATTTGCATGTTATTGGCTATTAACTGTTTTTTTCAATCCTTTTTTTCAGGGGGGTCTGTCTCAGGTTTTAAATAGGGATAGGAGAGACACTCAGACACAATAAAACAGATAATTAAACAGAGATTTAAACATTAAAAAAGCCCAAGAGGTAGTGCTCACAGAAACTCTATTTGTAATTGCCATTCATAGATTTTCCTGCATAATTTGCCTAAAGTTAGCATGCTGCTAGATATCCTGAACCCTTATCTGCTTTTTCAATGGGGGAAATAAATCCAACAATCAAGCTTTGTGTTGGTTGTGCTGAATGCCTCCTGAATCTGGCTTTACTCCTCTGCCATGTATAAAACTCTGCAACCTCCATGGTATTCAGCATGATTTGATAGAAGAGAAACATACTTTGCAGATTTCTCCAGACCCCATTTAATAAACAATATATCTGAGTAGGTTCATGCAGGACCTTCTCTCAGGAGATCCTAATGTGTTTTTGGAGTCTGTCTCTGCCCCTCTTCTTTCACACTTACTAACCTAAGGGGAAGGGAGGAGTGGCCACTAGCTAATGCTCTATCATATGGGAGCCCTTAGGGAATTCTTGTAGCATTTACAATGTAGAACAGGTAGTCAAGAAAGGTTAAGATGGACGCTTGCAAACATCTATCTGAAAATAAAATGGCTGGCATTTCAGTCTCCCCATGTAGCCTCAGGAGCTTGGGGATACCACATGACACAGGTCATGGATGAAATCTCTTGCTTAGTGTGCTGCACTATGTGGTCTCTTGGATTTGTCATTAACTTGTCAACAAGGTTCCTCAAACTCTTATATCCAGCACACAACTAGAAGCATTACAGAAAATGGGTCACAACAACACCATTTAGTATATATGTATGCTGATCTATATATACAAACATTCATAAATTCCCAGAGGGCTTGAGTCTGGTATCAAGAAGAAAAGTTAGTATGATCACGACAGACGGTTCAGTACTTCCAGAAGGGCAGCAGACAACACCCTTATGACCGAATTCCTGTGGTTTTGCGTGTTTAAACTATGGGTGGGGTCATTCCCTTCAACTGCCCTACTAACACAGCACTGCCCAGCTTTGGGGAGGCTCTAGCCAGGAGTCCTGGGCTAAAATGTTACCAGTACAGCAGAGACTTGGGAGTATGACACAGAGACCGCCCAGCAGCTCAGGTCAGAACCCAGCCAGGAGCTCTTACACCCAGTGGTGTGTCACTGGACACCTTTGCTGTGCTCTGTTTAGCCCCAGCTCTGCAGGGGCTGCTGCTGTGGTGCAGAGCATGACTCCAGGTGACTCTCTGGAGCCTGCCTCAGGGTAGGGACACCCCTGCTGCAGCAGGGATGTCACAGCTGTGAAGCACAGAGCAACCTGAGCAGCTCTGCGCCACATCCATGGAGCCAGGCTAAGCACCAGTGTGCCCACTTGTATGGTCCTCACTCATGCTTCAGCACCATCCATATCCCAAATGTCCTGCATTCCTGCCTGCAGAAAATGCTCCCACTGTTATCTGCGTTTTTCATCACACCAGTCTTTCTTGGGGTAGGGTAGAGGTAGCTGTGCTCAGAAATCACAGACAGCACACATAGCATGATGGTGCACAGCCTCTTAATTCTCCTGTCAGGCCCTGGTAGAAGGAGAGGGGAAAGAATTGCACTAGAAAAGACCCAGTTATTCACATGGAGACCCACCAGCTCCTAGACATTACCACAGTTTGTCCTCCCTGATGTTAGGCCCTTTTTACTAATGTGTCCACTTAAAAAAAAAAAAAAAAAAAAATCCAAAACACCTCAACGCCAACATCAAAACGCTGCCAAGCATGAGTCCTGTGGTAAGATTCAACAAACTCCAAGCCAAGATATGCATGTTTCATATGTTAATACTAGAAGAATGTTGCATGCCTTCTGTATTACAATGAAAGCAGTTTTTTTCCCACAATACAGAAGATTAATAAAATACTCTTCCATGGAATTAACTAAACAAAAGCTGTTGTTTGTTGGCTTACTGTAGGTGTGTCTCAAATCTTCAGTGATTGATAGAGAAAACTCACTATGTCTGTTCTGCATTTCATAAAAAGAGATGCTTGAAATATACTTAAGTCCATTAAATATGATGATAAACAACAGATGCATGATCTTGTTGGTTGCCATCAGAAGACAGCACTTTTGTGAGGTGGGAAAGAAGAGAGCATAATTTTTACAGTTCTTTACACAACAGGCTTATTTAGGAGAGAGACTTGGGGGGGGGGAAGTAAAGACACCTGTTTTCTATTTTTAAATAACTCTCTTCTTAAAACATAGTAAGTACGTCCTCAACACTCAAGCTGTTGAGCATATCCCAAGAAGGCTGGCAGGCAGGATGGGGGTGTGTGGTGCTACATGAGGGGGTGTCAGTGGAGCAGCTGAGGTGTTGTCTAGCCAGGTGGTTGGCAGCACAAGCAAGGATTGCCTGTTGGTGGGGAGAGAATCTGTGAGTGCTGGCAGAAGTTGAAACTGGTTGCAGATCCATCCCCAAAAACCTGTACCCAACTCCAGACAGCATTCTGGCTCTACCAGCCTGATCCTTTGATATCCTAGACTGGGTCTTGACAAGCAGCATGTTCTGGTTTTAATCAGACAGATGTTATTGTGAAATGGTAAATGCAGATGGCATTGAATGAGTGGATTTGCTGTAGAGCTTTGGAGACACAATCAGTGCTGCAGAAGAGAACAGAATGAATATGCAGTGCTTATACCTCTGTGTGGGAGAAAGCTACAGTTCTCTCCTTTTTCTTCTCCTTACATTCCAGCCTCTTGTTTCAGCAGATGTGGTGTTTAAGCGTTATCACTGGATGGGCAATGCAAACAGCATGTTTTCTATACCAGTCCCACAGCTGTCCACTGTCAAAAGCCAAGCTGTTGCAGGGCATGAAGAGTGGAACGAAGGTAAAGTTTCTTTAGTCCCTCTGCTCTCACTGGATTTCTGCAGCTGCCAGCTACCTGGCAGTTATTACCCTCCAACAGCACTACACATAGGAGAAGTAATTCCCACAGGTAATCCATCATCATCTGTTTACAAGAGCTGTCACTTCGAGAAATTATGCTCTGGTAAATCTTCCTAAAATAAGGGACAGTAGAAATTACAGCCACCAATAGCTCAGGTCAGGCTGAGTCAGTGGTCTTGTGCTCCCTGGAGCTACAACAACAATAAAACAAAACCAACAAGGAATGTAGTCTTCATCCATCTTGTGACATTAATTTCCCCCCTCTTTTGAAAAAACCTTCCTCCAATCTCCACAGCACACAGTGCCAGCATCAGCTGGTGGGAACTCAACTCCTTCTTTGTGCCATTGGTGAGGTTAAATGGGAAGCTGGTCCCACACCCTTTATCCTATTTAGAAGGCATTAGCTTTTCTTTAGTGCTGTGAAATATCCTACTTATATCCTCTTGCCTTCCACTACATCTTCCATAATGACTTTTGTTGTTGTAAGCATAACCCTGTTTACTGAGATTTAAGTGAATTACAAGCAATATACATATATGTGTATTCCTAGGACCTATGATAAAGGCTCAGATGCCTCTTAACCTCAGAATAAGGCTGAAATAACTCCTTCCTGGTTCAGCATTGTGCAAAACATGTGCTTACAGCACCAGAGACCATCTTAAACTTTTACATACTGAAGATGTAGTGGGTGGTAAATGATATCTTCCTTCCTAAAGGGTAGGGGATGGTTTAGTTTTTGTAGCTTAAAGATGACAATGCATTTAGTAGTCACACAGCAATTCTTTACTGTGGCTTTGACACTTAAAACCAATTTGTGATGAGTTTGATGGCCTATACTAGACAGATATGGCTCCCTTCAACAAAAGACTTCACCCATTTAAAAGCATAATTGTACTGACATTAATTTAATAAATTAAGCAGCTGCCAATTTTTTTCCTCTCTAAAGTGGACTGCTTGTAAAGATATGGGCAGTTATTCAGCAAAATAGTTTCTTATCAGCCTACTAAGTGAGAGGACAGATCAAAACAGTTCAGAATAGGACATTTATGAACATTTGTAATGCAAGGAAAATGACCTTGTGTGGCAAAGCACTGAACTCTTATTATTAATTAAAGGCAAAGTCACACATCCATAGATGAGAGAGAAAAATTGCCACATTCCTGAAGGGGCAAAGCAGATCTGGAAGTGGAGAGACCATAGACAAGAAAAATAAATTATTCAAAGAATAACAAAAAATACATACAACACATTGAAAAGGAAAACAGGGAAAGAGACTTCCACCAATGCTTGGGCAAACAGAAAGGGTTAAACTACAATGAAGGCTTATAACTAAAGATAAAAGACCTTAAAACCTGCTCATCCTCCCTAGAGTAGAGACCCCACCGCACAGTACCTTAACACCAACACAGAGCTTACCTCAACAAAACCAGTTCAGAGCTCTCCCTGCTTGTCTCTGCCCAAACCACCAAACTCCCTGCAAACAACAGCTAATTAGCAATTATCACAAGAGTCATCCCTGCCCTCCTATTTTTTTTCTTTTTTTTTTTTTCTTTTTTAATTGAGCCCAGCCCAGCTACAGGTGCTGCTGTGCTTGTGTTCTCAGCTTGGCTCCTGGCACCTGCTTCAGCTTTTGTCCTCACTGTTCCATGATCCCTTCTGCACCCAGCATGGGCTTGGCATTCCCCACGTATATTTTAGTGTCTCCCAGCCTCTCCAGCAGCAGGGCCCAAGCATTTCCTGCAGATAGGCCTGGTGGTTGATGGCATTATGGTCAGGCTGGTGGCACCCTGGATGGCACATCCTCCGTATGGCTGTGGCCACAGGCTCAGCTCCTTCCCTGGGAGTGTCCTTGCCTTTCCCTGGTGCGCTAGAAAGCTGTGAGAGATCTGTCTTCTGAGATGACTTCCCATTATAAGGTCACAAAACCACATTTAAAGAAAGTAAATAGTGTCACTTAAACTACCTACCCATGGAGAGGTTTCTTCCCTCAGGCAGGACTTTGTGGTTCATGTTATGTAACTGCGCTGTCTCTGCTGAGAGGCACGTTGGATAGAAAGCCAGAGGTGTTGTGAGGGAGGTGGCCCAGCTTGTTAAAGGGGAGAATAGTGACCTTTTCCATTAACTACCTGATGAACATGTACTACCACTCACCTCTGCTCTTGGGGTATGTAGCACAACCTCACGTGAATTCCAGAATGCTTCAGCTGACCAGCAGATTGACTGCATTCAGCTCATGACTATAAAAAGCTGTTTTATAGGACTGCCAGCCCTGCAGACCCTCTCAGGGCTGTGAAAGACAGGCTGTGTTCCTCCTGGCACTGACAGCCTCATCCATAATCCTGTCCCATTGAGATGCTTCACAGGCACGGTGAAGGTACAGCCGAAGCCTGTGAGAGATGATTTGTGAGTCAGGTGCAGTTTAAGCACCAGCAGCTAGAAAAAACATTTTTTTTTTTTAAGTGAGCAGATCTGAGGTTTGAGTGACTTAGAACCAAAAATATGGATTTTCTTTTACAGAGTAACATTTCAGAGTGGAACTGCAGTTGGAGCTCTTAACCTCAGAAGCTGGGACAGAGCCATACCATATATTTTTATGTGTCAGAACAGGAAGAAAGGTTATCATGTTTTAGTTAGCTAAAAGAAGTCTGAAAAGTTACCTTTCTGCTAAAACCTAACCTCAGCACCTTCCCCTCCCCTAAGACTGTGAAGCATTTTCACACTATAAAAATGTGAATTTTGAAAACACAGCTGCTTGCCCTGACTCCCTGGTTAGAGTAAAACTGAGCAAAAGCAAATCTAGAGAAATTGAAATGTTATCTTTCTTCCTATTAAAAATTTCACTGGATAGTCTGCCAGAGTAACTGACCTCCAGAACCAGGGTCTGCAGGTGACAGTCTGTTTGTCCCTCTCGCTCCCTGTGTGACTGCAGGCACCATTTTCACGGCCATCTCCTTTGGTTCACTTAGTGATGCTGCCCTGGGAACTGCACATCTCTGACAGCAAATCCACAAATGTCTTTTATCTGAGCACAGATGTTTTCCTCCCCAGTTATTTACAGAATCCCTAGAAGTGTTGATCAGGAAGTTTCAAACAGTAAAGTATTTCCAGCTAAGAGCAGCCTTAACCCAAGGGTTCTGCTTTTTCAGAAGCATCAGCCTACGAGCTCGCTGTTGAGGTAAGAACAAATATCCCACTAGCACCTTTAGATCATCATCATTGTCATCCTCAAAATTCAGCAGTGTGGGATCTTTTAAAAGTAATACATTGTCAGAATTTACCAAGATATTGTGAGAAAGTGATTATTTAAACAGAGATCTGATTCTTGTAGTAGCCTGTTTTGGGCTATCAGATTTATGGGTTTTCTGGTGGTCTTTCAAAATCCATAGGGTATGGAGTTGCATAATATCAGGTACAGTTTAATATATTTTCTCTATTGTATACTTATTTCTATATGACTTATGTGTTAGTATCACAGTTTTATAGATCATTTGGTGTGAATTTCTTCTAGCTTTGCCTTAATTTTGAACCTGCCATGTGGCAGTAACGCACTTGATGAGAGGAGTAGACCTTCCCAAATCAAAGCAAGTTGTTTTATGGCTCCTTATGTACAAATTCTTGTGTCAGCTCAGCTCTGACATGTGCTCTCTTGGAAGTTGAGCACAGGACTCCAGGATGAGTGTGCTGTTCAGACAGCAATGAATGAGAAATCACTGCTACGCAGTTAAGTTTGTCTGGCATCTGTCTTGACATTGGCAGTTTGAGCAATAATTTCCTCCCCAGATGCTGTGCAGAATGAGAGAGTTTGGCTTAAGAGGTTAAAAAAATAATGGTCTGGCAGTAAACAGCTTTTTAGAAGTACTTTTTGGAGACTTACTTAAAATTGTGCAATGCTTTGTCTACAGTGTTAGGAATCACAGCAAGTAACATATTAGATACACAATATGTATCTTTGAATGATCTACCTGAAAGAGACTGCTACCTGCTGGACTTTTAAAACTTTCTCCCAGGATACAACTTTTTCATCTTCTTTCCTTATATTCTGCTTAAATCAGTGGATAACACGAGCTGAAAACTCACAAACTTTGGGAAAAGTTGAATCTGGCTCTAAATGTCAGGTTTTGGTTCTGTTCTGCAGATCTGTGAATTTATTTGCCTATAAAGAAATCTCACAGCTAATAAACAAAATAAAGAAATGTTTAATGATCCTCAGAACAACAAACATTAGCCAGCTCCATTTCCTTCTTTCCCATCAAAGTCAATCACTATGCTAAAACTGGTTTCTTTAAGTCCGTCAGTAAGAGGCAAATTTTCCCCTCGTGAAGACGAACTATTACTCAGCCTGTGCATTCTGATATTTAGCCTAACACTTGGCCCTGGCCGCTCTGTGTTTCAGAGGCAGCAGTGGGGAATGAAGCATTCTTCAGCTCCTCGAGGGGTCTGGACCACTGGAAAGGTCAAGCAAACAGAGTTAAAATAACCATGAGGCTTGCTAGCCAGCCAGCACTCTGGGTCCAAGATCAGCGGTGCTGCTGGTGGTGACTAATGCAATTAAATCAGCTCTGGGTCCTGTGCTGCGGGAACGATCTTATAGCGGTGCGTGCTGCTGCCAGATGGATTGCTCAAGCTTGGAAACCTCCCTCATGCGCACATACTTAATCGCAACAGGCGCTTTCCGTGGAAAAACGTGGCACTGGCAGAGGGATTTTTAGCCTCTTCCCTGTAGGAAACAACGGCATGGAGCAGAGTCCAGTGTGCATGAGTCTGTGGGTGGTGAGCATGGGCTTTTTGGGCTGCAAAGAGCCATTTATTTGTTGGGAATGGTGACAAAGCAGAGCCTGGAGGAGCGGGTACCAGGAAGACTTGCTGGAGAAGGGGCCAGTGAGCACTGTGGGTTGGCTGCCAGTACTGAGGATGCTCCACCAGGCATCCCCCTCCAAGCTGTGGCAGCCCCCAGCCGTTCCCAGAGAGGAGTCAGATGTCTGGCCATGTCTGCTGCGGTTGTTTCTCAATTGTTTCTATCCTGAAAGATTAGTAATAAGAATAACAGTGAGAAAGTAGATATCTGGAATTTGTCTGGACTAAATGGCATGGATAGTTTCTCTATTTCCCACTTTGTGAGGCATTAGTGGAAAACTGGAAGGAAAGGGTGGAAGGTCAAGGACAGCATCTGAACCCCCTTATGTCACCCACTGTGCAGGTGCTTAGTTCACCAAAGTCTCCCTGTGGTGAGGTGACCTTACAATGAAAACACTTCTGCTTCCTTTCCTTCTCATCAGGTACTCCTGGCTTTGTCACAAGCTTCATTATCACATGCAAGGAGAAAAGCAGCATCTGTTTATGGCCATATATTAACGCTAAGCACCATAAATCGTGTATGAAAATGGAGTGTCAGCCAGGAGAGATCATCCTTCAGCTGCTGCTGTTGGCAACTGCTGAAGTTTGAGACGTCCTGTAGGGTAACACAGCAGTGAGCTGCTCAGTTTTTAATGGAAAGCCCCTTTCCTGTTCAATTTCAATTCTTACAGGGTTCTGGACAATTAAACTGGGGTTTGAGGTACTACAGATTGCGCTTAGGTAAAAGTGACCTCATACTTGACCACTGTGGAGAAATTCATGTTGTTACCATTGATCCTAACTATGGAGAAAATTAGATACAAGGAAGGAAGAACGAGCTGCACCTTTCAGTCTTCCAGTAAGTCTCCCAAATTCATTAACATCAGAACAGTTGTGTTAGGTCAGACTAAGGGTTTATTCATCCCAGTATCTTTCCTTCAGATGCATCTTAACTATGTTTGTGGAATGAGTATGAAACCTTTTCTCCTGTACATTCTTCTAGCTCTCTGTGGAATTAAGCTTTGTTTATGACTGCTAAAAAGATTATGGTGTGAATGCAGGCTTTACATCAGGACATGCTTAAACCACAATCTCCTCCTTAATTCTTGTGGCCTCTGAAGCAGTCTGCTGTAAACACCACCACAATATAACTACACAGTCATGAACCATTATTTCCTTTTGCTGATCTGTTATCAGTTGTTCACTGCATTGTGAAGACCTTGAGCAAACTGTTCTCCATTCACATTTTCCCTTGCCACCATCACTTCACTGCTCTTCGTCCCATTCTGCATCAGTCTCTCCATTCAGACCTCAGGGTTGTTTAGCCTCTCTGTATAGGAAAGCTGTGTTGCACTGACCATCCCTGCTCTCATCCTGTGCTCTATCCAATTCTGACACAATGTTTTCTGGGATAGCAGTGACCTTACTGACATTCAGTAGGTGAGATATAGATAAACATGCAAACTCCACAAGCTTTTAAGTTAGGAAGGAATTACTCAATTAAATATTATTAACTCAGACAACTGAAAGAACAATGTCCTCACTGCTTTGCTGGAACCCATATTTGCCTTACAGCAAGCCCAGAAATCACTTTTTGGGCTCTTCCAATTGTGCCAGGACCTAGATTTGCCCTAGCACAGAGCAAGGTTTGCCCAAAGCCTATTTCCTTCCAAGAAAGGCAGCCCTCCAAAGGCATGAGGAAGGGCAGGGGCAGCCTGCATGGTAGTGCTCTGTGTGGGGAAGAAACGGGGCAGATATCAGGGGTAGGAACTTCATGGGGTTAATTTTTAATACAGTTGAGGCTAAAATAGGGCTAATACATTGGAGGGAAAGTACTGAGTGCAGGGTTAATGATAGTAGTCATAGTAGCCAAAAAGAAAGTGGGTAGGGTCATTGGAGCCCCTGGAAGATTTAGAGAAGGATAGCTACAGGGAAGCACTATTTGTGCATAAAGAAGGCTGAATATTTTAGGTGGGAAAAGTCTGTCTTCATGTCCTCAAGAAGGCAAAGGATGCACAGGATAAACAAACAAACAAATCTGCAAACCCATGCTTAGTAATTATATCAAGATAAATGCCAGGCTTCATTATGACACCAGTGCCAGCAATAGGTTGGTTTATCATTTTTATGGATCAGGACGGGAGAAATAAGTGCCTTAGTTCAGGGCAGCCCATGGAAGTATCTAGAAGAATATCAGTATCTTTTGTTGCTGCAAAGAGAAAACAAAACACTAAACAAAACCTAAAGGAATGGCATGTAGGCTTGGCTGCAGTCTCTGAATAAGGCAATTAAAAGATTTTGCAAAAAGTAGTTGACAGCCTTATTCTCTGGGTGCTTCTGTAAGATACTTCATCTGCAAGGCACAGCTGGCTATCCAGGTGAATTGCTTTCCCATCTCTATCTACCACAGAGGGAGGTATGAGCTGACTCGGGATGAGACAAGGACAACATAAACACTCATTTTTAGACAAATATAAAGTAGCCCCTGCAGCAAGACACAAAACCAAGACAGTGATAATTTGCTGTTAAGCCCAGATTCTAGATCTGAGGACAGGGAAGTGCTCTAGTAGACATGGGACTTTCCTCAGTTTTGCACCTTCCTATCAAACTTGGTGGCTAATGGGGCTCTACCTGAGCTGCCAGCTGTGCCGGCCCTGGCCTGCACTCCTGGGCTGGAGGGAGACCCTCAGGTGGCACAGGTGGTGGCACAGTGGGCATACATGGCTGGCTAATGTGTTCCTGATTCTTGTAGGAGCCACAAGAAGCAAATAAAAGGGCTTGGCACATAGTTACGTGAAATGTTATTGAATTACAGGACAGTGAATTGCAGATCTTTTTTTGCTTTATTGTTTTGATGCCACTCAGAAATTTTATTGGAAAAAAGAAGTACACTATTATTTATGACATTTCTATCTCTTCCACGCTGTCAGAGCTGCTTGGAAACCTCCCCAGCTCCCCACCCTGTTTGGCTTTTTGTCTCTGTTTTCAAGAAATACAGTCTCATCAAAATGGAAAAATATCCAAACTGCTGCACAGAAAATTGAGCCAATAGACTGGTCACCTGACTTGGAGCTTGGAGGATAACTGCACTAATAGCAAACTGATTTGGTTTTATTTTTTCCTTTCAGTCATACATTGCTCAACACTGAGGTTTACCCGTCTTAAGGGTTGCTGCAAAAGTCAGATGGTGTTGCAGATTTTCTTCAGAGAGGTGCAGCACACCAGTATGAGATGCAGAGACTAAAACATGCTTTGTTTTCAAGGAAAGGAGATTAGGAGAGATGTACTTATTCTTGAAGAGAAATCTCCAAATTAAAGGGATAAATGCCATTCTAATAAGTATTAGTGTCCAGTCCTGGGGGACTGGACTTCCCTGGTTAAGCTGCAGACTGATGTGTTTCCTCCTGAAAGAAAATTCATTCAACCATTTCAAGAAAAAAATATGGAAAATTATATAATAGCAACAATAACAGTAATCCCTCAACTGTACTTATCCGTCTTCTGCCACTGAGCACTTGCTACCTCATTGCTTTAGGATCACAGCTATTGGCAAAGCCGGGGTCTCATCCTTTCTGTTTGCTTCTGTGCTAAAATGTAACAGTTAAACAATGAGAAGATTTAATTTCTTTTGCACTGAAAATGGTCGAGCTCAAAGTGAGTCTTAATGCCGGCTGCAGCCACTGTGCACCATATGAATCTGTGCAACAGATTTGCCATAACGCTGCAGGATCTGGATCTGGATGTTCCCCAAAATGCGTTTCTCCTGCTGCACCAGCTGAGCCTCAGCAGCAATGAGTGAGTTGTCTTGAGTGAAACACTCAGGGCTGTGGTGCTCAACAGAGAGGAACAGACTGGAACAAGCACCTCAACAGATGATCTAATGACAAGGTAAGCAAGGAGAGGCAATGAGGAGAAAAGGGGGAGTGAAAACACAGGATCATCAAAGGACAAGCATAAGGAAAGGTGGGCAGGAGGCAAGCATGTGGGCGTGCAGAAGGAATAAGAAGAGCTGCAGTGGCTGCAGCTCATTCCTCTTGGAATACAGCTGACTTTTCAATAATCTTCATCTGTCTTTTTAAACAAAGTAGCTGGGGTTTTTTTCCTATTTTCTGTTACAAGCATGACTCAAACTAGCCTCAACTGACACAGCCATGAAACCATTCTTTCTCTTACTATACTTACATGCCTCATTTGATATCTGCCCCAAGCTTCCTCGTAATATAGTCCACAGTCCTACAGATTTATTTTTCCCCCCTTCTTTTAAATCTGCCACCCGGACAGGATCTGCAAGTTCTGCAGTGAATGAGAGGAGCATCCTATAGGAAGACCGTTCAGCTCCTCAAGGCACTTGTAGTGCACTAGGTAGGGTGAGTTGAGGCTGTACCACAAACTGTAACTATTCTTTTCTCTACCTTCTAAGAGCATTGGACTTTATAGTCTTTAAAAAAAGTAAATGGAAGGCAGCAAGAGATTACTGTATATTAACAGGCTTAAATACACAGATTCATTTCACATAAAAAAGATAGAGGGAGAAAGCTTTAAATGGTTCACTTTGATTTGCCTTTGGCATAAATTCTGCCAGCAGTTTTATCTCCCAGTAGTAATACTATTTAGCTGTCCAATAACCATTCTTACAACTGTAAGAACACAAAGGCCACACAAATACAGTAGATCAGAACTACAAAAACTTTAATCTTTAGCAACATTTTTACTTGCTGCTTATCCAGTAATTTCAGCATTAAACAGATTATATATGCTCATTTTGAAGAAACCTTTAAAAAAACTTTTTAAGTGCCTCATTCCAAAAGTAATATTTATTTATTAACTTTGAAGATAGTGAAGACCAGAAGCTGCTTACCATAACAGAGAAACAACTTTATGGGCCATCACAGACTTGTATTAATTGTACAGAAGAAGGCAAAGTTAAAGCCAAAAATGCAGACAACATAGTTCCCTCACTATGAAATAGCTGTTTATTGGATTTTATTTCTTTACTCTCCAGTAGATGGCAATCCAGCACTTGGCCAATAAAACAGTCATGTGGAGACCCTTCTCTGTATACAAGTCTGTGGGGGCTTTAGTTATATATTCTAAGTCCAACTTTGGAATGAAAACTTTATCCAAGTGAATAATTCGAGTAGTGTTTCATATTATTGCTGGTCAGTGTGAGACAACACACATGAGACAGAACAAATAAGACTTGAGAAATGAATGTGGAAATGACATTTCAGAGCAGGACAAGATTTTAATGTCTTTAATGGCTGCTTCTTGTTTTAGTTATGTCTCTTACATGGACTTTTCGGAAGACTTGGGAGGTAAAATTGTAAATTTTGGCATCTTCTCATTTGGAACTTTACTTGCCCTTGGAGTATTACCTGTGCTTATGAAAAGATTATGCACAACTCCATGAATTCTCTCCCTTCTGACTGACCCTCTCTCCAGAAGGTAGCTGTGTGTCACAAGACTGTCTGTGCCTTGCCTGCTCATTCACATTGCTCCTGGGACACTTCTGGGGTTGTCACTGGAAGATCAAACCCACAGAATATGTCAGATTTGGCACAGATCCTGCCTCAGCTGCCAGCCTGCCTACTCACCTGTCCCACATGCTTAGGTCACCAGAGCCATCTCCAGGGGTTAGGGTGGGTGCAAGTGGTATTTCCCTTCAGAGTAGGGAGCTAGGGGAGGTATGGATTTAGGGGCATCAGAAGGGAGATCAGGGGAGTTGGCACCAGCTGTGCATTGCATGACACGGGGATGGCTGAAGTGCTCCTCATCATCAATGGCTGTGTCCCAGCTCAGGGCTGCACAAGCAGGGAGACCCATATTCCAGTGAGATTACCTGGAGAGAGGTAGGTCACACCCTTCTGTGGAAAAGAGTGACAAGTCAGTAAGCAACAAAGTGAAGGGAAGGCAATAGATTCAAGTGTATTTTGCTAATATCTCTGAGTCCTCATAGGCTTTTTTCATCACTTCATTTATGCATTTGTTTTGAAGCTTTGTAATTTCTAAAAGTATGGACCAATAGGGGCAAAAATGGCTCTTTGTCAAATATTTGACCCTTGTGCAACAGAGTTAAAAGCAGCAGCACTACAGAACAGCTTACATTCTCAGAACCTTGTACCTGACATCAATTACTATTTGCACTCCACCTTGAATCAAGCCGGAGCTTGAAGGAAATTGCAGGATTCCATGGCATGAGGATAACGGCAGCAAGTGGCAGAGTTCCTGTACAAATGGGGCTCAGAGAGGCTTACATTGTTTTTTTGCTAATTGGCTCTCTAGCAACAAGTGTGGGACTGCTTATTTGGTCTGCTGTCATCATTTGGGTTTTGCTTGGTTGGTTTTTAAAAAGGCCTTGGGTTTTAGACATAATTGATGGTGGTGCCAAACCTTGTAGTGGCTGCTTCCTTTATAGGTTAGCCCAGTGAGCAGAAACAATATGTCAGGGGAAACTAACAATCTGTTTTATGTTCCTACTGCTGTGTGTGAGGGAGGATGAATTGGATGTTGCAATTCAGAGTTAGCCACAACCTGCTCAGAACAGCACAGAAACATAGAACAGTGGCCCATGGTGAGAGCCTCATGTCTCACCTTGTCCAGTGGTAATTGTCCTGAGCCAAGAGATGCCTCTTCTGGGGGAGAACAGCATGTAGCTCCCACAAGTGGAAGTAAAGGAGAATTTTCTTCTTGTCCTTGAATTCTTCATATATTTTTAAGGAGTTTCTCTTTCAAAAAATATGCTTAAACTACCTGATTAAATGCATAATAAGGCAAGGCATAGCCTCACCTAATTCACACCAAATATATGCCTGAGAATGTCAGACTTCTGTGTTCCCAGAAGGTAAGAAATGCTGCTCTTGTTTTTAAGACATTCATCAGCTTTCCCCTAATTTCTTCATCTAGCCCTTCCTTCTTTCCCTCCTGTCTCTCCCAGTAAGCCTCACTACTACCTCAGCTGTTCCATGAGCTGGCTGATCCCTTTTCCTTCCTCCTGTGCCCTGAATGCAGCCAGAGCAAACACATGCCAGGAATACTACGGAGATGGATTTTCCCTGTGGCTGCTTGGAGGGACTGCCATGCTTGGGTGGCTCAGGCACCCCTTGGGAGGGCATGAAGGAAGAAGAGAGGCACAGTCTGTAAATGTTATTCCCATAGCACACGCAGGATTAAACAGAGGTAAGGAACCCTTTGGGCCTGATATTGGAAATGACTGAAAACAAGTAAGAGAAATCAAATGTTTCCTACTCTGGCACTGTGAAAACCTTGCACAAGCTTCAGGGTGCAACCTGACAGATCTTTGCAGTTTTCTATAAGTAGGATTTATTTAGATTTAGTTCACTTACATCAAGAAGACAACATCTGTACGATTTCACTGTTAGCCACTAAAGCTTCCTGCTTCCCTGGGCCTTCCACTGCCTGTGCTTCAGGACTCATTGCTTCCAGTAAAAGCAGTATTTCTCAGAATTAAAGAGTGCACCTGGTATGGATGCTCTCTCAATTACCCAATTCAATTGACTTTCTCTTCTCCAAATAGCATCTTTAATTCACAGAACTTTACAAAAGTTCTCAGCCAAGCAGATACACCTGGAAAAAGGAGCAGAAACAGTCACCAGCATGGAGGGTCTCCAGCTCACTGGATTGTTTTCCTGCCTCCCTTTCTGTGTTATACCCAGGATCTTTGTGAGGCCCTGAGGAGGTATTCACCAGATCAGTGTCGTGCTAACTGTGTTTTCCCCAGGCCACTTATAGCTCTTGGGCTGCTTGTACAAGGCATCACGAGCCACTTTTGCTTGGGGACACTCCTAAATGAGCATCAGACAATGAACAGAACTTGAAAAAAACCTTGGCTTTGGTCTTCTCACAGGCCAAACACATAACATGACAGGAGAAGGCAGTAGGATGCAGCCCACAAGGATGCAAGGAGTGAGGCTGAATCTTGGTCTACTGTGTATGCAGAGAAGCATAGAGAAATTTTTTTGTGTGTTCCTGGGCATGAAACAACTCTGAAGCTTTGCCTGCAAGGTTAAACACTGTGTTGCAGACACCTGCCAGCACCAGGGGAGAGACATACCTACACATAGGCATTGCGTGGAAGCTTGGGCCATTGCTTGTGATGTGAATTTCCATGAATCCTTACAGACTCAGGTAGAAGCCCCCCATATTCCTGCAGCAAAACACAACTGTCGAAACTGCTAAAATAGACACAAAAGAAAAAAGAAAACAAGTTTTTAAATGCCTTCCAGAGGTTTCCTATGGACCAAAAAGCAAAATTTTGACTCATGCTCACATGTGTATTAGAAAGTCAGCCTGAAACCTTTCTTTACTGGTCATCAGGCTGAGGAGAAAAAAAACTGAGAAGGCAGCAATTGGTCCCAAGGCATGCTCTAAATCCAAAAAAAAAAAGTCTCTTTCAAAAGGAAGTGGTTTAATGAATTGAGAGAGCCTCTCATCTGTCATTTCATTAAGCACATGACTTTATTAAGCACATAAGTGCTTTTTTGTGTAATTGAATTGATCTAAGCCATTCTTCTGCTCTCCAGAAATTGCACTGCTCCAAATCCAAAACACCTTCTATGTTTCTATGATGCTCACACTTTGATGTTCATAAGGGAGTGCAGCCTGTGCTGCTCTGTAACAGCAGCAGATCTGATTGCAGTGGGAGGCACGAGGGGGGCAATCCTGCTTCTCACTATCAGCAAATGTGAGCTGCTCAGCAGCTCCTCTGGATGGCAGGCAATTCAGTGCTGTTAAATAAAACAAAAAGGTATGTAGTGCTTGCCTGCTGTCTCAGTGTGCTCAGAAGTGTCACTCATCCTGGTTTTAGATAGCCAGTGCCAGCTATAAATTGCTCACACCTCAGGGTATAGTAGGTGGTTGGCAAGATTGCAAATTCTTTTTTTTTTTTTTGGCTTTGTAGGATTGCTAGGACCTGAACACACCTGCAAGCTGAACTAACCTTAGCTCTCACTACCAAGCTCGTTCCAGTGGGGACTCAGGACTCAGAATGGAAGACAGGCTACTGTCACACTGCTAGTGATGTACAGGAGCAGCTCACCACAGGGTTGAGGTAGCATTGCATGGGTTCTTTAATCAACACTGAACTTGCCAGAGAGACAATCCAGTTCCACTCTTTGAGGCAGAGAAATGTTGGTCTTTTTTTTTTGTTTGGCTAAGTGCAAATGGAGCCACTTAAATCAGAACTTTAAAAGTGAGTGCTAGTATTAGGTAACAGTTTAGTCATGCTTCAGTAAAACATAAAAAAGAAAATAAAAAATTGTATCTTCCATTTTTAGTACCTGGTGAGTATTCATTACCATAGGAGCTAGTGGAGCCAAAGAGAAAAAGAAAAAAGCAGTAGATTGATAGTCTAATTCACAAGGGTGTCCCCTTAATACAGGATTTGTGGACATAAACCCCAGCCTTGTTCTCACAAACTTGCACATCCATGTATGCAATTTGTGGCTAAATGAAAAAATGCAACTTGTGGGAATTTCAGAATAGCATATGCATAGTAGCATAAGGAATGCAAAACTTGTCAGGGATGCAAAGGTCTCTGCCTACCTGGAATGGATCAACCTTGGAAGAGCCAAGTCCAGAAACTTCAAGGCTATGCAGGATTCATCTCAGAGATGGCGGACTTAACCAAATTCAATAACAGCAAGGTGGTTTGGAGGATGAAATTGTAATCCCAACTTACCTTTCTCTCCTAGTCAAACCTGTCTAGTCTTGGAAGCAGCTAATCCCACCAGGCATCTTTCTGTTTGATCATAGGCACCTATATTTTCCACGGACTTCAACTGCAGCAGGCTGAGAAACAGTATTTCTTTGAAATAAGACCTATGGCTTTGTTCTCATCTGACTCTTTTTGGAAGAATACTAATTCAATAAATGTCCTGAAAAGTTTTTAAAGAGGGCTTGGGGTCTTTTTGGTGTAGAATATTAGTAAATCCATTTACATGTGCAAAAATTCTTCTGCTTGAAGAGAGGCCCAAGCCCACTGGAAATGACAGAATCTCAGTAATATCAGAGCTTTGGGACTTGAACAGTACCGGTATACCTGCAAACAAACTCCTGCAGGCACAAGCTCAGCACAAGACTACTTGTGTTGCAGAATTGAAGGAAACAAATAATGATGTCCATTCATGCTGTGAAAGACTGCAGTGCCTGAAAAAGAGCAAGGCTAAGAACTAGTAAGAATCATAGAATTACAGAATATGCTGAGTTGGAAGGCACCCACAAGGATCATCGAGTCAAACTCCCATCCCTGCACAGCACCATCCCCAAGAGTCACACCATTTGTTTTGTACTGCTTCCTGAATGTTAAATGATCATCCTTTAGTGGACTCCTGAGGTAGCTCTGGTGGTACATGTAACATTACATTCATAGCTTTCAAGTCTCTGTGGGATTACGCATGAACCCTCTGCTCAGGCATAAAATTTCTTTTTATAAGTATTAGCAGCAAGAATTTTTAGCACGTTTCTCCCACATCTCGTTTTCTGGTGCAAACACATGTGGAAAGAGAACTTTTAGAATAAGGATAGGTATGTGTGTGTTGGGGGCTGGTGGTGTTTGGTTTTGGCAGCAGCTACTGTGGTTAGCACACATTTGGATCAAACGCAGCAGCAAAACGCTGAGAGCAATAGATGGGGGCTTTGTGTTTCAGCTGCTCCCAACGCAACCCTGGACCACAGCAATCTTGGAAGGGAAGCAATACTCCTTCCAGCTGCAGAAATGGCAAGCGCCCTGGCTTCTCATCTTGTGCAGCGTTTGTTTTTATTTCTGTTTTGTTACTTGAGAGACCCTTGGAAACAGCGGGTCCCGGCGGCGCGGCGCCCTCTGCCGCCCTCGCCCCCTCAGGGCCGGCCAGAGCCCTCAGCCCCTCATGGCCGGCCAGAGCCCTCTCGCTCCCTCAGAGCCGGGCAGAGCCCTCAGCCCCTCATGGCCGGACAGAGCCCTCTCGCTCCCTCAGGGCCCCGCAGAGCCCTCGCCCCCTCAGGGCCGCCGGGCACTCTCCACATCCCGCAGCTCCGCGGGGAGCGCTGCCCGGGGTGGGGGGGGGGGGACGGACGAGCATTCAGCTGTCTGGATCCAGCCCAAAAGATCCCGGTGTTTTCCGCGTTGTGTCGTTTCCTGAGTTCAGCTTCCGGTTAAGGACAGCTCGTGCAGACCCAGCCCCCCCTCGTGCCTTGGGGCTAAATCCACAAAGGATTAACTTCGAGCTGTTGCCAAGAGGAGCTGGCAGCACACTGTTAGGCAGCTAAGCACACCCATTAATTACACAGCAAATTTAACCAGACCAAAAAGTGCAAAATAGTCAGCAAGAAGTTACTCAAGTGAGCTGGAAGGAAATGCCAGGAGTCATGTCCCAAGGCTCCTGTGCCCCAAACCCTGGGCATTGGCATCGTATTCCAGACTGGAGACATTACCTGATTGCTCAGGAGTTACAGAATCTCACCAGCCAAACAAAGCAGTGCTGCATTTGCAAACCAGGTTTGAAATCCCTTCTTGCAGGCAAGAGCTGTAACTACAGCTCCACAGCATTGTACTCATGGGTGCTTCCTCTGGGTTCACCAGTTATTAATTATTCCACTGCAAAGTGGTAAAGCTCCCAAGGGGAGACCTGGGAGGCCTCTCACACATATCTCAGTGAGCCCAGCAGCTGGACATTCACAGGATATAACAAGACAAAGTTTGGACTGTGCTAATTTCACATCATATAATTTAACAGCTGCTTCTAGTCTTGAATTATCAAGGCTTTTAATATTTTAAATTGTTATAAACCTTTTCCTCCTGCTGTAAATGTGTTGAGAGTAGTTACAAGGAGAGGACCTAGAGTCTTGGTAAGCTACAGGGTGAGGGCCAAAGAAATAAGCAAAGAAATTACATCACTGGACATCACTATGTAAGCACTAAATAGACGATCTGCTAGCAAAATTAAAAACAACAACAAAAAAAAAAAAAAAAAGAAAGAGAGCGAGAGAGACCATGGAAATTTATTTACTTTTTATCTATGAACAGTATGACATATAATTATAGACAAGTTTTGATACACAGGAAAACCCTTTTGTCAACCATTTGTTTTGCTAAATGAAACAGCACAATAATCTTTACACATTCATATTTTGTTTTGTTTTTTTTTTTTTCTTTACAATACACAGCTTTCTTGGGTTGAAGCAAACTGCAGGACATATTGAGTACTGGTATATTACAGCTACTTACATCATTTAAGAACAGCAAATGGAGAAAAATAAGTTATTTAAATATTGATTTCATATACAGAAAGTGCAACTTTGTTAGTTGTTACATAACTTGCTTGACAGTTTTGATTCCCCAAAGGGTGTCAATTAATGCTAAAGGTATCTTGGACTGAAAGTATTATTTATTCTAAAAATAATACAGTACAACTGCACAGCTGTGACTTGGTGAATCGACCACTATTGCTGCTCTTAGACATGATGGCCTGTTTGAATAATGCAATGTTTAATGCATCTGATCATGCTCCCAGGCTGCATCCACAACCAGGCTCATAGAAGAGCACAGGGAATTGCCACCTGGGTAGCAACAGCAGGTTATTGATCAAAGCATATGATTATGATGGCATTTGGTAATATTTTGGGCTTGCTGCTTCTATTGTTAAATAGCTGTTTGAATTACTAAGATACAATGGATAGATACTTAACATGGTGAGCCTGAGCAGAGCAGATGAAGATTCCAGCAGCAGGTTTCTTCTGTGCTTTCCAAGAGTTAATGAGTGAACTTTTGCTTAGAGCACTGAAGGTTGCAAGAAGACGCAAGAGGTTATGGCTCTCGCAATGCGCCACCTCACCTGCTTGGGGAATGCCACAGGTCACTGAAACCACAGCAGGGAAGCTCAAACACTGAGAAGCTTAAGGCTTTTTTTGATTAGAATATAAACTAAAATTGTAATTCAAGTAAGACTACAAAGCACAGTCTATAAAAGAAAACAAAACAAATATTAAAACTCATAAATCTCAAACTGCTCACTCCAGTCCTGATGGGTGTGATTTGGTTTCCCTGGGTCACATAATCATTTAAAAAGAATGGATTTACAAAGAGAGTTTGGTAAACAGGTTCAGCTTATTCCCATAATTCTCCTTCTGTTATTAAGAGAGGGGGAAGTGATTAATATGGGAGAGCTTTATTATATGACTTGTCTTCCCTGCAACACAAGGAAATTTATTTCTGTTTTTATTGCTATAGTCAGCTTGGACTTTTCCCTCGCTGCAATATAACTGCTGTCCACCTACTTCTACTCTGTTCTGGTCCCTGCTAGCAATCCCAGGAAGTCTCAATACTCTTTCGATCTCCTGCTTACTGATAGTCACCATGTAAGCCTCAGAGAGGAACAAGAGAAAAATAATAATTATTAAAAAAACTTGACTTTAAAAAAAAAAATTCTTTTATTTTTTAGAATCATAGATTATACTGAGCTACAAAAGGGAACCCATCGAGTCCAACTCCTGGTCCTGCACAGCACCATCCCCAAGAGTCACACCATGTACCTGAGAGTATTGTCCAAACATCTTTTGAACTCAGACAGGCTTGGAGCAGTGACCATTTCCCTGGGGAGCCTGTTCCAGTGCCCAACCATCCTCTGGATAAAGAACCTTTTCTTGATAGCCAACCTAAACCTCCCCTGACTCAGCTTCAGGCTGTTCCCTTGGTTACCAGAGTGATCAGTACCTGCCTGTCTGCTTCCTCTCATGAGGATGTGCAATGAGGTCTCCCCTCAGTTTCCTCCAGGCTGAACAGACTCAGCTGCTCCTCACAAAGCTTCCCCTCCAGACCCTTCACCATCTTCGTGGCCCTCCTTTGGATGCTCCCCAATAGCTTAATGTAATATTTATATTCTGGTGCCCAAAACTGCACATGGGACTTGAGGCGAGGCTGCACAGATTTTTCACCAGCTGTACAAAACATGTCTCCTCTATCTCTCCTGATTCTGTCATATCAGAACATGCTGCTTATCAGACATAAAGGAGAATATTAAAGAGCTTTGCTTGAGAACAATTTCAAGTTGCATCAGTGACTTAGTTGCCTTCATATGATGGTGTGAGTAGACACTGGTGAAGTACAAAATGTGGGAAGTAAACCTATTAGCTATCAATTCTACCAGAAGGCAAATTAGTTATCATCTGTAGTAAAATGCATATTCATCCACTTAAAACATGAACCGTGAAAGGGCCAGATATAGTAAGGAATCATGGAGTAACCACAATCTTTAATTCATCAATCTGACAGCATTTTATCAGAAGTCATTAGCTCAGTATGAGACTGGGATAATTGGGGCACCAAACAGTGAAGTGCCTTGTCTGGCTTTATACAGTAAATTGATGTCAGAACCGATATTGGAAACAGCCACACATCCCGGTCTGTGCCCAGGTTTCTATTCTATCTCCCTTTACCTGCCAGACTAAGCTTGCTCTGTCTTCCACGGAGCATCTGCACTACAACAAGAAGCTGAAGGACACGCCATATATAGACCCCAAAGAAAAAGCTGATTATGTGCTATTCATTTGGTATAGAAAACATGTACCCAATATAGAAAAATAATATCTGTCATTAGTCACATATGCAACTGGAATGTTTCACGTGGAGCTAGGCAGAAAAATATCATCGTATCATGGAAAATGGTTCGTCACATTTACCAGAACAATGCTCTTTTCCAGTGAGAGGTAATAGTAATGCAGTGGTGTGTTCTAAAAATCACAGTGTTATTCATAAGACTATCTAGGAATTTTCTTGTCCATGCAATGGAATTACTGGGTATAATGATTTCTATGGAACACAATTTGCTTTTTCAATGCAAGTGAATTTTCATTTGCAGAAACCCACTGTTTGGAATCAATATGGTCAGGATACCAAGTCAAAGCTGCAGCATAATGATTGACAATATAACACAGTACACAGATTATGATTAAAATGAAAAGCAGTTACATATATACAAGGCAGTATATCTTGGAACAGTTTAGTAACAACAGTAAATGCAAACTGTAGTGAAAAAGGAGTTAACCTGACAACCGAAACCTAGCATATCCCTGCATTTGTAAAAGCACCTCTACAACACAGGAGATGTTATGATGAGGCATTTTATAGAATCTACTTCAGCTGGAAATCACCCTAAATGCAACTTAAGTGTGACAGGTTGAAACAAGTCTTGGGAAATGTGAAAACAGTTAAAGTGAACACTAGGTAACTGCTTAAAAGCTTATTTTAAGGCAAATAAAAAGCTGATTGCTAGAAAGCAGTTATAAAAATTACCTCAGCTCTGTACAAATAAAAAGAAGCTTTCTGACTCTCCATGGGTTAGTTGCAGTGAAGTGACAGAGATGGACCACACTGAAAACTAATTTCAGTCCATCAACTTCAGCCTAGCTAAAGGCTTCGTAGCAACTGGGACCTACACCAAGCAACAGCAAAGATGACTGGGAGGGCTTTGTGTTTAGCTCTAGACTGCTGAAATAAACAAAAGACATTTGCCAAACAGCTTCTATGGAATTTGCACCTTGATTTGTACCTGGTCTTTAGAACTGATTTCAGGTACCTGGAACCTAGATGTACAAAAGACCTGTTACTAGTATCACTATCACAAACTTGAGGAAAATGTGCAAGGGTCCCTTAATTCTGTGAAGCTGTCTGATTCTCAGGCCAACCCTGTGCAGTTTATGAAATAGGAATACTTTAGATGGGAGTGAGGGGGGAGGGAAGTACCACATCTATGTTACCTGGTGGTTGCCTCTCTTCTCCTTCAGTGGCCAAATACTTTCATATCCTTTGAAGAAGATATCTGCCTGTCCTGGGGAGCCACTTTCTTGATCCCTTTAGCTATGTGAAGTGATTAGAGTGGTACTGGTGCAGGAAGAAGCAGTGGATTCTCGACCAGGCAATGTCACACTATGGAGCATGTTAAATTGCCTCTGGATCAAGAGGTTTGAAGAGTCTTGCTGCTGCCAGGAGCTTGCTTATGTGCCTTTCCTCTGTGATGCCAGCTTTCTGAAGGCAAGTTTGTGACAGAGAAGGCACTTTGCTCAGTGTGTTGAATCCTGCTTCTGTGAGCAGGCTGGAATACATAGGCAGACCAATGGAAATCAGCCAGTCAGACACAGAGGTGATGAGTCCTGGGGATACAGGTTTACGGCAAATTTCTGTGAGTCCTCCACTTGGAATCTGGGGAGTGAAAAAAAAGAACAGAGAACCCTTAATGTCAAACACATCTGCTTGTTTTACAACAAGTCTTTTTTTTGTTTGCCTTCTCTTTCAAACTGGTAGAATTTCATAGCAGATATTCTAACTTCTCTCACATCACGTGTCAGTATAAGAGTGGTGTGGGCTGAAAGGCTCAGATCCCTTGGCCAGAAGCACTGACAACAATTTTGGCAATACAGACACAGTGGCAGTATGCAGCTGCTTGGCTGACTTCCATGTACCATTCTGAATTAGTCTGAGATCAGTAAAGAATATGCAGTAATAAGACTTTTCAGAGTGATCCATTTAATTTCTCAGTAAGGCAAGAGAATACCAATTTTGCCTATTACCTCCTCAGACAGACCAAGTTCTCTCAGAAGAAGCCATTAAAGTTTTTGATGGTTTCTCCCTTCTGCTAAGGAGAAGTGGACACTAGTATAGTTTAAGAAATGAAAAAAGAGTGTAAAACCTTTCAAATTTTAATACAGAAGCATTTAATACATGCCATCCTTAGTGAGCAAGTGTCTCTTACCACTGCTTGCAGTCTGCTTAGACTTTTAAGATCATTATTTGGTCAAGAGAAGGCTATCCATTTTCCTTTCAACTACTGACTGTCCTCCTTTGGGACTGGGGGAGGTACCTCCTGCCCCTGCAGTACTTCTACCTATCTTGTACCTGCTGGATGAACATAAGGAGTACTTCTGTACCAGGATTTCTCAAGTATCTCCCTTTATTACTAGCCAGTCCTTTTAAAAGCCTGCTCAGAAAGAAGAAAATCTGTGTTATGGAAATACTCACTGCCATGCGATGCTGCTTCCTCAGCTGCTTTACCCGGATTTGGTCCATGTTTGTAGCCACATCCTTTTCAGCTTGCTCTAAGTCTTCAGAGTACCTCTGTACCAAAGCCTCAGGAATGCCACAGCGACCATGCTGGATGTTCCCAGCCAGACACAAAGGAGAAAGGACTGATTAAAGAAGTGTATCTATACAGACCAACCAATGCAACAGAAAGAGAGCAAGGATGGGAGCAAGAAGGAGCTTTCCTCAAGGTTCCAGAAAAACTAAAAAAGCAATCCCTAAAAGGCTCCTTCCTTCCCCCCACTATAAAAAGATGTACTATTTAATGCTATCAATTCAGAGTTTCTTTGAAACAGAAAATCTAATCATTACTTCCTTTCTCAGCTCTATTCCTCCACATTAGTAGAGAAAGATTCAGACATTCAGCACATTCCCATGTCCAGTGCCACCAAGGCACCAGTGGTCTGAAAAGATAAAGGTTCAGAATAAGTCTGGGGTTTCTGAGTCCCCTACAACACAAGAACTACTTTAGTCATAAAGTCTGATAGCAAAGACAAATAAGAGCCATAGAATGTCTAATGTCCCAATGATTGTTGGTTTATCTCGGCCAGTTACACACAAAAAATGACAGATACAATGAATGACAGACTATCTCTTGGAATGCTAGTGGAATAAAACCATTGCAGTGATTACCACTTACCTTGTCTGAGTACGGTTCTTCAGTAAGATCAATGTCTTCAGATTGCAGCTTGTTTTCTATCACCATTTCCAGATCCATTCCCCTGCTGCAAGAGACTTTCCTTGCTGATGCAGGACCAAGCTTTACCACATGCTGCTGAACACTAGCAGTCTCTGGGAGCTCTGACAGCCACGGTGGCAGCGGGCTAGGAGGGCTACTGGGCTCCTGTTCAGAAGATGTCCTATGGACAGGTACTCCATGACAATCAATGGGACTGGATGAGCTGGTCTTTTTTACTGGCAAACATGGTGCTTCTAAACTTGAGTGGTTTCCACTTGTGGTCGTGGGAGGATGATATAATCCATTAGAAAGGCGTTCTCGGCATTTTTTGGCAGGGACAGGTGGTGGCTGAGAAGGATTTTTTGGTTGCATTCTTGCCTCATTTGTGCTTTTTTGCTCAGCTTCTAGACCTCCCTTGAGGACTGGAGCATAATCAGCCCGTGCAAGGTCATGAAAACCTTTACTCTGTATTTCCAGAGGTGTCCTTGTTGCATGATGCATCACTAAGGCAGGCTGAGCTTCACAGTTTTTCAGGGGGAACGGAGCAGGCTTGCCACCTGCAGTCTCCATTACAGAGCAGCTCAATTCCTTAGCTCTTCCCTTCTGAGAATTAGCAGCTCCTTTGCCCTGCTTAGCCATGGCATCATCTACCTTACAGCTGCCTCCATGAGACTGAGGCAGCAAGGCAGAGCCAGTTGCCTTTTTAGCTACATCCAGTGAATCCTGAGGAAAGGAACCTACTTTCTTGTTAGCGTCCTGTAAGCTGGTATTGGGTTCTCCCTGGAGATCATCCAGTGAGTGAGATCTTGGCCATGTATCTACACCCTGGGGGCCATCCAGAGCTTCATAGCTTCGACACACAGCAACTGGTAAACTTCTGCGGTTCTTCTTTAGAGCCGTGACAGCCGGAGGCTTGACAGAGCTCTTCAGAGCACGATGCGCACAACCCAGCCGGCTTTCTTTTTCCCCTGGCTGCAGAGTTTCTATTGACTTGGTCAGTGGAAGAGTGGGATAATTTGAGAGCTGGTTTCTGCTGAAATCCCTAAAGCTATGCTCAATTGCTGATTTAGAGGGTGGAAGACAGGTCCTTCGAGTTTTACCTAGGAACAAATAAACCTACCCTTAAAAATAAAATCTGCAGCATAATAACAGATCCCTGTCAAACGCTTCTGAAACAAAATGATTTATTCCCTTTTTGTTAATTCTAAGTGTAGAAGAACTCAATGCCATTTCAAACATAAAGATTTGATTTGTACTTCAGCTTTTTTCGTAACTGTTATCTGTTAAGCAGAATACATCCAAAATACTTATTATCCTTCCTACTCTCCAATTGGCAGAGATTTGAGGTTTAGCTCACATAAACCTTGTTCAGTGTAGAAGTACTGAATCCTACAGTTAGAGCTGATACCCTATACTCATTGTATGAAGTGGTTTGACAGGCCCCCCGAAACACCTCAAAACACGTACATTTTTTCTTTGTCTCTAATCTTAGTATATAAATAATAATGTTCATCTTAATTGTTTACTAATTTGCATAGGATTTTTAAAAACACCCTATTTATGAATTTTTTAATTATATGCCAATAGAGTTACTTCCTCTTTTAAATGAGCAGCAAACTATTTGCAATGGAAAAATAGAGAGCAAGAAAGTGCATGAAGACTGGTTTTGCATCAGCCCCTTTGGAAAGCTACTTGCAGCGATGGCAGAGTTTTACAGAAAAAAAATCTTATGAGATGAAATGCTTCAAAAAGGAGCTTCAAGTGTGACCAATGTTAGTGTTAGTCTCAAGTCATAGTGCGTACTTTTAAGCAATAGATGCTTTCTTCTTGTACTGTTTGCCTGCATAGCTTTATGCTAGAAATTCAGTGTTTGGCTTTTAAATAATATGCACTGTTCACCTTGCATATGAAAGCACCTGTTTAACCTAAAACAATAAATACCTTGCTTTCTCTTGCCTCTTACTCTGCTTAAGGAGTTTGAAAACCAAAGTATCCAGAAAACTAGCAAAGATAATGGAGGTTACACGCAAGGAGGTATAAGGAAAATAGTCCCATCAAAGAAAGTTAAAATCGAGGTGAGCCCATAAGGATGAATATGAGCACACAGCAACTCCTTTCTCAGAAGCTGTACTGCTCACCCTTCAACTGAAGCTAAATATCACCATTTCCCCAAAATAGTTACAGAGACACATCCCACACTGAAGTTGTCTCCGTTGGTGCTACCTTGAGTTCAGGTAACTCAGAAAAGGAGCAGAAAGAACCTTTCTGTCTGCATCCTTCCTGGAGCTAGGCCACCGCCTTCTGAAAATAACTTGCAATCACATTAGAAAGATGTGTAAGAAATGTTACATTCATTTTTTAGTGTCTCCAGGCGCTAATGGCAATATTTAATGAGCATGGAAAGGATTGTTGTCTTTCCATTATTTATATTTGCTAGCACATGCCTGACTTGTGCAGTAATTCACCTTATTGTCTGGGACTTGCTGTCACAGCTCATGCTACAGAATCCATGTGCCTTCTTTTCTGATATATTGACCAGGGGTTCCACTGATTTTAGGAAAACCCACTCAGGAACCTCAGCACTAGAAGAAAAGTTGTGAAAAACCCTACTGCTCTGCAATATAAGCTCTTATTGAAGCCATAAGGGTATCTAGTAAGCAGCACTTAATTTCTTTAGAAATGGGATATGTCTGTGTAAAGCCAGTAGCCTGGGAATGAAAAAAAAAAAAAGAAATAAGAAATAAGGAACAGGAGAATGAATTAAAAAAGAAAGGAAAGAGAAATTTTGTGAAAGTAAAATAAAATCTTTAGTGCATTCCAACCTCGTCAGGCATACATATACAAATGAGGTGAGAATGGGAGGAAATTATTTTGTCTGTAACATATATAACCAAATGTGTAATCTTGAAGGTCTCTGCTTCAAAATGGTTTAAAAGATAGTGCTGGGCTCAAAGCTATTGCTTTGTACAAAGGACAGTAGCTGAGAATGTAATTTCTTCTAATGTGATTTAAGTGAAGAGCAGTATCAGGAGGGGAGCTATTATTTATTTCTCTTTTTTCATCTATTCCTTCCCCCCTCCTGACTGTCAGGTATAATTGCTTTATGCTTCTGAGACACTAAAACAGGAAGGTAAGATTTCCTGAAAACAGCTTTTTAAATGTATTTTAAAGTTGTTTTCAGAAAGTGGAGCATTATAGAAATAATGTCCACAAATGCAATATTTGATGATTTGATGGTCCTCAGAAATGCAAAACCAGACACAGAATGCAGTGTCCAAATCCCAGATTTTATTAACTTCATTTTGGTATTGCTTTCTGTCGCTGTATTTTGGGTGCATTTCAAACTGCTCTGTTGACACAACAAAGATGATGGCACAATACTGGCCTCATTGCTTTTTCTATTGATTACAAACTAGTAGAATTGCACATTACATTAGGCAATGTGGCCACCTGTTCTTTTGCTTCCTTTTCTGACTAATCAGGACTGAATGCTGAAGTGCTTAGGTTGCCTGCCCGGTACTATGAGAATCTGGGCATCAGTTTCTGAACAAATCAGAGAACACCCTTATCTCAACCTGATAAAGGCCTGGTTTGTCTGCTCATTCAAGACTGCACATTGCATGTGCAACTCCTATCTCTTCACATCCCCTAGAAAAAGCTACACAATATAACAAGTAAAGGTTCAAAGAAGCCAGGCATGAACTGTGATGGGAATGACCTACAAGGAATAATTAATAGGCCTTCTCAGACTAGCAAAGAGACAAAGATGACTTGGGAAGGAGTATGACAGAGGTCTATTTGCAGATACTGTTAGGTGTGGAGGTTCTATGTCCCTGGAAGACCAGGGACATTCATAAAAAGTTTCAAGAAAATTGATGAATGCAAGGAAACAGCACCCAAATTCTGAAGTCCTTAAATGAGTCATTCCCCAAGACTGTCCTGGGAAGCATCAGATACAGCATGCTCTGTTCTGATACCATTCTGTAGCTATCTGCTTTTGGCCAGTCCTGTGAGAACCAGATTTCTGATATGGTTTCCAAATGCACCTCAGTCTGTCGACACCTGCATGTAAAACAAGCCAAATAACTGCACCATGGTCACAAGTCTAAGGGACAGCTTGCTCTCTCTGCCCTGTTTCTATATGGACTAATTGCCTAATCATGAATGGTCACATCCTGCTCTGAGGTTTTTTCTGTCTAACACTGGATAGGTCACAGACTACATGCTCCTTGTTCTCTGTGAATTGAAATAAAACCACAATGCTGCTGTAAGTACACTGTAGATACCTAAGAGAACATCCAAGTATTACTGTAGTGGGACCTAGAAAAGTACTTACAAAAGATACTCTGCTATAGTACATAGCAAACCATTTCTAGCCAAAATGTAAGAGCAGCTCCAAAATCTTGAACTTATGCCAAAGGATCCAATATCAGCCCCAAACTGGACACTGTACTAGTTATAAAAATATTATGTATACCCATTCCCCAGAAAATCTGAAGACTGGTTTCTTCTCAGAATGCACTTGCCCTTTATGAAGTGCAGATCTGCACATTATGATATTTATACCAGAGAAGTGACTATCCTAAATGACAACATACTGTACTTTGAAAAAAATATGCATATAAACAACTATGGACCATGAACTTTGCAAAGAAGGTGGAACACTTTTCAGATTAAATAGCCTTGACAAAATGTCTGAATGAATCAAATGTTCTTTTCATAGTGGTTTTCAAAACAAGCAGTAAATGCATTTGTGAGCAAAAGTGATGCAGAAATGCAGCAAGCCATACATAAAAAACAATATAAAAATCATCAGCATTCACATTCTGAAAAACTCAAGACAGAAATATTAGTTTAAACGTAAGTATCCAACCAGACAGGCGATGCCAATTGCTTTCTAAAGATTTTATTATATTGTTAAAATAAGGAAAATGTACAGGCAGCACTTTAACTTCAGTGTTACAGCTACCGTTATGATTGTACTTCGAGATAAAAAGAGAAGAAAATTGTCACATATGCCATATATTTAGCTATGATTCTATTCCAGCATGCCTAGTGGATGTGGATTCCTATTCAAGAAAAAAGCCTCCCCACTTTCAGGAATTTAGTATACTGTCAATTTCAGGCATTCAGCTTCAAAGCAGATTGCAATTTTCTTCAATGAATGGTTATTTTTTAGGGGCAGACTAACAGAAAATGTACGTGCTAAGAGTAAGATTCTTAGCTCTTATTTTAAACTGGAAAAATGGCCCTATAAGGGGTGTACAGAATCTGTTTCTACTATTCTTGGTGTCTGATTTATGGTGAATCTTAGCAATGAATCCAGGCAGTCTGAGGCCAAGACATGGCTCAAATGCTGCGAGTGAAAATGCCCAACTCAAACCCATTTCAACTCTTTTAATATTTCATGCCTAATGACAAGTTTAGGCCATCCCTGAAGTAAAACATGCGCAATCAGCACAGTAAACTGTTTCTTCAGATCAAAGACAGCAATCTCTATTAACATCATCTGTCTTGGTAATTTTTCAGTGCATCACTTTTCACTGATGCAGGATAAGGCAATGGGAACTGATAGACAATGCTATCATTAGCAATTTTTTCATAGTTTATTTCCTTGCCAACTTGTCAATAATTTAACTTTCTAGCGTTCATACACTAAAAAGTCGTAAATCTCTGAAGCTGGGTTCTGATCAGAGGAAAATGCAACATGCAACCCCCAAGGCAAACAGAAAAATATGGCCTGAAATAAAGAACATTTTTTCTTAACAGATTTTGCGTGGGTTCAAAAGAAAGCCTCCTAATCTCAGTAAAGCTCAGAGACTTCTCCATTGGTGGTCTCTTAGACTTGGGCCATCAGTGTGCAACCAGTGCAAGCCTCATGAGGCATGGTGGCATGAGAATATGATTGGGAGTGGAGAAGGCAGGGGAATGGCAGTGAGAAAGACTGCTGCTTTAGAGACACGAAACAAAGACTCTGTGAAAGGGGACTTGCCTCCTACTAATGCAAATAAATAAATAAATTAGCAACAGTATCAGTGAAAACCAATGGCTCAAGCCAAGAGGGAAAGAGGTAGAGCAAAGGACAAAGTCAAGTAGGAAGTGTTAGCTAGGGAAAGGAGCAAAAGTATATGAAGACATCTTCTGAAAAGAAAAGACTGCAGGAACTATAAGGCTCATTGCTGTCACCATTACCATTCTCCAGGTTTTCACTGCTTTCGTAGCAGCCAGAATCCCGAGGAGAGCATCCGCTTAGGCCTTGGCCTTCAATGAGAAGTTTCTCCTGAGATCCTGACTGGTCGCTGTTACCTAGAGGATGTGAGAATATAGTGAAAAACAGGCAAACAGAAAATGCAGCTGAAGTTCTCAGCCTTCCATTTCAGACACCATTATCTTGTGTGTTCAGAGAAGGGCAACACAGCTGGTGAAGAGTCTGAAGCACAAGCCTTATGAGGAGTGGTTGAGGAAGCTGGGGGTGTTGAGCCTGGAGAAAAGGAGGTTCAGGGGAGACCTAAATGCCCTCTAAAATTGCACTGTTGTAGATAGGTGGGGGTCAGCCTCTTCTGCCAAGCAACAAACAATGGCCTCAAGTTGTGACAGGGGGATGCTTAGTTTGTGAAATAAGAAAAATTTCTTCACTGGAAAGGTGATCGGGTACTGGAACAGGTTGCCCAGGGCAGTGATTCAGTCACCATCACTGGGGGTATTTCAAAGACACGTAGATGTGGCCCTTAGGGAGAGGTTTAGTGGTGGACTCGATTGGACTTGGTGTATCTGAAGATCTTTAGCAACCTAAATGATTCTATGATCTTTCCTACTGTATTACTTGTATCAGAAGAGAGTGAGCATTAGGAAAAGCCATCACAAACGTTGGAAACATTGATCCTCTTTGGTAAATTATCAACAACAGCCTCAGCAAGAGTGTGAGGGAACAGCATGGTACACAATGAAAGCAGAATGGAATTCCTGTGCTCCTCATCTGCCTTGGGGCCAAGTTCTGCAACTTACCACCACAGAAATTTATTAAAAATGATTGTGTCAAAGTTCTTTCTAAGACTTAAAAAAATCCTCCAACACCCAAAGCAGAACAAAAGAGCTGAAAAGAACCAAGTCAAGTAAAAAAAAAAAATCCCAACTCTGAATTACCTTCCAGAAGACCCAGAGGAAGGATTGGGACTGAGACTGGCACATTAGATACTGTCCCCTAAGAAAGGATGAAGGAACATGAAGGAGACTAATGGTGCCAATTCCTTCCTTCCTTGGTCTATGTAAAAAGCCAACACTCAAGTGTGGTCCATCCAGCTTGCATGCACTGGACTCCAGAAATTTACCCAGAATTTTTGTCAGGAATCATATTTCAAAAAGAAGCTAAATCTGGAGCAGAAGATACAGAAAACCAGTGTCATGATACAAGAATACAGTTTATGCTGTGGTAATTTGCCCTCATTTCTGCAATGAAATGTCAGAAATGGCTACTCCAATTCCTACTCTCAGCACGTGACAGGTAATTATGGGGTAGAACTATGTGCTGCTGCCCCTTCCAGATTCCATCTGTCTGGTCTCCACTTCTCTTTCTCCTCATCATCCTGACTTGGAGCTGGAATTTGTAGTTTCCAGCCACCAAATCTTCAAGTTTGCAAACCAAAATTGAAGGGTCCTGAAAAAAATTATTACTTCAGGAAAGTTTAGCATTCTAAATAGGTCTGCAAATAATGAAAAGAAGCTCATCTTAGGTGCCAAAAAGCTACTCCGATATAAGTGAAAAGAAACAAATTCTGTAACTGCAATCAGTAGCTAGAGAAGGGCAAGGAAAGAGTGGATGCCTCTTTGGGAAATGAACAAGAAAACTACACAGGCCACACAGCACTGTCTAAAGATATTCACCACACATATTGCTGTAATTGAATTAAGCATTTCCCAGTTAATAACCGCTGTTTAAATAGCTGCTATGGAAGTTTAAGCTAAAACATAGGAATTTGCACAGAAGCAGCTGAGAATGCCCTCACATAATCCATTCCACTGACTCTGCTTGGTGGATACCAACCTTCTACTGACATTTGGGGAGGAAGGGCAAATTCACTACTGTCTTATGTTGCTGCAGCTAGGCTCTGCTTATGCCTGTGCAGCAAAGACACCCTTGCATTTGACTGCCATGGCTTATTCCACTTTTCCTTGTCTTTGCAACCACTTGCCCAAGACCATGTGGTTCAGTGGGCAAAACTGCACTGTTGTACATAGATAGGTGGGTCACTGTATTTCACTCTTTGCACTTGACTGATATATTTGCTCCCTTTGAAAATTGCTGTGTTGTCATATACACAACCTGAAGCTACCTTTACAATCCGGCAATTAACAGTCCAAGAACCAAAAGCATGTGCAGAGGAAGTTAATTCACATTACACTTTCTCCACTGCCATCTGGGCTTTGACTTTTGTAACTCTTGATAATCTCTTCCCTCTAATCTGGACATTTCTTCTTTCATATTCTCTATGTCTCAGCCTCCTACTTTAAGTAGGTAATCTCAGGATTTATTCTTGAACATCAGTATTCTAAATTGTTATGTGTTTTACAATTGATATTAATTAAATAAGTTGGGTGGTAAGGCTTATGTGAACAGAGTAATTCCAGCAGAACAAAAGAAGTCTTAACGTCACCTCTCAAAAATCTAGCATTACACAGGATTACCCTGGAAATAACTATATTAGGAAAAAAAAAATCAAAATCCTGGAACAAGTTTTCTGGTTTAAGGGGTTCACAAGGTTCTTGGCAGAGCTCTAGTAAAACAGAAAACCTCAAACATCCCACGTACTATCATATTCCTGAAGAAGTTCCACTGCTGTGAGGAGAACAGCTCTGTGCTCAGGATCTCGGATGTTCAGTTCATCCAAATCTTCTTCTTCTAAAAGCTTAAAGGTATCCAGATCTTCATAACCATTGAACAGAAAAGTGGGCATGTGCTCCTGCACAAAAGGAAAAAATGAGTGGTAAGACAACATATTTATTCAACTTATTTTGTCAATAAAGATACTAAAAGAGATTTTTGCAACCAGCAAGAAAAACAGTAAGTTAAGTAAGTGCAAACCAATGCACAACAGCAAAATTATAGCATTGTAGTTTGCATAAACACTGCTCTGAGTTCAGGGAGGTAGGCTGTACCAGAACTAGAACGCAGCACGTACTGTTGTGTTTGGAATGCAGTGCATTAGATGGCCTGGGTATCATGCAACCTGAAGGCACAATGTGGCATGGCTCTGTATGAGGGGACAAGTACAAACGGTGAATGACAGCCACACCAATTTATCCCAAGCACTTCTGAATAGAAACGTGGAAAAAGTGTCCTCTTTAAAGACAGGATAACTGCTGTTATTTTATACTTTTTGCTTGCCTCTGGAGTGTGCTAGCCTGTGGTCATACTGTGCAACAATTTACAGTGTCTGAGTGTACACGACTCACAGCCTGCAGCACTTCATCAAGCCTGACAGGCAGTTCTGCACTTCAGCTATTTTCACTCTGCAGCTAAAACCTGATTCTGCTAAGCGGCGTCACAATCCCTAGGATTATGAATCTAGTGTGTAGCCTCCAAAACTACCAACTTCAAAGGTGTGGCCCCCTTCCTGCAAGAAAAAGTGAAAGGGTAAGCAGAGAGAGAGAGAATTTGGACCTTCAAATTGATGCGATCCAAGAGATCCTCAACTGACTTGGGCTGGGGTGGTCTGCTTTTTCGACGTCTCCTGGTGGGCCGCTTCGGCTTCTCTTCCTCTTCATTTAGCACATCCACATAGATAAATTTGAAGGTGCCAACTTTGTTGTTCAACAGACCCATCCAAGTGCCCATGGGGGGTTTGCTGATTATATCAATGATGTCACCTTTCTGCAGACCAAAGAAGTACGAAAGCCATTTAGCTTTCTGACAGATATTCAAGCAAATGCACCTACTTGGATTCCATGTACATGGGATGGACAACACACAGTTTTCAAAAGCTTAACCACAGCATTTGCAAAGATGTCTGATTAAACTTGTTTTACAAACAGAAGAAAAAGGAATTAGGTGATATGCCTCAGAGCAAGTCAACAAAAAATCCTGGAACGGACCCCAACTATCCAGATTCACAAACCTGCTGACATCTCTGTAGAGCATCAGTGCTGTTTGGTACAAAAGTCTCTATGCTTGCAACTACCTGAAATTTGTGCAGACAAGAACACGCTCAGTGTTGAGCAGAATTTGTATGAGCAGAATTTCAAATCAGATCTCCTGAGCAAAGGAAGCCAATGCAGAGGGAACCAATAAAGTTGATTTTCCTAATGTGCTCCTGACCATAACAAAGAAATGGACATGCAACTGCTTTTGCATGCCTTACATATGTTACCTTACATACATCTGCTTTAATAGGAATTAGCTGCCTTTGGAATTTTAGGTAATAAATGTAAGGAGTCAGATAGTTTGAGTTGACTACAGCATAACTAAAAAGAATCAGAGCTGATATCCAGAAAAATTCAAGGGTGGTGACCACTCAGCAAAGTATTTCAATATTAACTCAAACCAAGTTAAATTAACTGAAATACTTTTAAGAGACACTGTGTGCAGGTGCATGCACATTTCTTCCAAGAGTTCTGAAAATTTTTCCATTGAGGATTATTTCATTGTGACAGACAAAGTACTTTTCCAATCTTTCAAGCAAAACCCTTGCAAAATGGAAATAAGTTCATGGCACATCTTTAATTTTCCAGAAACTAAAGACACAAGTGTCTTTCCATGGATGCAGAGAAACACCAGTAGTTACTTACGTTCTATAATATCTTGCTATAGTTTTATAATTGCTATATAAGGAAATCTTAAATGTTGAAGACAGGTTAAAGGTCTTCAAAAACAGATATAAGTTCATTAAAAGATTAAGAATTCTACAGTTATTGTAAAAAGGTCTTAATTTAGAATTTTAGCAAAATAAATGTTTGACTCCTTAAAAACAGACACAGCTGGTACCTTGAGCTTCAGAGAATCTGTATCATAAGGACTTGGAGTAAAATCAGTGTGAACCCTGGCTCTTCCACAAAAAGGTCCTCTGTAAGGAGGCTCTTCATCATCACCATCTTCTGATTTCACACTCTCCCTGTTGCTGGTTGAGGAATCTGTTGTACTCACTGTCTGACCACCTGTGTGAGAGACATAGTATCAGTTCACAAAAAAGTTTCTTTGCGAAGAAGCTTCACAAACAGAGGCAAGACAGAAAATGGGTCTTCTTTCCCCAAACATGGTAATCAAAGTTAAAAGCCCTCAAATGATGCTACTTCTTATACACACATGTGGATGGGAGAGTTAGTAAATCTACTCTGCACTCCTGCTTTCCTGAATTCACCCCCTCAATATTTAACCAATAAGCTGTTTAACAAGTGTCTCATCTATGGCATGTCACAAGAGATTGATGACATCTTTCTGGGCAGATTTGCTCACAAAATGTTTGTGAGGAAAATAAACTCTGAAACCTGCAAGGGTGTTCCAGAATCCCTCTCAAGTCCAGAAATTTGGTGAATAGTGTAGCAAGTTCACATCATGTGTGTGGCTGTTCCATTTAGGCTATTTCTTGTAGAGACAGCCTAACCAGAGAGGTTTTAAATACTATCCTTCCTTTAACTAGTTGATGAGAGAAACTCAAGGTTTCTCTCAAGGGAGAGTGGAAGGCCCTTCTGGAGTGCTCAGGAGAAATCCAGTGGAAAGATGAGCCTGTTCACTACTTGATCAGTAGTAAACAGGTTCATTATTACATTACATTTATATTAGAATATTTATATTGTAATAGCAGGACCCAGTAGATAGAAAGCAGGATTTCATTTTTTCAGGGTTCTGTATAAACATAAAGCAAAAAAAACCCTGCCTTTGCACCAAAGAATTCTTTGCATACCCCTAATGACTAACCCATCAGCCTTTCCATGTTTTAACCACTGCTTCTGCTTTGACCTTCTCTGATTTTGCTTACAGTGGAGATCTCTGCTCCCTGAAGCCACAGAAATGGAGCAACACAAACACAACTGAACTTACTCATTGAGCTCTGACCGCTTAAGGAACTCCTCAGGCTCTCCACTGAGCCACCAGCTTTCAGCTTGGGCTTGTCCAGGGAGTCAGTGTCTGGTGGTGGCGACTGTGGGGAACCCGGCACAATCCCAGGGCTGGACTCCTGAAAGAGATTGGACCATTAAAGTTTCATAAATGAACACAGGCACTGACGGGAGCTGCTTGTCTGCCTACAAGGAAAAAGATTCTGTTTTCCTGCTCTTTACCAGACAGGCTGAAAACTTCTGTCTACTTATTGAGCAGTACCCAGCTGTGGTAGAAACTCCACTTTATTAGGCATGATAGTGGTGATGGGAGCAAACAGATGAGTCTAAAAAAGCTAGCATTGTAAGTACAAAAAAAAAAAAAAAAGCCTTACACAAAACTTTCAATTCAAGGTGTTTCATGACATTATATTTTTGCCAGCAGTACTTGCAAAACAGCTAGTGCCAAATTCAGGTCTCTGAATCAGAATTTTGTACAAAGACGAACACAAATCAGACAATGCAAGTGAGACATGAAGCAGTGTTTTTGAGATATTTTCAGTTAATTTTTTTATCATTGCTCATTTATCTATAAGAACACACACAAAAAAAGAATTAGCTAGAAAATGCAGCCTGTGCACAGTACAAATATTCATAAGCATAAATGCATAAATATAAAAAGATTTTGCTATGTCTATGTCCTGGTTGCTACAGCGTACAATAGTTGAGACAATTTCTCTTTTCATTCAAACATTACAGAAAATCAAAAGGGTCTTTCCTAAACTGAAATTCTGTCAGCCTTTGTGAAGCACAGTTAAAACAAAGCAGAAGATATTTGTGGCCAGTATAGCTTTTGCTTGTTTAATGCATGCAGAAAGAGATCCTGGAAATACTATGAATCATGATGCCCAAAAGTTATAAATAGTCTAAAACAACTGTGCCATAAAGTTTGTAAAAAAAGAACTGTAGCTTGCATACAAGCTTGTTCTGTGAATATGTATGGCCATAAAACTTTTAGATTAACACTATTATTTGCATGCTGCAGAATCATTAGGAAAATCTCATCCCAGCATTATGACTTCAGAGGTGAAGTCAATCTTAGAGTGACAGAGAGCAGAAGTATTGCTAAATCACTGTAAAGCAATTTCTCAAAGGATCCCTTTTCTTTGGCAGACTCTGCAGAGGCACACTGGGAAGCCAGTCAGATACCAAACCATCATCTTATAAATATTAAATCACGTTACACCTTAAAATATTTTAATTGTAAGTTTAAATAACCATAAGTGTAGCACTGCCCTGGTTATAAATAAGTATGGCTAATAAACAGTCCTGCAGGAAATGGATTCTATAGTCACAAAGCATGCCATAACACTGGCCATATTTCTGCCTGTCTTGGTGCCTCTGGATTCTTCAGTTTGGGGTTGCTACTACAAATGTTATGAAGTGCTCCTTTTACAGGCTCTAAGGCTCTGCATTAAGAGCAAAACTTCCATTCCCGATTTCCCAGGACTGCGAGCATCCCCTGCGAGCGGTCCGAGCCCACTGGGGGGCGGTGTTAACCAGGAAGAACTTTGCTTTCCCAGCGGCTCCAACCTATTCCTTATACAATTAAGTGGCGAGCCCGGTTTTAAACAAATGCCGAAGATTTTTGACACTCCACTAAAGGAAAAGGGAAAAAGACAGCAATTGTTTCTAGGCCACTGAAATTCAAAGCCTAATTTAGAACTAATGCACTTCAGGTTTGCCTTTAAGAATAGACTATAAAAATCTGTAATGAAAGAATAATAGGAAAATCTTTTGTCAGATGCCTCTTTTTGACTAGACTGGGCCTTTGTTTTAATGGGCTGCAGCACAGGGCAACCTAAGATGGAGAAGAGACCTGTAATAGCAGAGAAGAGCTGTGTATATGTGAAGCTATGCTGGGAATTTAAACTAGGGTGTAAATTGCAGATTAAATGCATTACTATGACCCTGGTTCCCCTAATAAATTATTATAGAAAATAAATGGAAATAGAGAGTGAGGTGTGTAATGCCATCAACGATAGACTTCTGATGAGCTACTTAAATGAAAATCTGAAAATGCATTTTCCATGGTACTGGCATCTATAGGAAGCCATTTCACAGTGAGGGATTTTATAAGAACATAGGAATAAGTCACACCATATAATCTTGTTAGAAACTTCTTCAGAGATGCCTTGATGTGTGAGAATCAATATTGATTATCACTTCCCCATTATTAAGTGGATTCCACTGCAGACCTTACATACCTGCTCAGACAAAGAGCTGCTGTATTTTTTTGACATCCTTTTCTTCATGGTTTCTTTTACAGACTTCACCTTTTTGCCCAGAGATATACGGGAGGCAGAGGGTGATTTGATCACTTCTTTATAAACAAAGTCTCCTTCTTTGCCCTGCAAAATAAAACAGGGCTTAAGCCTTTAAAATAGAAGAGCCATTTTCTCCCTCAGCCAGCAGTTATTACAGAGATGTCCAGGCAGACGCAGGACAACAGTACACTGCCCTGTTGCCTGTTTCAAATTCACTGTTGAGACCTTCTGCAAACCACTGTAGCAGTCCACTGTTGCTTACTCTTAAGGCCTGATTTGTGAAAGTATTGCGTGTGGATGTGCTGGGGACTGTTAGGATGCCTTTATCCTTTGAATTTCAGGAGGTATTTGATCTGATCGAAAACCCCATGTTTCAGGCTAAGCCTTTCTAACGGGACACACAACAGCAGTTGTGGCTCATGTCGTTCAATAGTACAAAGAGTTGAACAGGAACAAAGGTACCTCTGAGATACTAGCCAAATATATATCTCTGTGTGTATATATATAGGTGGATATCTACATTTGTCTGCCTAAATTTACTTTTTATTTTCAGACAGGCATTCTGCTAACCTCTGTGGTTTTACTATTCACCCTAAAAAAAACAAAACAACAAAAACCAAACACCACAAAAAAGGTACTAAATCCATCAACAAGGTAGGTTAAACTTGCACTGCTTTTTTAAGGCACACAACAGGGTACTGACGAACTAAATTAGCTGGTCCCTATATAGTGTATGACAAAGACCAGCTGCTTTGAATTCATTTAACCTTTTCTAAACCAGCTTAAGGTACTGAGCACTTACTTGCATCACAACTACATAGTTAACACGGATTAGCTGACATTTTACCAAACTTGTATGATTCAGCCCTTATTCGGATTGTCCAGGCAGGACATTAAACACGGTCTTATGTTCGACTCTGTTTCAGGAACCACTGAGCAATGCAGCTCTATTAGATGTTCTCTAGCACCCTCCATTGGCAAGGGTGCACCAAAAATCATAGCACAAAAAAGGACCAAAATCCATCTGGCCAAAGAGATTAACTACTGAGTTTGGTCTCTGAACTGGTTAAATTTCACTATAAGAATATAGCAAACCCTAAAATAAATGTACTATATTTTACATTAAAGATTCATCTTTTTTTCTACATTTGAGTATGTTTTCTACTTCATCCACGCTCTTACAAAAAGTTTCTCTGAAATTCAACTGATACTTAATTTCTTACAATCTGTTGTTTTTCCCCTTAAAAGTTGTTCATAATTACAACTTCCTTGGTAATTTTGATCTTTCACCAGAAATTAAGGACAGCTTTTTGCTTAATCTTTTTTGAAAAAAAAAATGTTCTACTTAATGGACTTATATGTTTTCAAGAAAAAAACCTGCTTTGATCTACATGTATTGATCTAGTGCACTGCATCCCTCCCACTACTGATGCTCCCAGGGATAAATGTAACATCTAGACTTCACACTTTCTTATATTAAAACCAATCTGATCAAAACAAGTATCTATGTTTAAAGATAAACACTATAAGCTCAGAAGTTAATTTGTTTGCTGAGTTGAAAATTGATGACTAAACTAACCACACACAGATTTAGTAAATTTAGGGGTAATTTATGGTGTTAAAAAAAATAAGGAAACAAAAAACATGCCCAAAAACCCCAGCTGACATAAAAAATAATATAATGATTGGCTGGCATACAAAATGGTTGACAATTTAGACTTAAGTGGACAGGAAGGTTATAAAATCCAATTCTGAAACAGAAAAGCATATATGGGCAAAAGGAAAAAATATGTTCACAATTTCATTTGATATAATGTTCTGGCTCATTTCTGTTCTGTTATTTTTGGCCACAGGCCAACCAACAGTAACAGTGGGATCAACATGACTAACATAAAATGGAATTAATTCTCAGGGGAGATGTGGGTTTTTTTTAAACACAAGAATGCTCTGAGATCAATTGCACAGCACCCAGCTCAATGGGATCCTGGTCTACTCCAGAGGTCTGAGACACAAAGAGAAAACTAATTATGAACTTCTTACATAATGACTTCCATGCAAATAATTTGCAGGTCTTCAATGAAGTTAGCCTTATCATTCCAAATAGTAAATATTTTTACCAAGGAAGTATCACAAGCACATATTTTGCCTTGGGTGATGCTCTGAGGAAGTCAGATATAAGAATAGCCCACAGATGTGCCCCCAGATCTGTGCTTTGATCACTCGTTCCTACCTCTTTACATATACTGTATATAAATACTTATACACACATGGAGATGGGCGGGTATGTTATTCTCAAAGCTAAGGAAGTTTGAGGTTAACAAAGATGCTCTGTTTTCTTGGATACCCAAACTATTATTACAGACCTAAATTACACTTCAGTCTATTATAACTCTACAGTGCATTTCATTTTATGCTATTTCAAGTCTGCACCTTCTCAAACTCACCATTTGGTCAGAACTGTTTCCAATATGAAGGGAACGATTTGTCAAATCAAAGCCTCCAAAGCTACAGGTTCTCTGCAAAAAATCAAGGATAGATAGTTTTATCACCATGATTAGCTCACTTAGAACATATGCAGTTTGGAGAACACCAATTGAAATACAAATGTCTGCAAAATGGAAAGAAACAAACAAACAAAGGGATGAGAGATCATAAATCAGGAAATCTGTTGCAAGGCAATATGAGTCTCTCTTTTCCAGAGACAACTCCTTGGCCTAAGTTCTGCTGCTGTTGAGTCATCTACTGCCTACTCCTCTTTTTAAAAAGAAAAAAGACTTTTTGGTCTGAGGAAACTGTTGATCTTATGCATCAAGTTTTCCAAGGTGCTGGCAACTCCATCTCTTCACTCCCATCTGCCTTCATAAGTCCACAGCAACACTGAAACAGAGAACCACCAATCTTCTAAATCTTTTAAAGCATTGAATAACCTACCTTCTGAATAGCTGCATTTCCACTGAAATACAGGGAATCACTGGAAGCCTAGTAGGGTAAGCCCTTAGCAAGAGGAGGGAAAACCCAGCCCAGCTATCCATAAGCATTGTGCCCCCAGAGACTCAGCTGATTCCAGATTAGTCACTTCCAGCTTTTTCTTTAAGAGGTAATAAAACCTGACCAATGAACAACCAGCTGCACAGCACTCAAGTAACTGGCCTTGGCAGAAGTCTCATGGGGCAATGCAGGGAAATGAAGGTATGGCCATTACAATTAACTTGCACAACTTCAACTCTGGGCTCTGAGTGTGGTTTTGAAGACAGGCAGATGCCTGCTGTAAGTATTCTTTTCAGAGTCAGAGCTGAGATAAACAGGAGGCAGAAAATCAACACTTGTGAACTAAAAGTTCTTAGGGTCTGAACTACCCAACAGAGTAACTTCAAAGACACTTTAGAAATCAATTAGGTATTGATTAGGTATTGGCTCAGACCTACAAAGGATTGTAAGTCAGTGAAAACCCACCACCTGAGAACTACCAGCCAGCTTTATCTATTAGGAAGAAGCAAGCTGTATAAACTGTGACACTTAAACAATTATAAGAATTAATTCTTTTAAAGTAAACATTCTTCCTGTTCACCTCTTAGAAGCTTTTAAAAGGTTTTAATAGCTTTTAAAAGGTTTTATTTATAGCTTCTTGCTGCTACACCCAACAAACCTGGATGACAGTTTCTGTACCCACTACAACTCTAGTGGAACTCAAAGCCAGCTTTGTCTAGGCCCCACACACATTAAAGAGAATGCTGTGATGTAGAATTTTTCTAAGTGGTTTTTTTTTCAGAAGGCAATGTGACTATGGCACAGGTCTTAAAAATTGTTTTTAGAAAACATTTGAGACCAACCACAAGTAATAAGATCAGTTTCTAAAGCACAGCATGTTTAGCTAGGAGTAATTTGGTCCTTCTGTGAAGAACCATTATAACTAATCCTACAGCGTATGGTAATCCCAGCAATGAAGAGAGGACATCTGGAACTGCTCTGAGCAAACTTGTCCATCAAACCAGCCAGACCTCCTCCTAAAGAAGTCTTGGAGAGCAAGAGAACTGTTGGCTAAAAGCTTCTGAGTAAATGCACCTTATTAAGGATACTTGTTTCACTATGGACCTCCCCATACATTTAAAATTTAACTTCCATCTTCAGATTGCAGCAGGGACCCTGGCAATCCTGCAGCAAACAATAGGTCTGTGGATGAGGAGAGGGATATTCAATGGAATGGCCATGCAATCAAAAGTATTATTCTTCTGGGAGAAAAGAAAAACTGATGCCATTTGAAAATTTCATGCATGTCCAGGCCACTGAAACAAATATAAATGACAAAAATGAATGGCAAGGCAAGACAGAGTGACCAATTCCACTGAATACAGAGGCATTGCAATTTCCCTGAGGTTGCAGCAAACAAACATAAGCGTTTCTAGGAAGGAGCGGCATTAGTTGAAGCTTATCAGCTATTTGCGGTTTCAGGAAGTGCACTGAAAAAGTTAGTAAGGGCAGCAGGTCTCCAGCATTTATCCCATTCACACAAGGCTGGAGAAGCAGCTGACTGAGAAGTTCCTCAACAACAACAAAGCACTGTCCATTTCTTTATCTCTGTATCTCTGTGATTAAGCAAAGGCCAGCACAGATTGTTTTCATAATGAAATTATTATGGCAAGACAAGACCAACTTCTTAGAAGAATCAAAGAGTTGTTTCTGTCATCTGTATTTACCAAGACAGTTTTAGAGGGTATTTTTCATTATGGGGCATCTCTAGAACATCTCAAGTATGCTTTTTGGTTCAAGATAACCTTATTATTCAACCCACAGAAGGATGAACAAGGTTTCTCCTAACATTGCAATATCTTTACAGGAAACAACATCTTCTGAGTACAATATCTGTAGCAATAAACAGTATCCTGTGAGGGGCAGGGTCAGCAGTCAATGCAGAAGAAACAGTAAAGCTGCCAAGAGGGAATGTTCATGGTATTGGGTAGGAAAAAAAACCCTGTATTTTGTGGCCAAAAAGCAAAAAGTGAACCATGAAGTCTTGGTCACCTCCCTTAGGCTATTCAAGGAGACCACAGCTGTCACTCCTGTACCTTATATCAGAAGAAATTCAGCAGAGACCTCTCAAAAAAAAAAATCTGTTATTTAAGAGGGAAAGCTGTTTATACTGTATTGTTCACTGGAATATCTTGCTTAATGTTACAGGTCCACTGCTGTTGACTAAAGTAGGGAATATTGTCAACTAGACAACAGACTAGCTGGCTCAGCTTTGGAGATCTGGCACCAAAGGCAAGTTCCTAGGAAACTCAGAATCATGGTTAATGGAACTGTCAAAACTGGGTCATATAATCAGAAAGCTGCTTTGGATCCCTCTGGAGTGTTCAAATCACTTACATTTCTCACTGCAAGCTCAATTTCCTCTTTTGGCCACCCCTTGTGCCCTTTCTTTAACTCCCTGAGGGAAGGTACCACCTTCATTCCATGCTAGAAAGAAGGAGCAGCAGTGACAATTCTGGTGGTGGTGAGCAGCAAGCAGGAGGGCAGTGCCTACCTAATGCCAAACTCTCTATCTTTCTGCAGCTGTGTAAGGGAGAATACTGTGTAAGGGAGAATACTGACTGGGTGAGTGAACTGATGAGATGCAATCTGAGAAGGGAAGGGCCAATTTAAGGCAATGATAGCTGAAGAGAAATAGAGCTCAGTTGAGTAACAATACTCTATTTACTCTGAAAATCTTGTTCATCTCTTGGTACCCCTTGAAGAGAATATCGACTTCCAAAGCATCACAAAGAACATATTTGTAGCATCTCAAACCTTCTACGTTCACTGGTGATCTCTACTTCTGCACTAGGTGAATTAAAAAAGCAGAATTTTGTCATATTTGCTCTCTCTCACTGAGTTATTCTGTACACAGAAACAGCAGACTCAACAAAACTCTTCTCTGGCAAGATTTTATCAAGCTCTTCCCTTATACCTGCATTAAGAGTTTCTAATGGCAAAGAAAGCAGAAGCACTGAATTTTAGTAAAGTACAAAGCAGAAAGTGTTCACTGCAACCTCACAGAAACTGGAAGACCACCTTCATGGCAACTCTTTGACTCACAGACTTTTGGTGGATTCTCAAGAGAACCCTTTTAGTACAGCGATCCACTGTGGCAGCCCACTTCCTCTTGGCCTCCTCATCCTCCTCCAGCAGGCATCTCCTCAGGTCCTGCTTGTCGGCCTTGCTCAGGGTCCTGTCAGTAACGGGACGCACCAGCTGTGAGAGGTTGAGGTGACTGTACAGGCTTCTCTCCACCACATAGGTGATATTGAACTCGCTGACAGAGGTGCGCCCTCGTAGCCTTCTGTTTGGGAAGCCACAACCTCCACCCCCTTTCGTTTTGTGCCGCAGTAATTGCAGGTCGCAAGCTGTGGGGGATGCTCCTTTCCTAGCAGGGCGCTGGCAAAGAAAAGCTCTGGAACAGGAATAGTTAGTATCCATTTTCTTCAATCGGATCTGCTTCCTTACACTCTGAATCTCCTCCAGGGACACCAGAAGATGGTGCTTGTGCCTGTTGCTGTCATAAAAGCAAATGCTTTCTGTACTTACCCCATGGCTCAATGAGCCGAGGCTCTTCTTCATTTCCCCATCTGTCAAGGAGCGGCAAACTTTCTGGGATTTCTCCTCTTCTGGGTAAGAGAAAAATGTCCCAAGTTTCTTGGGAGGCTTGATAAGGCCACGGCTATCAGTTTTGCCAAAGGTCTTCACCAGCTTCCGGTTAGCTCCCCACGTATCAAGACTGCTGGATGAGGGAGAAGTAGTGAGTGAGTCTGAGTCGTCGTCTGGCTGCTTTTCACAGGAGCTGTCAAAGTAGAACTGCTTCTTGTGAACTCCAGAGTAAAGTGCTGATCTGTCATCCAGTATAGGAGAGTTGTCAAGTGAGTGCTCTTCCACACCTACAGGGGACAAAAGCAGCACAATGCTTGTCATTGTTTGTAGTTCTCTGAGATGTTTCCCTGTAGAGCCTTACTGTATTTATTCAAGATATCAACCACTTAAATTGGAAGAAAACTATTTTTGAAGTAAATTACTCAAAAGTTATTTTTGAGTGGATAAACTTGAGGTAGTTCCTTCCATTTGAAGTGAGAATGCTGGGATTAGTTAACAACAGACAGAAGACAACATCCTGTAAGTAAACTCATCATTATTTTAAGTTTCTCTCTTTCATCTGCAGCTAAGACCACAGATGTTCCCACTAACAACCCCTTAAAAGCTGGAGCTGGAATCTGTTTCTCTTGTTTTTCTTCTGATACTTGCATATGACGCTCAGCTCTAGTGAGCTTACAACAGGTCAGAAGTACACCCAGGTATTAAAAGCCAAACAAGTACCTCTCAGGTACAGTTTTCCAATACCTAGTTCTCCTGCGGCTGCAGAAAGGAGCATTTTTTTGCAGAAAGTTATGGAGCTGAACTCCACGATGAAATTTAAAGTTCTGGGGTTTTGATGGGGGAAGAGACACCAGTTTTAATCACACAGAATTTATTTAGCAGATGCAAAAACAAAGAAGTAGGTCAAACTGCAGATGTGCCAATCTCAACAGTGTCCTGGTAATGAAAGAAACACTTAGTTTTCACCAAATTTTTCCAGAAAATATTTCACAGGAATATTTTGCAACATAAGTACTGGACATGGGCAGATAGCCAGGTTTCCTTTTCGGAGTGGAGAGAAGAAAATAAAGAACTTCAAACTGAAATTCCTTTTAACATTTATCATATAGGAAACTTTTCTCTGGCGTTTTCTTTTGAGCAAAGTATAGGCACAGGTTTTAGATGCAGTAACAAGGTTAGAGTAAAAAAAAAAAGTACACATCCTCCTCTGTCTCCCTGACAAATTCCACAGCATTCCTAGCTATGTATCAGACACACATACACACACAAACATGGCTGTATTTATTTCTTGCCAAAATAAATGTCTTAATGACGTAACTTTGCCTTCATCTTTGATTGCTTGCACAGTCTTAGCAGAGTAAAATTTGAACTGTTACCAAAATACCTACAATTTACTAAACTGCCTCATTCATTAACAAGGGACACTTTTCACAATGACAGATTAGCAGCCCTGTATAAGATTCCTGCCTCACCTTCTGTTCACTCTGTTGGCAAAACATATTTGACATACATTTGTTGAAACCTAAGATGCTATTTTACTATGATAAGGCTCATCATGACATTGAAGGGATAGCAGATCACATCTGACATGCAACTTTCACTCTTTAGAAATGTATTGGGGTATGTCTGTAATTGGAGTCTTGTTTTGACACCAGTTTCCCTGGACTGTCTAGCTTGTGCTTCTCCCCCTCTACATCTTAATTTGAACAGAAAATAGACTTTCTCCTGGGACTGAGTATGTACTGATAAACAATTTTAGTCCACTAAGTAAATATGTTTTTAAACAGCTTGTAAAATATGCATTGTGTGTCAACACTGTAACAGATGTTATTTGGAGCGAGTCCATGACACAAAGCCATAATGACACAGATGTAGATGTGATGCATTTTTAAGTGCTATATAAGAATGGTGCCCAGGAATTAGGAAGTTTCAGTTATTTGGCTCACTTAGGAGCAGATTAAGACAAAATACATATGGATTCAGATACTGGCAAATTCTACTGAGTATCAGCTCGGCCAAATGTACATTCATTGTGATAACAGAGTCAGTAATAGAAATGTGGGAGCAGAATCTGAGATTAGTGTGCTTTTCTTTAAAATCTACAGGAACTCATAAGGGAAATTCAGCAAAGTTGTTCTTTGTGAAGAAATTCTGAGTAGGATTTTGCAGGATCTTTCTTCCAGGAAAGTGCACGTCAGTTTTCAAAATAAGTCTGCTCTTATACTATACTAAAGTCTGTTGAACATTAATGAATTTGTTTAAATTTTACTGATGTTACTCAATCAAATATTATAGCCAACTCCCAAAACCTAGTCACCTATGATTTCACATTACTTCATATGCACAACACAGATTCAAGGAACCATAGCAAACAGCCCAAAAACCAATCCAGTCAATTGCAGGTAACTTGGAAGGCCAGACAGCAATCCCAAGCCTGATCACCCTATTTTTTGTCATCTTGCATAGCCTGTCAGAAGGCTCTCTGATATATCCAGTTGGGAATACAGACCTGTATTATGAGAGACTGGGATGGACAATGTTAATGAAGTACTTTTAATTTATCGTATGAAAATTTGGGTGTCGAATTTCCTGAAAGAAAAGTCACCGATATCTACAGCTAAGGTAGACCTGGCTACTTAGGGTGCCTTCCAGTTAGACAGAAGTTATGCAGAATTAATCCATGTTGTTATTTAGCAATAATTGGTTCTGCCATCAAATTTTCAAAGAGTGAATATACACTGAAACTCCAATGATATACAATGATAGATAAAATACAAACTCAGAGTTATAGATAATTTAATCAGAGAAGCCTATAGCTAGAGAAGACAGACAGTGGAGGGAAAAAGAAGGAAGGAGAACAAACTTTTTTTTTAAATACAGTTGCTAGTTCAGTGCTTTTTCTGCAGGGGGCAGGGGTGGAAAAACTCTAAGGAAATAAAAGCCCTGGAAGGAGTGGCACACTTCAGTGAAAGACTGAAGGAGAGAAAGGAAATAAGGAGGTAAAGCACTGTAAGAGAGGATATGGAGAGCAAGACAGATAAGTGACATGCTGAAGGGAAAGTCTGGTCTAACTGCAGCAAGGCATCTGCATGCCCAGCAGTCCCTGAGTTGCCTGCTCCTGTGTCTGCTCCCATCCCCTAAAGCCTCCCCGATTGCTCCCTGCAGCTTTTCCCAGACCCCAGGGGAGAGGAGGAGGAGGTAGGACAGGCTTCTTTAAGGGCCATCTTTCCCCAGAGCAGTGGAAAACCAGTCCTATTTTGTTTGTCCCATCTCAAAATCCTCATCTGTTTCCAAGGTATCTGGTCTTCATGCTCACCATATGAGGTGATAAAACCTTTCCAGACAGAGAGACAGAGACAGCTGCCCATTCCAGAGCTCTAGACAGGCTGTGTATTTCACACCAGCCAGTAACACCAACCATAATGTAAGAGAGGCAGGCTAGATCACAGATCTGCCAGCAGCTTCCTGCCACATACACAAGATGCACGTGTTCTCCTTAAATGCACTAGGGAAGAATCATCAGGCCGCTCAGCTCACTGCAGAGCTGAGGGGAATTGACATACAATGCCGGAAAGGCCACGAACATAGAGAGGTGCCCACAATTCCAGTGAGGACTCAAGCATAGCTGTGCAGAGAGGCTCCTGTGGATCAGGCTCCATTAATCTGAGTGCTCACACATGCATACAGGTCATCCGGACTTAATTCTGCAGCATCGTGTTCCCAGGGCCTGAACTCTGCTTCCCTTTCCCCACCCTTCTCCTCCTCCTCCTCCCTTCTCTCCCTCTTTCTGTAGGGAGCAGGGCTCATTCAGAAGCCAAATTGCAGACAGAAACCCCTGGAAGTAGAAGTCACGATGCAGCCTCTATGCCACAAGAATGACTGATAGAATTTCTGTATTTTTGCCACAGGGTGATGCCATGTGGTTCAACTACACCACCAGCCAGCTGCTACCCTCCCAAGACGAGCAGGAGCTTCACCTGTGTGCCACCCAGGGCCTGGGAGGAGGGAGCAGTGTGGTAATAGCTCCACTTACCTCCTTGCTGAGCTTGTGGGGCAGCTGGCTGGGATTACTCCCAGATTCATTCCCTCCCCAGCATGGGGCATAAAACAAGCCAACTTCTAATCTCTTAATGAGGGGCTCTCCAGCGCTGCTCTGAGAATACCAGATCAGCAGTAACCACATTCTAGGCTGTCACTTTCCTCCTTCTAAAGCCTAAAAATTCAGTAACTTTAGGCATGCACAATAGACAAGGCAGCTGTTCCTACCATCCCTTATGAATACCCCACCCCTCCCTCCCCCTACGCTCCACTTTCTGTCCCCTGTCAACAGAAACATGAATTCACACAAATTCACAGTTTTAACCACGTTGCTTTTTACCTTCTGTGCTGGGTTTTTTCATTTCTTCAACTCTTATGAGTTTCTTCCTGACTCTGCGAGTAGAATTCACCAGCTTGTGCAACCTCTTAAACTTCACCGACTCCTCTGTTTCATCATCGGATTGTTCTCTTGACTGGCAAAGAAACAAAGGGAATATTAATAAAGCAGCAGTTCCATGGCTTGCTCCTTCAAGTCAAGTTAGCCCAGCTCATCTGCTGCGTTGTGTCAATGCAGCTCTGTAACTGGTGTTATATTTTCAGCTCGAGTCAGAGAGAAACATTTAAATTACTGAGGGTTTTCTTGTTTTCTTTTTTTCTTTTTCTTTTTCTGAAAGCATGACATACCATTTTGATTTCTAAATCTGTGCAACGTAAGATCCTAGGCACCGAAATGCATTCCTGCCCTTGTCTTTCTTCATATGCATTGTGTAATAACTACTTCCACGTCCTCTTCCAGTATGTTTCAGGCAGGGCTCTTTTCCAGGGTTCTTCTTACCATACCAGTTATGCTCCCGTGGTTTAGTCAGTCCCTGGTCTGTCTGGCATCTCAGAACTTGCTATTTAAACCTGGTTATAAACAGCTTTTCCAAACTGAAGCTGTCACTGACGACTTCTCTTTTCCCCCCCCAGTCTTCCCAGAAAATCAAAAACAGCAGCACAAGAAAGGGATGGGAAGGAAAGGAAGGAGGAGACCTCATCTGCCTCACTCACAGACTGCCACAGCTACAGAATCTTCCCTTCCTCCTCCCTGTTCCTTACACTCCTCCTTAAGGCTCTTGAGGCTTGAATTAAGATGGACAGAGCATTCCTCCAGCACTGACCAAGGGAAAACTCTGACCTTTTCAGATATACAGTGCAGTCCATATTCCCCAGCATCCCGTTTCGTTTTGCATCTGATCCAGTATGCTCAGTTCCAGCTGTTTTCCCTCAAGTATCAAACATTACAGAGACAAAAAAAAATTCCCTTCTCTCCAGCAGCAGTGACACAACAAGCTGAAACAATCCATTCCTTGTGAACGAGAAGACAACTTCGAGTTTCAAGCCAGATCCAATGTTCAACGTGCTACTTCCTCTGTTTTAATCAGTTCAGAATGTGGAAGGCGGCGGGGGGAAGGGCAGGGAAGGGGAGAGGAGAGGAGGCCAGCAGGGCTCTCCGGCTTGGCCAGGACAGCCCTGGCATCCTGCGCTGCTGCACATTCCTGCGCACAGCACAGGCTCCAGCTGGAGTGCAGTATGGATCGTATACCTTACTTTGTTTGTACTCACAGTCCCAGCCAATTCACAGCATTCCTAATGGTCAGCTCTAAAAACCCTCATGCAACTTCCTGTCAGTGCAGCTATCTGGGTTTCCACAGTGTGCTCATCCTTTTTTCTCCTTCTCCTTAATTAAACTTTTAAAAATAAAGATCCCCAAGAGATGCAAGCCAAGTAAAAACAAACAAAAAAAAAGCCATCCCCTTCTCTTCCCAGCAAAAATTCTGTCTGCTTATCTGAAGGACGAATAAGAGAGGCCAAACATAAAAATGCTTTCTACTTTTGTAGTGCACTTAAATACCAGGATGAGGTACTGAACGCAGATGCCACGGGGAAGGACACCAATTAGCAGCTGCACTGGAATGCTTCCAAAGGCACACACAGTGCCTGACAGAGCCAGGGCAGCTCTGAAAGCCTACCTCCCAGGCATGCACCTCACAAGGGCCCCAGAACCACACCAGAGCAAACTTCAACAAATTTCTGTAAGGGCACTGTCCATTACCAGCTTCCCACGAACTTTGCATTACTCCAAAATAAGAAAGAATACCAAACTGACCACATATGGCAGCAGGAATTGTCAATACATCATCCAAGTATTGCACAAATTTGTTTACTGTGGTTACAAACTGGCTAGGTAATTAATAAACTTCCTTTGGGAAAAATAGGACTGTAAAGAGTACCCAGGTTGTTTACATGAAGTAAATTAAGCAACAACGTGAGCATTAACTCAGAGATTATGCCTAGGAGAACTTAGTGATATGTCAAACAAGACAGACATATTTAGATAAGATGATGAATGGATCATTGACTGTAATCAAGAAGTTCAGTCACAACTTCTTGGGCCATTAAGCGCATCCTGGCAAGAAACGATCATGCATATTCTGCACTCAATATATGTTTATTTTAAATGCAATTACTCTAGGGGATTGCTTTCCATCATTACTTTTTGTACACCCGCAGTTTGCAAGACTACTGTTTTTGAAACTGTGAGCTCTGTAAGATTTAGAGAACAGCTAACACCTGGTCCTCCCACCTAGGATTTCATTGAAAAATAAACAGCTAGTCCTGCTTTGCACCACTGATATCTATCTGATAAGGAACTGCGCCCCCTCACGGTTATGAGGACTCAACAGCAACAAGAAAGCTTTTAAAACATCTGACACGCATTCACAAGTAGCACAGCAAGAGCAAGCGCAAAAACAGCCTCAGCGCAAGGTACTGAAATCAAACCCGAGTGGGTGGTACAGAGGGTGCCCACCATACTTCAAAATAAATAAAGTCCAATCACAATTAAGTGCCAGCTGCTTTCCCCCAATGCTTCAGCACTCCTAGCACCCTTTTGAGCCGGGGTCTTCCACAAGCAGCGACAGATCCTTTCTATCACCCGTGCTTCGCAGGTAGGTGAGAGCAGGTCATGCTTTATGGGTAGATGAAAGACAAAGACAGTCTCCCTCCAGAATCCTACTTCCTATCATACCAGGTATCATGTGACAGAGAAATCTTCTACAGTGAAAAAGGATTGACAATAAGTTTATGCAAAAAGGCCTAAAAATTGCAACTACACCAGTGGTGCTGCTCAGGAAACTTTATTGTCAAATAATGCCAATCCCTTGAAAATGAATGCATTTTCAAAAGGGTTACTCTTCCCTTATTTCCTGTTTTTGAATCAACTTTTTAAGAAAGGCCTTGGAATTATCAAAAGTTTCCACTTTGGCACATGAGAAACAGAGCTTAATTTTCCAGCTCGAGCAATGCTTTCTTTTACAGCTAATATTAAAGAGAAAACAGAAATGTAAAGCATTCAGGCCATAACCGAGATATTTGGAAATCATTGAACTTCCACTCTTTGACTTCCTCAACCCACTCTACCCTCCCCTCTTTCATGGTGACCAAATTGCGTTTTTTGGTAGCTGTCCCTGACTTCAGATGGGAAAATTACCCCAGCGTCCCCAAAGCATGGTGGGCTGGGCAAATGGCTTCCTGGACAGCTCTAGCAGCAAGGCCTTGGCACAGGGCTTGGATGTAGCCAGCTGCCAGCCCCTCCTGCTCTCTTCCCCCTTCACAGGCACTCCAGTGTGCTGCAGCGCTAGAGAAGGGCAGACGTGGTCTGTTATGGAGTGGATGAGTCTGCAAGATGCTCAGCCACACACAGGCTCTCCGGAACTGGAGGAATCCGTGCTGAGCCCTGTCCACCAACGCCTGCTGGCCCTGGCACTTGGCTTTTGCAGCAGGCCAAGCCTCGGTGTCCTTAATGTGCCAGTAAAACAGCCAGAGCCCCTCCAGCTCCCTGTCCCCCTGTGCACAGCCAAGGCAGGCCTCTCCCTGTGTCCTCAAGGGGACAACAAACAGATTTGCAGCACTGCAAATAGGAACAACTTAAGTTCCACCTCCTCTGCTCCAAATTTTTCCATCCGAAAGCCCATATGGCTCAACTTTTAATTACTTTGGCTAATGCTGTATGTAGTAATTCTGTGGTGAATGCTCGAGTGTTTCATTTCTGGTTTCCAGGGCAACATTACATCAGATTGCAGACAGCTGGCTCCACTGCCCTAAACCATAGCGAATTGGCCAAAGCCGAGGCACAGAACTCGCGCTGGTTGAAAGCGAGCGCAGGGCTCGCCCGGGCTGCCGGGGACGCGGCGCAGCCCGCGGGGCCCCTTGGCGGGGCTGGCTGGGCGGAGCCGCCCTTCCCCGCGCCTTGGAGCAAGTGCATCCCGCATCTGCGATGCTCTCACGGTGCGGAAACCCGCCAGCTCGGAGAGCTTGGCTGCACAAACGCGCGAAGGACTGCAGGGAAACGGGGAATATATTAACAGCATCTGGAAATACCAAGAACTGCATGCAGAGGACTGCAGCCACCACGTACCACACGGCTGGAAAACTACAGAGAGGCCAAGGCCCATACCCACTGCTCAGCTTTCCACGGCAAATAAATGTGGCCACGAACAATGAAGATGCTCTTAAATCCAGAAGAAAAAAATCTCCTCTGCCACCTCTCACCTCCCTTCACCTTGGAAAACTCCCGACTTGAGCACCCCCCAAAGGCCACGCTTTGCATCAACTCATATGTAAGATCAAAGTAAAGAGCTTTACGTTCAGGAACAAGTAGGAAATTAGCACACTGACATTCTAGGTGCTGTTTACAGTTCTGCTCCTGGCACCCTTCTTGCTTTCTCTCCTGCTTTTCTCACGCAGGCTCTTTGCTGCTGCTTGCTCGGGAGGCAAGGCACACGCCTTGCTCTGCTGCTCTCTAACATCCAGCCCATTTCACACGCCACAGAAATAACAATCTTAACCTCCCTATTTGAATTAGTGCTTCACAGAGAGAAAGGGAGAGTGAGAGACAGAGAACTAACATTTATTAGTGTTCTTGGAATTAACTGGCAAAATGTAAACCAGAAGTAAGTAGCTAGCTTTTGACAGGACTACGTTTGGAAACACTTCAGGGTTATAGCAGCAGCCCTTAAAAAACAGGCAAAGCTTGGTAGCCATATCCCAATAAAAATGTGTAAGAAACACTAGGACGACATCCAGTTAAAGCTATCATAACTGATTAATTTGCTTTAGCTCCAGAAAAATCCCCAAACATCTATGACTTTTGCACGAGCCATGTAAAGCCATTTAGAGAGATGTTAAAATTTTACAGTTCACTTTATGCTCAGTAATAGTTCAGCCCCAAACTGAAATCTCTAGGAAACCTTCCATCTAAGAAAAAAGGAAACCTTTTAATACCTGCATAAACTTAAGCTGCAATTCTTTTGCTATAAGACAATTCTTGTTCAGCAAAGTGGGGCAAAAAAACCACATTTAGATTCGTAGACACATCACACACATCCCCCAGTCCTGACTAGCTCACCTCAGAACTACAAGCTCTATAGTAAATGTGGTTTTAAAAGAGACTTTGCTCTTCCCTTTAGGAGATGTGGCTACACGTGTCCTTTCTTCTTTCTAACAGGCTTTCCATCTGCCAAAAATCCCAACCATTCTAACTTTAAAAAGTTTTTTATTAAAGATGCCTGGATAAAGTCAGAGACAGGAAAATAGAACAGAAAAAAACTTAAAAGTGCAAGGAAAGGAAAAGGAAAGCTGAGAAAAGCTATGCATGCTGCGCTGTGCCTAAGAATAACCACAAAAGCCTTTTCTCTTTCTTCCTCTCTGAAACAAGAGGCACATCCTCTCCACATCATGCTACATGCTCAGTGACTTACCAGCTTCGGCATTTATAGGCCTAAAGCTCAGTTTTGAGTATCTTCCCCCGAGTCCTCAACCGCTGTCAGCTTTGTAACCCTAAAATTTAGGAGCAGACACTTCTTCTTAAGTATTGAATTTGCTCTGAATCCTGCACACAAAATGCCTCTTCTCTCGAGTTACATTATCAGACACCAAACTGGCTCCGATTCCAGTGCTGAATATGTTAAGAAGAAAAAAGCGTGATGCTGGACTCAATTAGCTGTTTTCTGTTCACTGATTGATTCCCCCAGTTACTCGCTAGCTGCATAACTTGCAAGAAAGGCATAAGTCATCAGCTCTAAGCAAATCTTCTATTCAACACAAGGAAAAAAGGGAGTGTTGTACATGGCAAACAATCCCTGTTTTCACTGACGAAGGCTTGCTGACCTCTTGCTGGCCTCCAGTTCCTTAATTACTGTCTATGGAATTTCAGTGAAAGAAAAAAATACAGAGAATCTCTGCAAAGCCAGGACGAAGAGTGACCCTCAAACACCACCACTAGAGTGGAGGCTATGTCTATAGGAAATGTAACTTAAATCCTTTACCAGGCTTTTTTTATTTTCTCTTTTTTAATTCTTTTGACAAAAATCCCTGGAGAACTTCCCTTTATAAATGGCTAATTCAAAAGGAAAATAAACCTTGCTTAAATGTTTTTTAACTTGGTGAACTCAGATACTTTTTTTTTATCTTTCCCCTCAGTTTCAGTGCTAGAAAAGAATATAAATAAGAACTGGAAAGAGAAATGCTGGTCCAGAAGTGGTGGCTTTATGAAGTATTGTAGTGTGACTTTAAAGTTCTCTGCCTAGGCTGGGCTTTGATCTCCCTTCCTGAGAACAGACTCTGAGATGCTCAAGTAAGTTGGCATGCCTTTTACCAACCACACCTTATCCCAAACCTCACAAAAAATCCAGAATTTGGACATTTCTTCTCGGAGCATGTGAAAATATTGACCAAGATTACTGCTTACTGGGAACACTGCTATCCAGGGGTGGAAGGCAGCAGCATAGGCATACCACAACAGCACTCTCTTTAAGCCAGGGAACATTCTCCTTTATCAGGACCACAACATAAGTGGCCTTTTAATCTGGATTTACTGCAAATTAATCACATTGTGAAATCATGGCTGGACTAAACATCTATTTCCTTTGATGGTTGGCTAATTTTAATGAGCCCCCCCTCCCCCACCCCCCCCAGTCAAATAGCCTTTTTCAATTTCTCAAATCACCTTTTTAGTAGTGACTGTACACAGCTTTTCTACTCCCGAGTGGTCATGTAAACTAGATGGACTAGTGTGCTGTAGCTGGATTCTCAGCCTTGAATTACTTCAGGCCCAAAACTCTGATGTAAAGCCCTATGGAAAATTCTAAGCTTCAGATAAAACCAGCTAGTGTTCTCCAGTTTCAATAACATACAAGCCCACATCAAGTGAAACATGACAGCAACTTCCTTGAAATGTATCCCAGATTCCCTTAAAAGTTCATGGCCATGAGGGAAACTGATCTAAGTTTGGGGCTTTGCAACTTGAGTTTTAAAGGTTTCGGGTTTCATTAAGAAAGCTTCACAGTCCTCCAATCCTTGCAGAGGCTGTTTAAGAAAACTGCATGAAACTAAGTGATAATCTGTATCATATCCTGAAGTTACAAATAACGGCATCCAAAATTTTAAAGAAAATTATCAGAGGTCATCAAAATATTTTTTTCCAAGAACATGAATCGCAAAGGCTGTGCAAGTCTAGAATGTGCAGTGTCAGACCCATAGGTAACCACGTCTGGGTTTGGTCTGTGATTACTTATAAGAAAATCAAAGGAGAATCCAACGGCTACTTTGGTGAGAGATATATTACACATCAGCTGGTGACGACACTGCTTGCTGAAATTAGTGGGAAATATTTGTCAAAAGTAACAAGAGCATAAAAGTTTAATTCTCCCAGGAGGTCTGTCTTGATACAAGAATAGCTGCTTAGGCAAATTCCTAGCTGTTAACTGTTTCCAGATTTTAGTCTAATTTTGAGAAGCACATTGCTGACATTTCTATCTGCAAGCCAGACACATTTCCTCATGGCAAAGTGCTTCTCTCACTGATTAGCATAATTAATTTTAATGACATTACAACTGTACTCATGTACCACTCGTCATAGGTATATGTAGCAGAATGAAGCTCTGTATTACATTATTTTGTACCTGTTACAATGCAACATGCCTTTCCAATTCTCCCACAGACTCCTCAATACATGGAATCAAAAGTCTTTAACAAGACTCTCTCAACTGAATCTTATGTCTTGGCAAGGCTAAGAAGATTCAGGGAAAATTCCTATACTTTGGCATAGGCTGTACTATTAATGAATGGAGTACTCTACTGGTGCTGGAAATTCAACTCTCGACTTCTTGGAAAACCAAGGGTGAAACAGCAATACGTGAAACAGTAAAATTCACATCAGAGAAACAAAGGAAGAATAAGAACCCTTTAGTGAAGGCTGTAGTAACTTAAATTACATTCTTATAGTATCTTCAAACAATCAGGCTGTTAATGTTAGCATCCAAAGCACGAGGAAGGAAACACCAGCATTGGGGAAGGGGCACAAGTGGTAACCAATGAAAGGGCAATTAAAATTTTCTGTTGTACCACAAGGAAAATTTATTCAGCCTGTGTCTGCCAAATAGGGCAGTGAAACACGTGGATTTTGAAATTCCTAATTCTTGAACTGAGCAAAGCTTTGTTATAATTTAATAGGCTTGGGGGCAGGGAAACCACATTACAGATTATAGCATCTCTTGCTGGCTGATGCATGGAGAACAGGAAAAAGCTGGTACCACCCCCTCACCCTCTAGGTAGGAAGCAGAAAAAATAGGCAGCTGCCAAAAGGCAAGAAGGGTATAAAAAAAGTGAACTACTATCTTAGAATAAATATTAAATTAATTTGCCTTTCCATCTCCCATGCTCTTCAAACACATGGCCAAACATTTTGCAATAAAGTAAGTCACCAGGGCTTGTCTGAATGCATGCAAACAGAAGTGGTTATGAACACGCCCAACTGCAGCCACTGCTTGGGTGTTACTGTAAGCTCTGAGTCATGACAGAAGGGAGATTTTTCTCAGAGACTTTACAACACACTAACTACAGGAGAAACTCCTGCTGGCAGCAAGCAGGAGGTTTACTTGGGCAACATTCCTGCCAGCTGCTCAGTACAATCCTGTGGTGACAATGTTTAGTCCTGCTAGGGACAGATACCTAGCCAAGCTGTATCTGGTAACAACACGGGTGGCTCTTGTGTGGTAACTAATACTTAAAGACATGACACAGTTTTATTCTGAATAATTTGCAGCTGTTTCTCCTGAAAATTCTGAAGTGTTCTGGAAAATTTCAGAAAAAAATAGGTAAGAAACTCCATAAGAGTGTTCTACAAAACCAAATATAAACACATCAATGATCTCATGCTTTGCTATCATCACTCCCCAGCACTGACCTTACTTTGGGTTGTGTCATGGGAACTGTAATGACAATTTCAATTTCTCTCATGAAGGTTTTTGTATTACTGCACACATGAGAATTCCTGCTCTTATGCATAGATAGAGGGGAAAGATCATAACAAAATATGCTGTAATTCTTCTGCTACCAGCTTTCACCCAGAGGTGCTGGACACCGTCCCCGTGATCAGTGGAAAAGGAGGGCAGCCAATACCTCCCAGGACAGGTCCCTGTGACAGGCACATAGCGTGGGAATTCACCATTACCATTTTGAAGCATGTTTTACTATAGGCTCTTTTTCATCATAACTGTTACTAAGCACTCACAGTATTACAGGAATTGGGGTTGTAATAATAAATACACCACCCAATACAACGAGGCACATCGGTGCCTTTCAGGAAATCTTAACAGAAATTGGGTCACTAGATTCTTTGGAGCAAAGATGAAAGCTCTGCATTCATTCACAGCCACACTCAGCTGCAGCTCCCCTCTGTTACTTGAAAGAGCATGCAGGGCCTGGAGGCAGCAACAAGTTCTCCAAGAAGAGCTAAAACACAGAAAAATCTTCTTCTATCCTTTAGCCTTTAATGGAAAAGAAACCTTACCAAAAATGGTGAGTCGTGGGTTAACAGCAAAACCAGGGCTAACACTTCAAAATATTCACATTGCTTCAAATTAAATACTACTGTTTAAAGTAAAACAAACCTCATCATACCCTACTCTCTATGATACCCAATGCTGATTTCCAACATACATTGACTCTGAGCTGATTTCGAACAAATTAAACTGAAAATACCAAAAGAAGGACTTTTTTTTCTGTTTATGCTAACAGTCCTGTATTATGAGCAATAATAATATTAACCAATGGTTAAAAATTTTAAGAATCCATCAGTATTATGAAAAAAAATCAGTTAAAAATAGCTGCATTTAGAAAGCATCCACATACTGAAATACAGTATAACCCTGAATAATGTGGATTTGCTGTAATTATGCTTAGATTTACTCTTGAGGTAATTGGTGTTACAGAAGTTACACTTTCATTATTTCTTTTCTTCCTATTCCTCACACTTACCAAACACAGTAATGACTGTCATGAGTCAGAGATAATTATATCAGACTTATTTGTCAGAGTCAGGTTTGTACCATGGGTAACACAATCCTGATTCAACAGCTTCAGCATCTCTGAGACTGAAATGAATACAGCTCAAAGTCCATTATCATCTGTTACTCTGCCTTTGATGCCTGTAGCAGACACAAACCAAATTCTGCACAGCCTTTCAACTTTTATCCCTATTTAACCACTTGCTAAAAAAAAAAAGAAAGCACAGGAGCAACAAATTATTATCTCAGTCCAGCTAGAGCTATTGCTGTGTGGACTCCATGGACTGCCATCTGTTAAAAAATGGATCTACAGAAGACAGAAAAGAGAGGCAATGCAGGCGGGAATCGTACCCAGCATCAGCCTCACGGCAGATGCAGATGTGCACAGCACAATTACAGGTCTGCACCACTGCTGCCACTCTCCTCAGAGAAAGCAAATGGGGTGCCAGTTTCCTGCTGGTAATGTAATGATCCTGAGAACACAAGTGTTCTTGGAGGGCAGGGATGTAAAACAGCTCTGCAGCCCCCCCACTGCCCATGTGTGGGCCATATTGTTGGAGGGAAATGCTGCTTTTGTTCTCCCCACTCACAAATATGATGGCCTCTCTCCTGAGGCTGCTAAGGCACATCTGGTAGGTGGGGTGATGTAAGACAAGCATGGCACAGCTCACTGTGGCACCTTTCAAATGAAGGCCAGCTACACTACCTTGAAGTTCCCTGGATGGGTGAGCATTACCCGCTGGTTGAAACCAAAATACAGAAGATGAGACCAACAAACCAGTTTGGTTCAGAGATAATTACAACTTCATTCAACTCGCATCTACAGAAACTGTCAGTGAATTTAATTAGTGGTTTGTGTCAGTGTCAGCACACATATGATACACACTTCTGTCAAGCTCCCTGGTGCTTCCTCTTCCATTTCCCCTGGCATGAAGCACGGCAAGTGGTACAATTAGTGGTCTTTAGCAGAGAGCACAGGAAAGAAACTGACTGACACACTGAACACACTGACTTCTCCTCGTGCATGGTTCTCCAAGCTGGGCTGGTGCCATACCAGTAAGGGCTCTGAGGCAGCCCTATTTTAGATGAACTGAGAATGTCAGCCCCCAAAAGTTATCAAATGGTCTTCTATCTTTAGGAAGCATAAAAGGCACCTCAGTGTAAAGAAAGAATGTGATACAATTTTGAAGATCTCTCTTTCCCTGGACTTTCTGACTCCTGAGGACAAATAGGGCCTTATCTACAATCCAGAAAGGGACATTTGTAATCTGCACCTGCTTTACATCCCAATTCTTGGCACAAGGCAATGAAAGCTTGTCTAATGTTAATGTGAAATGCCTTCATGGCAACAGAGATGAAACATAAATATTCAGAAATAAATTTGTAAGAAAATCATTAGGCTTTTTATAGCTTTGATACATCTGACTGAAAAGAAAAACAGTTGCAACTGCATACCAACATTAGTAAATAAAGAACACACATATTTTGTTGTGAAACAGGGGGATCACAGTAGTGAGACTGAAAGCTACTAATTACTCCATAGTGGCAGAGAACCAGGTCACCTACTGGCTTGGCAAGGCTTTTGTTTGTTTATTTGTGTCTTAAGAACAAACAAACAGGACACAATTAAGAGCACAACAATGACACAGGGCTGCCTGCCTTGGGATGCTGACCTTTCTACTCCTCACTCCTTTGTGGTTCATCTTTAGGGTTTAGTTTTGTTAAGGGTATGAAACACAAGTTTCCATTTCCTGGTAGAGTAATTTAAAAAAGGAGAACCTGGAGAACAGAATCCTCAAATCAATCTTTAAAATGAGAATCTTTAAATCACCAGTTATGGTAGTCATAAACACGATCGCTATAAAAGCTTTTTTTAAAAAAGTGGTTTTTCCTAAAAGGAAAACAATAACTTGTGATATATGCACTTTAGATATTATTTGTATGCTGCGGGCACAGCTGACTTGAAAGGAAAGGATTACTTAAAACTTTAGAACACTCCAGACATTCTGCCTTCATTTTTAGATTCTCTCATTTCTTAGATTCTAGCTTGTTTTTGTTTTGTTTACAAAATGATCACATTGTTTCATTAAAAACTGCCTAGTAACAACTTGGCTGTGAGACTGAAAAATAAATAAATAAGTTCAAAAAGCAAACAGAACCAAAAGAATAATTGCCCAAGGACTTCAAATTCAAAGTGGAAATGTTTAGTTCAGGGACTTGTATTTTCAATTACTTTCCTAGTGTAAGTATAAGGCAGTGGGCTACCTAAAAGTATATTTTTAATATATGGAAAATCATCTGTGCTTCATGGCCTATCTAAAATGAGTGGGGTAATTTTAAGTTGAGGTTCCAAATATGCCGAATACATATCACACTAATGGCACTGAAATTCAAACTATTTGGGAAAGAAAGGGCTTGAAAACAGAATCATCTTTGCATGTCTCAAAAGCTGGTCATTTCAGATTAGTAGAGAAGTCCTTTGGCAAAAAAATCTGAGTAAACACATATCTTATCTCTAGACATTATCTGATATTTTTCTTTGTTTGTTTTTCCCTTTTGTCAATTACAGCCCCAAGTCTTTCACCCCAGTTAGCCTCAGTTTCATTCTTGCCCACAAAAAAAAAAAAAAAAAAAAAAAATCAGGCTGAGTTTTGTTCTAACATGAGCTTTCATTTCTGCAGATGATCCTCTTCCCTTGAAGGCAAGCAGTTTCACAGCTTCTGTTAAAGTCAACCGGGACAAAAATCAGGAGCGAGGGCAAAAGTCTTGAGAATTATCTACAGTGACTGAATAGAGATCCCCCACTGAAGTTAGCAGAAATTTGGTTCAAATCCTACCAGAACAGCAGAGAGAGGCAACCAAGCTGTTGGCTCAAAGTGCAAAAACGGCTTAGGAAAACAACTTTAGAGAAAAGGTACCAAGTCATTCCATTAGGGCAGAAATACTGAATCATGTTCAGTCCTCAAGAGATACACACAGCTTTCAGTAATTCAACACGTGCGTAAACCACTATCAAAAGATTTAAGAGAGAAATTCATCCTCCTTTTGAGATTTGACCATGGTAAATGAGAGTTTTGAAGGGCTTATGCTATAGGTACCCTGGACAAAAGCCTTAAAAGAAGGGAAAGTTCAAGCTATAAAAACTAATGAGAAAAGATCAGACATTTTTCAGCTGGCTAAACAATCAGTTCAGGCGAGTCACAATCCTTCCTTCTCTATTCTTTGCACATTTTTGGTATATCAGTACAGAGTATAAGGCAACATCAGTTCCCCTCTGCTCCAGTGTAACTAAAGATGGGCATATTTTTTGAACACAAACAACAAAATCTTTCTCTGCCACCAAATCCGTTAAACATCTCATAAAATGACATTGCATTCCTTTTCTCATTTAGGAAGGAGGAGCTAACTGGCTGCTGCAGTTAGCAGGAAATTCCATTGACAATAAAATAAATAAATCAACCAATCGTCTCAAAAGCCTATGATTCAATTATATGAGTTATAAAGAGCTTGAATTTGACAGTCAAACGTGTTCTTCTCTAAGATAGATCTGTGAACTTCCAATTAGAGAACTGAAGTGGAATAAACTACTCAGTGAAAATGAAGATATCTGGAAGGAAAAAATAATTAATTCAGTATGGCATAACACAAAGACTGTCTGGTGCCCATAAAAACAACAGAAATTAAACAGATCAGAAGCAAAAAAAAAGGGAGGAAAGCTGCCTTACTGTTTATGGATCTGACAAAAGCCACAAACTCTGGGCTGAGTTTGCAAATGCAGAGACAGAAGTGTTTGAAGGCAGCAGGCAGCTAGGACTTAGCCAGTTCCTCATCTAGAATGTATCAACAAGGGCTTGAAAAGCCTGAGAAACTCTACTGGTGAATCAACAACTTCCCTCTAAATGACCTAAAAGCCATTTTCCGTGGTTTTTGAAACAAGGGGGATTTTTGCCTGGGACAACTTGTGTTTCAAAAGCTCAGTGACAAAGGGGTGAGATTAAAAAAAATAAAGAGAGATTATACAATAAGACTGTTGAAGTCTATGACACTAGATTTTGAAGATTTAAAATGCAAGGTAAAGATTCTCTCCAGACAGAACAGACCATCACAAGGTCAGTGATACATTTGCTATTAAGGAAATTGCCAGGTAAATCAGGATATTTCAGTACTGCAATGAAACAATTTAAATATTAAATGACACTGGGGAGCTATATCACAATGACAGGTACTTACATTACAATTGGAAGACCCATCAAGTGTCGAGTAAGAGCCATCAGGCCATTCTGTAGCATCTACAGCACTCAATTGCCTGTGCTGGGCTTCATACTCTTTCAGCTGAAATTTGAAAGGACAGAAAAAACATTTTCCAGTGACAAGAAGAGATCAATCTTCATCAAAATAGGAAGAGTTAATGTAATTTCATTTTTCCCCCTATATCATTGTGGATCTGGGAAAATCTGAATTCTTCCACTGCACACCTCACTTATTCAAAATAAATTGCCCAATAATTGGAAGTATGAAAAATGAGTTGCTATTTTTTTTCTTAGAAGGAAATTATCTGTAAATACTGAAATTTAATGACCTATTGTTGGTAAAACATGAATTATACGTTCCTATCTCAGAGGCAGAGTTTACAGTGGACAGACTAAATCACAATGACCTGCCAATTTCCTTCATAAAGAAAATGATCTGCAGTACATACTAGGAACCATCCTTTGTAAAAAAGAAATTAAAATAAATCTCTCCCATTGTCCAATAAAAGGCTTCAGACAAAACCAATACTACAGGAGTCAAAGTGTTGCAAGGATCAAGAACTGATATTTTAAAAAACAAGGCTGTTGCTAGTAGCTCAGACCACTACAGGGAAACTCTACCAGTCCATATATAAACTATCAGATTAAGTACAACTCTTTCATCCCACAAAACTTTAACAGCAGAGAAGAAAAACTACTCCCAATATTCCAACATAGTGATTTCAAAATAGTGCATTTTTCATTATATGATTTGCAGCTAAGCAATGTTTTATTTAGACAAAAACATAAATTTATATTCTACAATAATCTATTTCACAATGTAGTATGTCAGTAAAGATATTTATCTGCCGACCAATCTAAATGATGTTTTCTCCAACGGAGCCCATACAGAACATCCTGTGTTCCATCACAGTATTTTACACAAAGGTTGTGTTGAAACTTTAACCCTCTTTTGGCTCCTGAGCAATTAAAACCTAGGCCCTATTGCTGCACATATGCAACACTTTATAGTTCTTTTTCTTGTGGTTTATCAACATTTAAAGTTTGTAAAGAAACATTTGTGACAGCCACTCCACTTTTAAAAATACATATCTGTGTTTTACATCTGGCATAAAGACATATGTCAAAAATGGGTGAATATGTTTTCTTGAATGTTATACAAGCAAAACCATCACCTTTTTGGCTAAGAAATAAGCATAAAAAATTTATCTTAAAGGAAAATAGTAAGAAACATATATGTTCTGAATTGAGTAAGGCAAGCTCAGCAAAACCTGAAGCATTTCTGTCGGTACTTAAACAAACCTATGAACATAATAAATAAGAGCTAGTACAAGTCAGAGAGATTCTTCTCCCTCACTTTGGACAGCTGCAATGGAAAAGTCTACATTTAATCTTTTCTCTGATTAGTACCTTCTATTGTTAATGGAGAGAAGCAATGCTTTTAGGACTCAATTTACCACATACTGGATGCGAATTTCTGCTTGAGCTAAATCTCACTTTTCTCAATAAACAAAGGAATTCCTACCTAATTTATGCTACCTATTGCAATAGGGCAAACAGGCAGGCCTTCTCCTATGTTTTGTGAATGAAATAAAGCTCCAGATTGATGCATCCTACATTCTAAAACACGTTTGTCGAGGAGACTGAAGCATGCATGTATCATACCCTAGCAAGTGCTTCTTCAATGGTGATCATCTTCTCTTTCACCATCATCATCAGCTGGATCCGTTCCTCATCACTCATTGTGATCTCACTGGCCACATAACCGACATCCTCTCCTGCACGAAAAAAGCACAAATATTTTAAGCACATGTAAGAATTCATGCACAGGGCAGAGTACATTGAAACTGGATTTTACCCAGTACTCTAAAGTCTGGTTGCCATGTGGATCTGGCTGGCCAGAAACAGACCCTC
>JAYDZK010000169.1:46816480-46842488 GCA_034509185.1 Euphonia xanthogaster
TACCCAGTACTCTAAAGTCTGGTTGCCACGTGGATCTGGCTGGCCAGAAACAGACCCTCCCTAGAGCAGGCTCCTGGTATGATTTCCAAGAACTGAATGATTTCAAAGTAACTGAGCAATAAAAGGAAGCAATTTAGAACTAAAAAACGAAGCCTACTTTGATACTGAAAGCAAGTGAGCACGAAAAGCAGAAATAAAAACTGACTGTCATCACATGCTACTGACCCTAAAAACAAGAATTAAAAGAGGAGGTACTAATGCTGGAAAAGTCAAGCACTCAGCCCTGAGGAATACTGGAATCAGCTGCCAGAACTTGCTTGTTCAGGAATGGTGTGCTGAGCCCTTGCAGCTCTCTGCTGTGGACTGGCCACTGTTTGTGATCTATGCAGACTAGCTAATCACCCTAAGCTGGCACATGTGCCAACTACCTCTCCTTCTGCTATGTGCTTGGCATGTCAGCACAGACAGTTAGAACTTGCCTTGAGAACCAGCAAGGACTCACACTTAACTGGAAGTGTGTCCCTTCTGGACCTATTAAATGGGCTTTTATCATCCTTCACAATCTACCTGAACAGAGAGAGAAATGGGGAAGCATCTGTTTGCAACATAAGAAGCTAACCGATACACATGGGGAAACAGAAATTTTCTCTGCAAAGAGAAACACTTAATGCAAGCCACAGCTGCATCTTTTGCAGAAGAATGAGAGAAGGACACCTGACAGTTCAAGTGGAATCAATCCTACATTTGCACTGGTCACCAGAGACACTTTTACTGCTCCTTCTAGAAGTGTCTTCTACTATGACAGGCTGGATTCAAGCCTAAAGCAAACAGGTCAAAGTAACAAAATGCCAAACAAAGGAGAAATATCCTTCTAATTTAAACAGAACAGTATTTCTCTTACCAAGTCAGGACTAGGGGGAAAAAAAAGCATCTTGTTTAGCTACATGTATTACTTATATATTAACTGCACCACTTCACATGAGTGCCACCACTGACAGTAAGGACCAAAGGCAGCCCAGCTTCGTGTCTGCAGTCCCAAGAATTTGACTTGTCATTCTGAGCACTATCACAATGAACCAAACCTGTGACACTTCCAGAGCCACAGACCCCAGCTGCCACACTATTACAAATGCATTTTATTCCTTTGTGATGCTGCCTCCTTATGTTTTATATGGATAGGATGTGCACTATTAAAAAAGTTTTACCTTTTGAAGTCTGCCTCATTAGTCCTTTCTGGTTCTTTCGGAAATTCTGCCAAAAAAACTTATTTTTCTTTTTCCAGTCTGCTTTCCCTAATAGGAAAGTGAAGCGGGAGGATGAGGGGAAAGGGGAAAACAATTTTAGGAAGAAACATTAGTTAGTAAATTCCAGAAACACTTTCAAACATTACATTCCATTTTTTTAATCAGAAACAAGAATAAAAAACCCTCAAATTTTCTGGTTTTCTTGATTTATTCCATACTAGAACTATGTTGATGTAGCAATTTCAGGGCAATGTACATTCTTTTATAATTGCCAATACTACAGAGGATGGAGATAAGCCAGTAACTTACATATTTTGAATTATAAATAGAAAATATTTACATCAGTTTTGATGTCTGTTGAGTTGTTAATGTCAAGTCTAGAAATGTTTTTGAAGTATTTTGTTGGTTTGCTCTCTTTAACTGAATCACAATTATGCAGCCTAAGCCACAACCCAGGAAAGTGATTTTCTAGTATATCTGTGCATATCTATCAAGAAATTAAATCATTGACATATAGACACGCACATGCATGCGCACACACACACATTCTGCTACTTGGCATGAGATCATCAGCTACACCTGGCTCTTGTTCTCTGTATGCCTGGACTGTACAAGGCTGGGTCTCCATGTCCACAAGTACCAGATTTCCATATGGATTGATGACCTCAAAGTAAATAATTTGCTCTAGAAAGAAAAAGGGGACCTAGCTCAAGGTAGGGCATATATATCTGTGTTCTGTTGAATTAACCAGGGCACATGCTATACAGTTTATGCCACCTACAAATGAACATACTGTGCCTGATCTGGCAGAAATGCTACTGACAAAGAGCTATGTATTTAAGATCTTGTCCTGGATGACCTAGAGCTGAGCTTCCTGACTCTCTGAAATACTGCTTAAGTTCAGACTGTGGGGACGTGCCCCTAGAATAGCAGTAAAAGGAAACAAAAAAGACAAACCTCCCAAATTTATTTTTCTTTTCCAATAAGCAATTTCAGAAACTAAGAAAGAGACTCTGGCATGACACAAACAAAACTAACAAAGAACCCCCTTTATTTACTGGTAGTGGTAATTTTTGGAATACAAAAGGACAGGCTAGCAGTGATCTAACATGCAAACATTTTCAATTCAATATAACAAATCAAAACATGCATATTTATCACATGACAACGCTGGCTGGGCAGTTTTAGTGATCATTGAGACACTCAGCATCAAATTGAAAGCTGCTGAGACTAGCCCTCCACACACACAAATGCTGCTGACTTCTGCCAGCCCTTCACATCCCAGCACAAGCAAAACTCAAAAGCTGTTTAAGAATTCCATAGGAGTATCAAAGAAAATGAAATATACTGACCTACAGAGCCTTCTTCTGAACTTGATTTATGAATGGAGAGCCTAGGACACAAAAGAGAAATGGACTTATTGATGCAGGCTTTTCACATTTCAGGGGAGTTGTCTGGTTACAGTAAATTATAGTTTCCAAACAATATATCATGAGCTGTTTTCTCTTCCCTTTTCTACCCAATGCAGCAAGTTGGAAATGAAAACTGAACCTACTGGTCTGACCACAGTAACTGAGTTTCCTTCTGAAATGTGCCTTTTGTGACCAGCATAGAAAAATATATACTGACAGAAACCAACAGTTAAGGCAAAGGAGTCCAAGGATTCCTCAGAAAAACAATTATTCACATAGTTTCCCCACTTGCATTTGCAAAACAGTAATTTTGCTGCCTTAGAAACTGTAGAACTGGGATGCTGCACTTGTTTAGCTGTACATCAGTTTTCAGCCTATTTGGTTTTTATCTGACAATCTGTATAAATATGTGCTCATTACACCTCAAGAAGCCACCATGTGGAAGACAGCAGTAGAGATTTAAAGACAAGGTGGAGAAAGTTTGTCCAGACCCTACGACTGGAGACTACAGCTTCTCCCAAATCCCTTCTCTGTGCTTTCTCACCAGTGTATGCTCCCTTCCTCAAAAGCTAGCTGGAGAGACTTAGCCAAGTCCAGAACATGGGCTTTACAAACAACTCACTGAAATAGCAAATATATCTTTTGTTCTTGGTCTTTATGTTCACTGAACCAGTTTTCCAGAATGGATTCCAACTCAGTGCCAACAGTTCATTGTGGGATCTCTGATGAGACAACACCACCCCGCTTCACTGCCTTTTTTCTCTGTCTGCATAAATGGAGCTAACAGAAATTACCAAACCTTGCATTATTCTTTGAAACCTTCCTGTGGGAATTGCCATTTAACCACACTGCAGCAAGGCAGTGAAACGACTTCTGCAAGCATCAAGGGCTTGGCTGGAGGCTCCACGTGCAAAGCATCACTGCAGTGTCTTTGCTGTGGGCTCGGCCCTGTGACACGCCGATGTCCCATTGTGTGGTGGCTGTGCTGCAGCCCTGCGGGATGGAAACACACACGCCACAGCCGACCAAGGAGACCTCAAGCCAAGTCGTTCCCTGAATGAGGCCATAGAATATCACACGCATGACACACTCTCGTTGCTGTCCACGCACATTGTCTGCACGGGCTCCTGGAGCTCTCTCAGACCCCCAGCAGAGGGCAATAAAGCGTTTCTGATCAATTCACTAAACCACTCGAAGGGAAATTCTAGTTCAAGCCAGGTCGGTGTTTAGAAGAAACAAGCAATTACTGGCCAACATCTTATAAGCAGGAAACACATGCACATCAATTGGCAAAGGTATCATTAAAGGGGAAACGAGAAAGTACGACGTTTCAGTGTGAGTCAGAAATTCATCTAGACAAGGAAGGCCTGGCATAGTGAAGCTCTGAAATACTCAGACTGCTCAGAAATTTAATCTTTGAAACTCAGACTGCTCAGAAATTTAATCCAGCACAAACTGCAAACTAATTGAGGCAAACAGACTTCAAATTTTTAGTGCACTAGGAGGAGGGAGATATTTAGTGTCTTATGGTGTTTACTCTTGAAGGGGGAAAGTCAGTGATTTGCCAGCAGATGCTTATTTTTTAAGAAGCCCAGTGAAAGGTGAAAAATAGAAACCCCATACTTTACATACAAAAAATTCCAGAAAAATCCCTTCAACAGCACCAGGAATTAATCCAGACACTTCAAAGTAGAGTTCTCAGCAAGTATTTTTCTAAATAAAGGTAAATCAGATTTAAAAAGTACATGGAGTTGTAAATGGAGATTTTTCTTTTAATGAAAGCCAAGCTCTGTTGGAACTGACAGAATTAATTCACTACATTTTTTTCAGATGAACATGGACTCCACCCATCAAGCAGTTATTTTATTTATTTTAAAATAATTTAGTATCCATGAAATGTACCAAATCACTATCCTTAGAAAATGAAATCTGTTAATGATCAGAACTCTGCCTCACTAGTGAAATCAACCTTTAAGTGAAGAGGCAGTCTCTTGTGCTCTGTGGCCTCCAAATCCATTTTTATCCTTTTCTTCTCTTGCACAGTTGCCAAAAACGATGCAAGTATGCAGCAGGTGTAGTGGCAACATTTGTGATGTGGACATCTGTTCAGTATGAGTTAGCCTGAGCCCACCAACTCATCATAAACTGGCCTCCAAAGAAGGGAAAGGGCAGTAGGAAAAAACATCTGACACACCCGAACCAGAGGGGGTGAGGAGAAAAGCAGGATCCACAGCAAGCAGACCATCTTCTCATTTATAACTGATTTAAGAACTATGCTGAATTTCATCAGAGGATGCAAATTTCAATTATCATTTCATGCATTCCTTCCAGAGGAAATCTTCCATGCCTGGGCTGACCTTGAAAATGCTAACAGCTGCTCTGAAGAGATGGAAATGCCAACAAAACTTACCTCATAGTGCCTGATAAGGCACTTGCTTTTTAGCTTCACCCAACAATTCCTATGCTTAAAAATCCTCAGTGAAATCAATCAAGCATTTTACTTCCTACATGTCTGGTGAAAAATTCCGGACTACCTTGGTGTCGCTGTATGTTTGATTTGCAAATTACATTCCCTTACTCTGTTAAATCTGCAGCGCTTCTGTGAACGTGCACTGCAAGTGATTTGTGTTCTTCCATTCATAGACTGATAACTTGTACTGAAAGTTAATGATGCAGTGACACTTGGCAGAAGTTTCAGCACTGTGTGTCTGAAAGGGAGCCAAATGCCATTACTCCACCATGGAGGCCTTCGTTTTTGTTGTGGTCTGATGTACAACTTCATTAGCAAGCTTTCACATGAAATGTACTCTGTCACTGCGTAAAGCAGAATCAATGTATGGGTATATGTTCACACAAAGAAGAACAAAACAAGATTTACAGCCAGAGGGAAGGAGTATTTTCTTATCAACCCGTAATCTCTGGAAGGAGGCAGGAGATGGGGTCAAAACTTTAATTCATTAATCTCACAAATCCAAAACCATCTCCGGGCCAGTACTTTGTGCCTCTTCAAGCCAAAGTGCTGAAATAAACAAATGAGAAAAAACCTCACAAAACCCAAAACTGAAATGGAGCTACTTTTGAGTGTACTCAAATATTACTGCCTTAGAGAGTTGATGAGTTTGAGCAGAATTTAGTAAACTACATCAGAACACTCAGTAGTCAGTGACACAAAATTTAGTAGCAACAGCTGGAGCAGAGAACCTGGACCAGGAACTCATTGATTAGAAAGACTGGCTTAACAGAAATGAGTTTACATTCAACACTGAAGTGTTCAAGTAACATTCAACATTGAAGTGTTCAAGTACACAAACAAGACAGACGTAAAAGACAATCTTTCAAATGCTGGAGATCTGCACATGACAGAGTACCTGGGGATATCAGGTGGAAAAGGCTGACTGAGAAAAAACCTACACATTATTCCTAAAAGGCATAAGGATGGAAAATTCCAATGGCAGTACAAAGAATACAAAGAACAAATATATATAGGAATGGCTGTACAACCATCATTATTCATGCTCAAGAGAGATAAATTCAAACTAGATGTGGTATAGAGAAAGCTGTTAGAATAGCTAGGGAACTAGACAGCTGATCTTAGAGAAGAAAGCTAGAAAGTTTTGCCTGTCAAATTGGAAAGCTGCAAGAAGATTAACTTACTGCCTATTAATAAATCAGGCACAGGAACAAACAGACACATGCTGGAAAAAAATTAGAAAAAATAAGCTAACATTTCCTAACTATTTGGACAAACTTCCAACAGTAGGCAGAGAAAGGCAGGACAACTTAAAAAACTTATTTAATTGCTTTTACAGGAGGGTCCTTGAAAGATAAGAGACCAGACCAGACATCTTAAACGGACCAGACGAGACATCATCATAAGGATTGCCTCTGGAGGGCACTTTTGGTTCTTGTTTTGCAGGCTGGGGGCTTTGTAAGAGCAATGTCAAAGCCTGACATCTAAAATGGTCTCTGAATCTATCGTTCCATGAAAGTGCTGCAGTGGGGATAACACTGTTACACCTAAGCAATACCTTTGAAACCTGGAGGAGGTCTCCAAAACTTGGTGTGCAAGGAAGACCCAAGGCACACATTTGGGTCGCAAGCCAGCTAAGCCTGTATGATTATTAAGACTGGTTTTAACTAGGCTACAGCTTTCCAGTTAACTCTTGACTGATTCTGATCTCAGCCAGAAAAACACTGGGGCTAATCTTTCATAGAGAGTGGTTGATATCACAAGAGACACAGTCATACGTGCCCCAGGAACGTGCTGGTACTCAGCAGAACTGGGAATAGAAACAAATGACACCATGTGCTGCTTTCATGAATGTGCCTGTTGATTTTTGAAATCTCATCATTCTCAAAACAGAACAAATATGGGAACTGAGAATGATGGGCATTTATATCTTAAATGCAGATGTGCTTTAACAAATGTTCGTGTCTCATTTATGGGCCATAAAATCCACAGGTGCATAGCAGCGTATGATGATGAAACCACTACTGCTACGGTCTTTGATAAACTGATAGTGCCCCTCTCATTCCTTACCAATGATTATTTATAGTACTCTGTGGAAATCGGTTTAGATGGGATTTTAGTATACAAAATTTATGCATATTCAGAGCGGTGAATAATCCAGTGCAAAAGCCCATGCTGGCTCTGCTGCAAAGCCATTTGGTTATCCGTGTGCATTAGAAATGGCTCACTTACATAATTAGTTTGAAAAACTGACAGACTTGTAACTGCTCCTGACTGAATACAAGGTAATTTATCTAACTGGAGCTGGCACAGAGAAGAAAATGGGCCTTTGGTATTTTTATCAAATTTGCATGAACCTGAAGAGAAAGGAGGCCTGCAAGGTTCTGACCTTGCTGGCACCAGTGTGAGAAAGGGATGGAAAGCAAAGAGGTTTCATTCAATTATCTTCTCATTAGGTTTCCATAGCAATGGCTCTTTAAGCAGGTCAAAACTTTCTCAGTGGAAACAAACACTGAGCTGCTTGTGGGCCGTGCGTGCTGCGTATGTGTACTCTGTAGCATCACCAGCATGGAAGCCACCACACTGGTCCCGTGGGCTTGGTCAGCAGACAGGCAGCAGGCAGATGGGGGTACACCATGCATTTACTAACAGAATACTTGCTCCCAGCCAGGGGGCAGATAATTGCCAGCTAAAAACTCTTTGAGAGCAAAGAGCAGGGCCCAATGCTGCAGGCAATGCTTCCCCTCCTATCCGTGCATTGCTCACTCCGTGCCATCTCAACTCGCTGTGACAAGTCAGACTTTCTCGTGAAATGTGCCCTTCATACTTCCTTGTACAAAATTACCAGGCTTGAAATCTTCCAGCTGCTCAAAGGCACACTGGTTTCCCTCCTCACGTGTCCCAGGCAGCGTTTGGCTGGCCTCTCATTCCCATTGTGTGGGTTATTGTGGGAGTTTCCTGCCCTACTTCTCTTGAGGAGCTGTTTAAAGGCAGCATGAATAATTTGCCTTTGACTAAATCAGGCCTCAAACAAGTGAAAACAGGGCCATACACATTCACTGATTTTTTTCAATTCCTGCAAGGACAGGGTATAAAAAAAATGAATCTTAAGTTCAAACATCTCAAGTTAAAAAAACTCTTACTTATTTTTCTTCCAATATTATTTTCCATTTTAAAACTGTGCAAAAGGAAAAATTTATTCTCTTAGCAATTAAGTGCAGCCTTTAGCTACCTCAGTTTGGGGGATTTGTTTGTTTTTTGCCTTGTTCTTCTCAGTTTCTGCCCTCTCTCTGCCTTACATCCTCTTTCAGACCTACACTCCTCTTTCTTCGAAGATGAGCTTACAAATACCTGCCAGAATTAATCTGGGCACTCTGAGAAGTTGCCAGAATCTATGCTGATAGAATTTAAACCCCACCCATCCATGACCTGGAGGGATGATTTAATAACCTCCTCCATTCAAATATTGACCTGCAGTTTGGATGCTGCAGGGAAAGAAGACTAGGGAATCACGTGTTAAAAGCTACTGGCAAAGGCCAGTAGATGAGCGCACCAAAGGGGGCAGAATTGGGGCTTGGATGAACCTTTCTACAGCTTTCACTGAAAACCACTGTGGAAAATAAGAACACTGAAGTGCAGGCTCTCTCCCAGCCTTAGGTTGATACAGAGTTCCAGTTTACGCCATGGGACACTGGAATGGCTGCACTATGGCACATTCATTGCAAAAAATTCTTAAAAACAGCTTCAGTCAATCGTGTCTCCTGCAGTGACAAAAGATTCAATGAAGATAGCAGCGACTTGTGCTGCAGCCTCACTGCTAGCCTGCTAACAACCTCGGAGAAAGCCATAACGCCCGAGGAGCCTACAGCCCCTGCCGTGACATTCCCAACAAGCCACCAGAGATCTGGCCAAACTGCATGAATGGCACGCATGAGTGGCTCAGTACATCCTGCACACACACGGAGTGACAGCCATCCGCCCTCAGGAGCAGCTGAAGGAGGGAGCTGATGTGCAGCTGCCAGAGGCACAGCAGCTCCCCCAGGCCGGGGGAATGCAGAGCCTCTGAGCGATGCTGCCCTGTGTCACCTGCACCCCACACATGCCTGCTTTTCTCCTCCTGCCTGACACGCATGTTTCTGGCCAGTTCCCTGCTCTGGCAGAGTCTCAGATTTAGGCCTTGAGTATCACAGGGTCAAGAACGTTTGAACTGTACTGAGCCACAGCCTGAGGAGTACAGCAGGATGAATTGTGGCACTTGATATGAAGGGTGACCATTTACCGGTCAGGAGTGCACTTGAGTGGAACAATTCAAGAAAGTGCAGGTGATCCACGCAGGAGGTGACAATTCATAACACCCACTGCCACATAAAAGTGGTGGTAATGACTGAAACATCAGCTATATGACACAACTGTTACCTCATGCATTTTCATCCTTTCTTTCTCTAGCAACTGTTAAGAAAAATATTAGTCTATAGGAATGTCTGTGCCTCATCCTATTTGTATGCAGTGCTCCTGGATCTCTCACCCACTTCCTTTTCTTTCCCAGCAGATCTCAGATACACCACATCTCAAACACAGCACAAAGGCTGATGGAGCAAACAGTGACAGCAAACAGATCTATTTCCAAAGAGGGAAAACACACAACTTCCTTTCTGCAACATCCCCCCAGTTCTTCTAAAAACAGGATGAGAGTCAGGATGCAGAAGCCTGAGTTCAGGGGACTGGGTTTAACCTGGATTTCCTGGCAAACATGCAGAGCTCATCAGTCTGTCATGTAGATTAGAATGCTCAAAAACGGGAACAGGCTAGAAGTTGGGTTTCATTGTTTAAATGCTCTGTTTACAATTATGAGAAAACCCTGCTCAGTCCCCTATTTGAGTAAACATCCTTGGGGTGTTGCCATCTCTTCAAAATAATAGGAATTGTATATACAATACACCCCCAGATGAACATGGTATGGGGTCAGAGAAGTAACAGTAACTGCTAAAGAACACATTTACTGCATGTTTTCTACACTGATGATTCTTCCAGGAAAAGCAGAAGTCGATGTGTCTGTATAGAAGCACCTGTGGTTCTGGGGAGATTTCTGTTTAAAATTAATAATATCACTGTTAAAGATGCTGTAGCCACTTTACTGAAGGCACACTGAGAAACAGCAAAGTTACACTAGCACCACAATTGTCAGCGAGACCACAGTTTAAAAGATGGAAATTTTGGAAAGGGCAGAGGAAAGTTAAGTTTATTACTCAGAGAAGAAAGCTACAAACACCTCATTCCATGCTCTGCATTATTTGCTGAATATGACATAACTTAGAAACCTGGCAAACTGTTTCAATTTACAGAAGGAACTCCAGTAAGGCCAAAAAACCAGAGCAGTTGTGAAGCAAAGCTTGAACAAACATCACTTTGTTTTCTGTTGTTTATGGCTAGCTGTTCAGGCCGCATCAGTACCCTTGCTGCTATTCACATAAATCTCAGAGGGTTTTGCCTCTGAGTGAAGATTTTTCTTTCTTTGTCAGAACCAATCAAACAAAAGGCTTATTTGGTAGGGCACATATAACACCGAGCAGGTTCACATACTCAGTCTTTTTTGGTAGCTGCATCTATAACAGGAACAGTGTTGCTAGCAACAGTGGAAGGTATTGCCCCAAATGCCTTAGGGGTTGGGGGGCTGGAGGGGCGGGTGACAACAATGACTCACAGTGACAAACACTTCTGCCTCCAGGCTCATTTAATCCCTCCTGCCTGCCTACAAGCTCTGCTGCTGCTCATCTGTGTTAGAGCACACCACTCACTAGTCAGATGCTTGTTGAGCAACTTGCTGGACTGAGGGCACTGACTAATTCTGCACTGACTTCACACCAGACTGGGCAGCAATGTTAGTAAGACTCAAGGCAAGACTGAACACACACTTCTTGTCCACACAAACAGGATTTTTTCCTACCACAGACCACCAAGGTTAATCTGTTTTCAGCGTGGTGTACAGTGGAGCCTGTTGGGCTCTCTCTTCCAGCTGAGCAGCATAGAAAAGGAAAACCAAACCAGGTTAAAGCAAACATTGCTCTTCCCAGGTTCCCTCAAAGCTTCTTTCTGTCTGGAATGTCTAAACTCTGGTAAATTAAACAACCATCCAGATGTGTTATTTTAAAACTTTAGACTTTGGTAGCATTAAGCTGTAGGGTGTGCAGGCAGCAGTGCTGGGTGAGGGTGCTACCGAGAGTGACCATATTCCAGCCAGACACTTGCTTTCTCCTTATTTTAGTACAGATTTTTCCTTGGGACTGCCCTTATTTTCTAAAGCAACCTGCTCAGAACACCAGACCAGAAACAACTCACTTCACCCTAGGAAAACATTTGGACTTTCAATATGTAGAATTACAGCTGTTCTTGGATAAGCTCTTATTTGTGGAAGAGTACTCAAAAAACCACTTTTTCCAGCTCCTGAAAGTCTGTATGTTGAGTTTTGAACAAATCTTTCCTTTCGTCCCCCAAATGTTTTGTGAATATGAGAAACCAATGTACATCTGCATCAAGTTCCATATTTGGCAAACTAGTCTTCTTACAATAAAAGAGGTTTTGTACAAGGTTTACCACACATCTTTCCTGCAGCATGAGAGTGACATAAAAACTGTGTCCCCAAAGGGACAAGCTTCCATGTTTAGCAGCATGCCCACACAGAAAATTCAGATGAAAGCCATATACTAAACACCACAAAAATCCCTGGGGCCAACACAACATCCTTCCCTGAAAAATATCAAATTCAGCATGTTAGTAGCAAATACAGGTGTATTGATACAGGATGGGCTTGAACTGGTAATTTTCCTGCAGATCAATTTTATGAACCCTGCCTCCCTGGAAGGGGCAATTTCTGTGAGAACTGAGCCTTCCAGGCTAGAGGAGTGAAGCCAACACTAATGTGGCAGGCTGTCATAAATAGGCAGAGACTTGTATAATTTCAAATAATTTGTACAGCATTGAGTAGATACAATTTATTAGTTTCAACACCTTGTCCAATTATCATGTGTCACATGGCCTTGCTTCTTATTGTGCAAGTATCTGGCACAACCAGTCCTGCACCCGTTTCATACATATGATCAGGCTAATCACATACACTGTTCTACAAAGCCTCAAATGGCACACTTCCATTCTTGAAAGGTCCACAAAAATCACATGTCCCTTTCATCTGAACTAAGATAATATAATTTCCTTTCAGTGAGATAAATGGGCTGTCTCAGAGGAGTCACTCAGGAGATTTTCTGCTGATACTGTCTTCTCACTCAGTTATTTGTGGTAAAACACCTACATAGAGGCACAACTTAGGAAGCTGGCTAAAACTGGTAAGTGGAGTTTTCTCTGAGTTGTGTGTTGTTCCCCTGCAAGAGCTTCAACTCTCTTTACCTGAGGTGGGATTATGATATTTATCCATGGGTAAAATGCTCTGAGGCTGAGAGAGAAGTTGTATGATTATAGGATAACCTTGCAGGTTTACTTCCCAGATTACAGTTCCCATCTACTTGGCACTTCTGGTTTCATTATAACATTGGAGAGCCACGTATCCTTCAAATATTTTTTTCCATATACGAGTATCGGAAGCACAAAGTATTAAACCCTAAGACTTCTAGGCCTTCTCTTTTACCAGCATGCAGTATGGGGACAGTGATGGTACCCAAGGTAATTCACCTTATCTGTCTTAGGCTAGTGAGAATAAGGTAATTCACGCAAGGTAATTCACCTTATCTGTTTTAGGCTGCTTTGAAAATGAGCATCTACCTCAAGCAAACCATCTCTGCTTTTCTCTCTGAGTGATGAAGGAAGAGAAGGCACCTCTAAAAGGCAATATATCACTTTCTGAGACCTTCAGCATGAATCAGCTTCCAGACAAGCCCAAAGGAAGTCCCAAAGCAGTTCACTACCATAGAACTGACTTCTATATGGTCAGTGCCTAGCAAAGTCCCATACACCACATCCACTAAAGATTGCTCTGGGACTAACAGTCCTACCGAACTAGCAAAAGCAAGAAACATTCCTATTACTGCCCAGTGATGAATCACTCGAGGATATTCAAATGTGGGACTGTAAAACCGTACAAAAGCACATCCCATCACAAATGGATTCCATGTAGTCCCTCTGAACTCATCCAGCTGGCACAACCCCATGGAAGTGCAGGCAATTGGACATAGAGTGTCAGCTGTCTTCATGCACCACTGCACGTTACCCTCAGCAGCAGGGATCCAAGATCTTGGGATCAAAGGAAGGAGGCACAGAAAACAAGCACACACATTGCAGCAGGAGGTGACAGTAAACAGAAACCCTCTCAGTCCTCACAGAGAGGTTTTCATTAAGGACGCTAAAATTAAAGCTCCTTTTAACTTGGTTTTAAGTACTTTATGCCCTTGGCACCTTCTTCAAAAGCACAGTTACAAACTCAGGAGTGCACAGGAAAAGGAACATGATGGAAGCCTGTAACTTTCCCTTCCCCTCACCTATATATTTTTGGCTGCATTTAGGTTTAGTCAAAGAAAGTAATTTTTAAAGCAGGTGTAATTTGCAGAGAATGTGAAATCACTGATGGTCCTCAGAAATTACTAGCAGTCATCTTGGTGTATGCACACCCCAAGCACTCACAGAAAAGAGAAACAATAACCCTCCCTTGACAAAACCACACAATAATAGAAGGCCAAAAGTGAGGAAGAGAAGGAGCAGGCTCCAAAACAGGTTTCATTCATGGTGTCTGTATCTGAAATCTAGGTATGTAAGTACAATCTAAAATTAATTTACTCCAAGGAAAAAGAAAACGTACCAAATTCCCCCTCCCTCCTTTCTGACTTCCTGTGCCTTCACTTACTTTCTTTCAGTGTCAGGTGTTGATGCAGTGCTGCTGAGACCAAGTGACTCCTGCAAAAGAAGACATGCAGCACTGAGAGAAGACACTAGAGAAGCTTTTACCCATTTATGCAGAATATCAAATCAAAGAACAAACAAACAAAAGTTGATGATCAAAATCTAAGTGCTTACCTCAATCTGGGATCGAAGCTGTAGAGATGTGGGGCTGGTATCAGGTTTCTCCTAAAATACAACAAATATCAAGTTAATGAAATATCTGAACACCAGAAAGAAGAAATATGAAGGGGAGAAAAAGGGAAAAGACAGTAACAGAACCAAGAAATATTTCAAAACAGTTCATACAGGAAACATTGACTACTCTAGAAAGAACTGCTTTCAGGATAAATTCTGAAATAATCCAGTTAAACAGCTGATTTCATACTTATCACTGCAGAATACAGAAAGTAAAGCTGCCAGACAGAAGTCATTCAAAACAAAATAGAAAGAGGGGTGTTTTATTTTCACTAATCACACACAATTTGTTAGATTTGTTAGAAGTTCAAGTGCAATTTCCAAGAAATTACCTTCAGGAAAAATTTGGCATTAAAAGAAAATTCTCTGAGGAAAAAATACTGAGAGGATGCAGATACCTTTCAGAAAGACCAGCCTCTCACACAGAAACATGTCAACAGTATGGAGTTCAAACCACTTTTCTACAAACACTTAGGATATAACCATCTACTCCGGAACTCAATTATCCAGGCTCCCTTTGCAGTTGATGGGGAGACACAGAAACTCCTGCAGAACAACTTGCCTGACAGGTTTCAGCTACCTCAAGTTAGATGAGGGAGTCCCTCTGGTGGTATCTAATTGAAGACTGCAAGCCAACTCCTTAAAAGGCACATACTATTAAGATGTCTAGCTGAAATTAGTGGGAAAACTCCAGTTAGAATGGAGGAAGATAATACAGTCATCAGTACTGAGAACTACAGTTTGTTGGTTGATCTTCATGTGAAATCATGGGGCAAACTAATTCCTACTTTATTCTCAGCCAGCCTTAGCCCTTGTGAAGCTATTGCAAAGTGAATTCCATAACTTACTCATCACAGCTGGCTAAGCAGTGGGGTACACGCTTCAAGAAAATTAAATAAAAGGACATGGATTTGTTTCTCAGTGCTGAAGGACTTCTTGTTCATGCATTCCTCAGCCTACATGTAAAACTCTTATCTCTGTGAAATTGTACTTCCTATTCCCATTGTTTACACAAAGGGTGACAAAACATTCTTGGGATTTAATTTAAAAAAAAAAAAAAGAAAATCAGACACAATTTTCTGGAAATGCAGCCTTTTAATACTACTGATTGCCATGAGGTGGTGTTGGACTAACCCACTCCGGAAGTCTGCAAGATCTGGAGTAGAAAGGAGCCTGCTCTGCCATCACACAGAGTCAGCTTGTACTGCTGGCCAGAGGAGCCAGGGAGGGCACAGGATGGCTCACGGCCATGTCCTTGCTTGTGTGCAAGGCTGACACCGGGTCACTGCCCTGCTGGGGGATTTTGCCTAACCACGCATTGTCTGCACATCAGCTTTTGCTGATTTTGTAGCACAAAAAGGGAAATGAAGTCCTTGAGTGAAAGTGGACATGAAAAGGCGATCGTGTTCACTTACTGACAGATCTAACAGGACTCCTCTAGTCAAGCAGAAGTTGGATCAAGGCCAGGGGAATTCCAGAGATGTTCACAGATAAGAGAAATGAAAATAGCTACTTGGCACCAGGCATCCCTCTCTTTCTCCCTTAGTTCTTTCAAAATGGAACCTAAGCTTTGCACCTGGGAAACGCTGCAGGCACATGGCTGAGAATCTTCCTTAGACACTCTCCAAGCCCTGGCTAGCCCTTTACAAGGAGGGAAAGACCAGCTCCACCATCCAAACACTTGCCATTCATGAGCACCTCATTTGTCCATGCACTAATGAGAAAAGGAACATTTTATCAGTTTTATATTACAGTTTCAGTATGCCAGTCAGGAGAACCCACCATGTCCCCAACAAGGCCTTTAGATCCCAAGCTCCTGATGATTTATCTGCTGTGTTAAAAAGCTGCTTTGCTTCAAGTGTTTTGTTTTTATTTTTTTATATATAGAAGTTTTGTGTAACTGCTTGAGCAGTTGCTCATGAAGCCTGAGACTACAATTTCATTAAAAGTTCCTACTTCCAGCATAAAACTAATCAACTGAACAGTCAGCTGCATCCCATGTAACTAAATCCTAAAAAACCTGACTGTATTTACTTTCTTTTTTCTCATGTGCTGCCAAGCTCACTTTGTTAGAACAGGACCTGTTTTATAGGACCAAGATGACTGTGGAGGGCAGAAGCAAGGACAACTTTCCTCTCCCTCCTCCAGAGCACTACTTTGCAATGCTGGAATGCAAGACACCCGATAGTCCTACACTGTTATGATTAATATTCCTACCTGCCTTTCCAGCAGAATGGTATTTTTTTCTATTCCTATTTGCACAAGAAACAAAAAGAAAATACTTGGGGAAATAGTACTCTCAACTAAACTTCTGGCTTAGATCTGTATCAGAGATCACAGAACTTTCATCAGCCTTGAGCAATTCTATTTGTTTTGGTTAAAATCCATTAAATCTCACATTAAACCTCACTTTAAAATCCACACGTTGTGTTGACTTCAATACATCAGGATCAGGGCCCTTTTTAACCAAAGGCTAATTCTAGAAGGTTGAGCAAATGTTGTACTGTTGCCATGTTCTCTAGCACGTGATACGATCTTTTCAGAAAATATTTTTAAAGGTTAGTTTCACTGAAGTACATCTTTCATCCTTCTGAGCCAAAACTTAAAAATGAAACCAAGGATAGCCTGGGCTTATAGAAACAGTTGCTGGAGTAAGAGACATCCCCAGACTGCATTTCCAGAGCTCTTGTCTACACAAAGCAGGCATCAGAGCAATAGGTATCTCCTGTGCGAGCAGCCTTGCTGCCCCAGATAACTGCCCTCTACATGTGCCCATAAAGCTCGTCTGAGACATACCAGAAAATTCATATCACCTACATGCTACACAGTGCTCCGAAGAAACCCAATGATCTGCTAGACTATTAAATCCAGTGTTTCCCAAAGGTGACTGATTTACTTGCATGGTTTCTGGATTTAAGGGGCCCTAGGCAGGGCACCCATCCTGTACCCAGAAACTGTTGGTGCATATTGAACTTGTCCAATACACTATTAAAACCAGCAACTAAGATCTGAACATTCTGGAGAAATTGAGATGTCCATAAATAGTATCCAATCCCCAGGGAACACATTAGATGGAAAGTGAACAGTGGCTTAGCAACAGCTTGTCCAGCTCCCCTGGAGGTCCAAGGTCAGCACAGCACAGAATCTCAAATACTGATAATAAACCCAGGAGTAAGTTTTAAAAATCAGTAATGCTAATATACTCTAGAATAAGCCCACTGAATTTAAAGTAGGGATTCCTCTATCAAGTCAACTACACCTGACCTAAAACAATCTCAGCTTGAGATGGTTAATTTCATTCTCCCACATTTTGTTCTCCCATGTCTTACCAAGTCCTAATAGGAGTCCTTTTTCCTCCATCCAAAGCCAATACCATCAAGAGGATAGGCGCAGGACAAAGTCCTGAGGTCCTGGCAGAAGCTCTGATCCAGCAGCTGGAGGAAGGGATGGATGTCAGGCGTCCCGCCGCCCAGGAATTTCCTGGGATCACCAACCCTTCCGCTCTGTGGGTGCCACAGAGAGCGACTGCAGAGCCACACTGGTAATTTTGGGAGCTCTGGTGCAGAAGTGCAAGTTGGAGAAACGCTTTTTACAAATCTCTTGCTTTGGAAGTAAACGTAGTAGTAAGCTTAACAAGCAAGATTTGTAGCTTACGCTTCAAACCTTTAGTTGTTTGCCTTAGGGACCAAGAAAGAATCTTCCTTCACAGGTAGCTTTTTCTGCCTACTTTGTGAATGAATTTATATGATCATTTGCATACATTTTCTTTTCAAATTACTGCAGGTTTCTATAAATATTGTGATTTTGGTTTTATATACTAGTTTCCTCATAAAAATCTTCAAAACAGTTTTGCAACCATTTATGAGCTAAGTCTGAAAAAAGCAACTGTGAAGAAAGTACAAAGCACAAAATACATGGGAAAGAAGCTGAAAAACCATTTCCTGACTGGAATGGCAGGTTTGGAATTCATGAGGGACTTTTCCTTCCATGACAATTTCAGTTCACTTGTTCTGTATGTAATGTAACAGGTAAAAGGCCTATCACAGCCTCTCTGAAGGCATTGCTGTTCTGCTCCTGAAATACACAAACATAGCAGACAAGAGCATCTGAAAGGAAACTTGGTTTTCCAGGGTATGGCACATTCTAAGGGGAATGTGCATATTTTAAATACTTAAACTTAAGCCACATCTATGCTCCACACCACAACTTAGTTTAGGAAATTGCATTCATTGAATTAATCTCTTCTAATTAAAAATTCATGAACCTCTTCACAATTTCTGCCATAGGAGCTGTATCCATTTGAATCATAAATTTAAGCACTCCTCTGATGATTCCAAGACAGGATTAATCTCACTGTGTAGACAGAAAGTGTGCAAAGTGAGACTCAGATGAGTGCTGGGAAAACACAGTGACATAATCAGTAAAAAGGAGATGACTAAAAAGCTTATAGATGTATAAATAATTTTATGAAACCATTTCAGCAGGTGTAAAGAAGATATATAGAGGAAAAAACCTCTGTTACAGAATTCTGCCAATCTTTCCCCAAATGTTTTCTCTCTTTGTTCTGAACATGCATTGCACGTTCCAGTCTAGCTTCTAAAATGATTAAATGGAGAGGTATCTGAAAGACAGCAGAGCACTGAAGGCTTGTAAGAGTTTGATTTACTTTGAAAGCAATAATTCTGCCTGGAGTCCTCCACCACACTGTATTTCAGCCTCTGTAGAGGTGCTGGGGAAGAAGCAGGGAAGCCCCTGTAAAGAGACAGTGCAGGTATGCAGGTATGTAATGGAACTTGCCTATGAGTCACTAGATATGAGCCACAGGTCAGAAAAAAGAAATAAAGAAGACCTATTCCTGTGTCAACCACCTCAGCAAGTGTTTGAGGGAACTAAAAATTCAGTGAGTTTCCAGTGGTACAGATTAGTTAAAGTCTCATTTTGAGTTTCAATCCACAACCTCTGGACCATCCCCTTAGCTGTTTCAGAAGAAAGAAGATTTTTCTGCACCATTGCTCTTGCACATTAGAGCCTGAGCTGACACATGCTAAATGATAACATCCTGCAGCAGCAGCAGCAAAACTCTGGATCAAGGAAATGAGTTAAACAGAAGGGGTGGTTAAAAAAAAAAAAAAAAGAAATTTCAAACAATAAATACTTCTAAGCACAAAACAAAAGTCCAAGTGTCTCAATGCCTCATACAAAAGTGCAGACACAAGGTAAACACTTAGCTTAACTACTGATGAAATGCAGCTTCAGCGGGAAAACACTGATAGAGTACTCACATGTCTGCTTTTAGTATTGGAAAGGGAAGAAATATCCTGCCTCTCAGCTTGATGTAAACACCAGAATCTATGGAACCTAACACATCTCAAGGCAAACACTGGACCCTCTCTCTCCCATTTGCCAACAATGAAAGCAGAAGAATTTTTTTCACCCATCTCAAATACTCTGCATTCAAGAGTAAGGCTGGCAGCCACAGGACTGAAAAACATTTCACAATGATTTTGAAAAACATAATTCATTTGCAATTATAGAGAAACTGCAGCTTTTGTAAAGCCATGTAACAATAAAAAGTGAGGCAGTGCTAAGACATAAATTCACTTGTAACAAACAGAAGCAGAGTCCAGAAAAATTATGGCATAAACACAAAAAAAAACCTCAATAGAAATGGGCTCCAGAGAACGGAAAGTCGATATGGGAACACAGCATTCTGCAGCAGAGAAATCAAATACCTTCTGATCAATTTTCCGAACAAGATGAAGCAAGCCCAGAACTATGGCAGCTATCTTTGTGCTAAAACTGTATTAATATAAAGGCCAATATGTGATTGAGACACAGCAGGCCTTTGATTGATGCATTTTACACTTGTTATACAAATGGTACAATACTCAAGTGTTCTTGTTGCTGGCAGAAACTGCCTTGGTACTAGAGCTCTTGCTGGTATAAAAAGATGAGTAAGACCTGCCAGCTCTGTCTAAAAGTCCTTACATTAGTCAGCACTGATTTTTATTGTACAGGTAAGGACAAAAAGAACTTCTGTGAAATAATGTTGGAAAACAGTGAAAGACGGGTTTCCAGGGAGGACTATAAGGTAGAGTGGTTTTGGCATCAGGAAGAGCTGTAATGTTTCAGTGGAATGAAGAAACCCTAAACAAACCACATCAAGGTTAAATCATGGTTAAATGTGAAGCCAGAGGACTCAGGATGTGACACAGACAAGGGAGGCATGAGGTAAGCCCAACTGGATACTGCCCAAATGGGGCCTTTCTTGTTCAAGAGCTGACAATGGGCCTGGGGAAGAGCCACCACTTCTCCCAGTGAGAGCGTTTTGTCCTGTGGGAAAAGCACAACAAAAGGAAGAGAGAAAATAAATGAATAAACAAACAAGGAAATAACAGTTTGCTACAGGGTACTTTGGCGTAGGAACAGTCTGGTCAGATTCGTTGCCCAGGTGCTGGCCCTCTGGTGAGGGCAGCTAATGGCAGTGTGTGTACCTTGGCCTCAATCACCTCCTGAACCAATACCCACAATTAATGAGGAAAGCAGCGCCTCCGTGAGCCACACGCCCCTATCACCACCACCCTGCAGCCTGCTTTCTGTAACTGTGGGGCTAGGAATTTGGAGTGGTTTTGAAGTGAAGCACTCACTGATAAAATGAGAAAAGAAGCATGAGGAGCTCCTTGCTGTGAAAGCCATGGCTGAATATGGCAAACCTCTTTCTGAATAGCAATGGTCCTGATTTGTTTTTCTGTGCTCTTCAAGTTCAGGCCACTGATTCCTAAGGGTCAACGATGTTCTCCATTTCCCTAAATAACCCTTTTCAGATCTTACCAATTCTTCATTTTCATGTCCACAAAGCTGTACTATATTTCTATTAAGATTATTTGCCATTTTCTCAATTCCTCTTCAGTGTTTCCATGAACAACAAAAAATATATTTTCTTTTTGAAGAGTGGAAAGAAAAAGGAAAGCTCAGACTTAGACCAATGCCTCCAGGAAAACTTCTACAGCCATGCTATAAATCCTTTCAGACACACCATAGGAAACAGATGCTAACACAGGTCCACTGTCATATTTGTATTGATACAGTACTTGGGTACCTACATGCCAACATCCATATCTCAAGGACATGGAATTTCAGATGATCTATACTGCAAATGAATGGAGGCTTTTGTGCTGGATTAATCAATATGCTCAAGGCTCAGGGATTCTTGTAGAATAGGTTGTTACCATAATACTGATGACTTTTTGCAAGTATATCCCCATTCACATCATCATTGTGATAGCAAACTTTTAAAAACTACATGTTGCTTTTACTTTATGTTGTACCAAACAATAATTTACCAAGAAGTTCAGAAACCAAGTTGACTTTGAGTTACTTAAAAACCCTGGTAAAATTGAGGAGGAGATAAATCAAGAGAAAGCACTGATCATCAAGAGACCTACAAACATTTTTTTACCACAGATGCATGGAGTATGAGCAATGAAGCCCCCCATTTCAGGGGGAAAAAAAGCCAAAATTTTGCATTAATTTCTTTCTGGGAAAGCAGTGATTTGTTTTTACTATGTTAAAAAGCAGACAGATTTTTTAAAATCATAAAGGTTATGTAGTGGAACACAAAGGATATTTTAATTTTAAACGTCGCCACACTTTTTTTTTCTTCTCTAATTTATGGCAAACTGATAAGCTGAAAGGCATTTTGTGTTGAGAATGTCCATCATACAGTCACTGCAACGTGCAGTAGAATTAGACAGTTCTTTCCCTTTTTTTACTTGAGGCCTCACGTTGCTGAGGCTCAAACTCAAACCCAAGTACCCATCGAAAAAGATTCAAGTCTTTCAGCTAGGTTCTTTAGCTGTAGAAGGCAAACCCAAAATTCAGAACTCAACAGCACTGCAGGCAGTGGAAGAAATCTGGCATGACCATTTTTTTCCACAGCTGCTGCTCTTTGGGCTGCCTGTGGCTGCTATCAGGTCATGCTCTTCAGAACTCCTGACCTCCTCTTCCTTCATAATCCTCTAGAAAAAGCTGCACCTACATCCGAGTTTCCACTTTTAAAAAGTCCGTTTGTGTGCATATACCTGCTCTTTCTTTTTTTTGTTTTTTTTTTAACATGAGAGTGATCCTTTCACAGCATGACTAAAGCTTTTATTTAATTCAAGCAAACCGATTTAAGACTTCCCCACACCCAGCACAGAATTTCTGGAAGTTTTTGTGTTATTGTTCAGGAAATGGATTTAACTTTGAACCTTTTAGAGAAGTGAAATAATCCAATAAAAAATAAAACAAAAAACCTCCAAAACCACAAACAAAACAAAAACCCCCTAAGAGCACAGCAAAAAAATCCCAAACCAACCCCACCAGGAAAAAGAGGCAACAAAACCATGTAACAGAGAGCTGTGCTGAGTCAGGACCTGAGCCACGTTGTCCCTGACAAGTAGTCTTATCACGAGGCTGTGCCCACATGCTCAATTACTGGTTTTCTCATCTTTCCATGAAGAAATTCAAACAGCCTACTGTTGCATCTTTTTGTGCAAAAATAATTACATCAAAATTATAAACATTTGGGCAAAATAGATTCCTGCTTTCCAGTTGACAGTAATACTGTACTTCTATTTTCCTCTTTCAGAGGTTAAAAACATCAACAGCTGCTAGCTCAAAAAAGCAGACATCCTGAACTCAGATCTTTGTTGGCAGTAAGCCTTGCAGCCCAAGCTCTCAAGCCATCTATTCTTTAAGGCTGAGACTCAGTAAGCCCTTTCTGCTGATTTGCACTATCACTTCAATTTTTTTAGTTCAGTGCAGTTCCCCCTTAGTGATTTCAATGTTCATTATTTCATGAGAGGACCACAGTTGAAAAGCTGTAACAACATGACATATTCTGCATATTTCAGGACTTAAAACCATGCAGCGCTGGTGGGGTCTGACTCCCATTTCAGCCACTTTGACAATGAAAAAAGCAGAAATACAAATGAGAAAAGGTTTTGAAAAAAAATTTCTATCAAACAAACCTGTGTGAGCATACTGGAAATTAACTCTGATGACATTTCTTTATGACAATATACTCGTTTTGAAGAAACAGTTTATTTCAGAATCCTTTTTAAGAAGACACTTGAAGCAGGAAAGAAACTGGTTATACTGGGAAAAGTTTTATATTAGATACGCATTTTAAAAAATCTTAGTTTCACAACCATTTAAAAAAGCAGAATAAATGTACAACTTGAAATCAAACTGGTTCTGTTTAGTAGGTTGACATGTGAAACTGAACACCTGAAAATTAAGACTAATTCCCTAGAGGTGGGCACTGCACTTCTTCCTCTCAACCTGCATAAACACACTCCAGGAATGTGAGTGGGTGAGGGGAGAGAGACAAAGGTTGATAGCTGGATGCTAACTTCAAAGTCTTCTACAAAGTGAGAGGAGAGATTAATTTCTTGAACAAAAGAACTGAAAACAAATTAATCATATTAATGCAAAAAAAGGACTAGACCACAAATTGCTAGTCTGTACTTACTCATTCTTCCTGATATAAAAACTACCTTTGATAAAAGAACTTTTAAATTAGCTGTTCTCTCTTTGCCTTTGAAATTGAAGCCTGTATTTGATGGATGCTTTGGGCCAGAATCTTACTTAAATCTTCATCACTAGTCATCACATGATCATTATTACAAAACTAAATTTCAAATCAACTCTGATGCTCTAAGTCATCATGGAAGATTGCTCCCATCAGAGGGAAAAATTATTATTGAATACCATTAGACTATCTGGCACAATTTGGTTATTTACACAGAAGATTTGCAACATCCCTACTTGAGAAAATGAAGAAGTAATTATTGCCTTCTACACATTCAAGATAAAAATCTTTATCTACACAACTATCGATAGGAATACTCTCCATTTTCTGTTTACATTTAAAGTAAGACTGGGATAGAAATTCATGTGCCATAGATGTTGTAGTTGAGAGGAACAGCCCCAACTGGAGGTGCAGCAAATAGGAGCCTTGCTCTATGGGATTACTGCTGCATGCTTTGCTTTGAAGGGTAATGGTGCCACAGTGACATCTGACAGCTCCAACACTAGTCAGCACAACTGCTGGAAAGGGGTTAAATTAAAGGCTTCAATCAGCCATTAACAGCTCCTGCTGCTGGGCCAGGCTCCAGCCCAGCTGCAGAGCTTCAGCCAGTTTGTGAAAAGCTCAGCTGTTCTGCTGAAAACGCACAAGTGGGCTCCTGCCACATGACCAACAATTGGGTTAGAAGGTGGGGTTTGCTCTGGCACACAGGTCAAACAGAAGAAAAGCGCTTAACACAAGTTTCAGTGATTCTTAAATCTAAAGGGTAACAAATATGAATTCTGAGGCTCCATCAAGCAGCTGTAAAATTTTCCTTTCTTTGTTCAAAGCAGGAGAGCAGAGATTTTCCCCAGAAGAGGACAATGGGGGCCAGAACCTTCCCCCCAGGGCCACAGCAGCACCCTGGTAAAATCTGCTCGTGCAGTCCCTGGGCCTGACTGCTGCTCCCTCCAGCCCAGGGGCATCGCCCCACTTTCAGGCTAGCACAGGGTGCCGATGCAACATTTTACTTTGCCGTGTTGGGTTATGCAACATGGCATTATCCCATCACAGACTGAGTGAGGGTCCTTTCCCACCTTTCCCAACAAAAGGCCAATTGCTGAATGATGAACAAAATTAGTACCAAGAATGTCTGCAGGGAAAAAATGGCAAGTGCTGCTTACAGACAAAGCATTTGAACCTCAGCAAACATCCATCCTGCAGTCAGTACAGATAACTCAGGCCAGAGGAATCTGCAAAGAAAGCTGCCACCACTGTTCCAAGCAAATAATCTGCAATCATTATCTACAACTATTCACTGGAGAATTAAGAGTACTGCAGCAAAGTCTTACAAATTATTCTCTCGCGTAATGTTTTCTCCTTGCTCATTCCTGAAATTGCTCCTGAAACAGCAACTACAACAGATTTCTTCCCGAGTTCCATTTGAAATGTCAGTCTTTTTCTCCACCACGCTTTGGGTCACACTTGACTTCGAGAGGGATGCACAAAACTAGCCTTGCAGAGAAAAATGAAGCACAAGTGCAAGGCAGCCTTGCACTCCAAGAGCCACCCATAGTTTTTCAGTGACACTGTGTGTACAAGCAGCACTTGCACTTCATTCCAGCAAAGCCTGTACAGCTTTGCACTCCCTCATGCACCTTCTTTTTCTACTAATGGCCATGTTTTACTGGTAAAGGAATGCTGCAATCACAGGTAATCAAATTAAAAAGTCCATCATGCTCTGAATTTTTATAACTTGTCTTTCAAACACACATGAAGCAAAACAGAGGCCTCAGTAATGAATAACTGCTTTTGTTCAGAGGTCCATTCAAAACTGTCCCCCTTTGCTATTAGCACTAAACAGTGAACTTAGGCAGGCAATCTAGCAGCACAAGAGTTGGCCAAAAGTTACAGCAATGTCCTGATGAAGTAGGCAAAGCCAGGACGTTAAGGGAGTAACGCCTCACCTGTACTGCTTCCCATCCTGTTCACCATCCCACTCTAGGGGAGTGAATACGTGGCTGTGTGGGGCCTAATTGCCAGCTTGGGTTAAGCCACAACAGTCCTTCTTGGTGCCCAACATGGGTCTTGCAGGGTTCAAGATAACAACAGGATTTGACTGGAATGTGCTAGATTGAATGTATAGCTGTAATTGCTGATTAGCTATTAATTGGCAGGTGCTTGTCAGGAGCCTTGCTTGCCTGGCTGTTCATGAGAGTCCAGCGCTCATTAGTGGCTGGTTTTTGCTCTCACTGCT
>JAYDZK010000169.1:46842829-46902881 GCA_034509185.1 Euphonia xanthogaster
GCACCTGGAAGCGTGTGGCCATGGATAATCCCACATGAGAGCAGGTATTCCCTTGGAAGGACTGCAGCCATGGGTAAGGCTACAATGGAGTAGGTTTATTTCTGAAGGGACTGTGGCTGTGGGTAAGGCCACACTGGAGCAGGTGCACCTCAAAGCAACTATGACTGTGGACAGGCCCATGCCACGGCAGCTACACCCCCAAAGGGAATGTGGCTCAGAGATAAAGGCTCTGCTTGGAGCAGGCACAGACATATGGGACTGCAGTCTGTGGATAAACCCTAGGCAGGCTAGGAGCAAGAGAAGGAATGTTCAATGTTATGGTCCGGCTCAAAGGGACAAGGGGCAGACATTTTAATGGATATAGGTTTAAATCACTATAACCCATGACTTGGGTTGCATGTCAGAGGAATGGCTATCGCAGGAACCACACAACACTGGAGGACAAGTCTTACAAAAAGCAGTTTCAAGGGTAGCAACAAACCGATTTGAACTGGCCTTGTTACCCAAAAACTCCAGACACCACATTACCTCTCCTGTCCTCGATAAACTCAGTGGACATTTATGGATATTTTACAGGCACAGTCCATAGGCTAGGGGAAATAATATCTGTGTATTGTATCAAGGGATGAGAAGGGGCTGGCAAATAATGAGCATGTGTTGGATAGTGTGGTACCTGAGAATGACATAAATGGTAATGAATGAAGAGTGGAGAATGTTTTGGCTGGGATAGAGTTAATTTTCCTCACAGTGGCTAGTATAGGGCTCTGTTTTCGATTTGTGCTGGAGACAGTGTTGTTAATTCAGGAACATTTTTGCTATCGCTGAGCTGTGCTTACACAGAGTTAAGGCCTTTTCTGCCTCTCACCAGCAAACAGACTGGGAGTGCACAAGAAATTGGAATGGGACATAGGGCATCATGCTCAACATACACAGCTGGGGGAAGAAGGAGGAAGAGGGTGCAGACACTAGGAGTAATGGCATTTGTCTACCCAAGTCACTGTTACAGATGATGGAGCCCTGCTTTCCTGGCTGAACACCTGCCTGCCCTTGGGAAGGAGTAAAGAATTCCTTGTTTGGCCTTGTCTGTGTGCACAGGTTATGCTTTACCTATTAAACTGTCTTTATCTCAACCCATGAATCTTTTCACTTCTACTGACTGGCACCCCCATCTCACCAGGGCAGGGGAGTGAGTGAGTGGCCCTGCTGGGCTTAGTTGCCAGCTGGGGTTAAACCACAACACCTTGAAGGGCAGCGAGAGCAATCAAGCTCCACATTAGGCCCAGTTAATTCAAGGTCAATATAAAGGCCTTCTGTTACTGTCATGCTACAGAAATCTGGGGCTTCATCATGGCTCCTACTTCATATAACTAAGTATTTGCAATAATCTTTTAAATAAGTGTATGCATTGAACAAATGCAGACAAAAACCAACCCACTAAAAACCAGAAAGAAAAATTAAATAATATGGACAATGACATAACAAAGCACAAGACTAGAAGTGACAAAAAAAATGTTGACAGCTGGGGAATTTGTAGTAAGAGAAAGACCAAAGCAGACTGTACACTGTAATCCTCAAGGTAAGCAATTTTGAGCCAGACTTCATCCTGGAGATGGATAAAATACCTGGAACAAAATACGATCAGCAAAACCATTACAAACCCCAACCAGCTGCACAAAACCCACAAAGGCAGTACCAAAGGTACAAAAGAAAAATAAAACTCACAAACAACTAGTAAATGAGACCCATAAGTCCAGAAACCTTGGTGCCTCTCAACATTGCAGCACCACTGTGAGCAACAGTTCTTGACTTCAATCTAAACCAAATGGCAGTCAAAGCTTTAGACTGGGGAAAAGCTAATGAAGTCAAACCACTCCAGTTAATAATTTGCTGCTAAGCACTTTCAGTTCTGCTTTGTCACTGCTGCAATTCCAGAGAGCGAGCGAGCTGCCTGCCTGCAACAAACCAAGGGTTTGCTGTGGGAAGGGAGCATGCTCAGTCTGGTCTCCTCTTCCCTCCAGCAAATGTAAATTACAAATGCAAAGCTACAGGAACAAATCACCAAACACCCCGTCTTTGCAAACGTCTTTGTGTAAGCAGTATGACTCAGTTTGCTGGTAGGCGTTCCAACTAAATTAATTTACCATAGTATGGAAAACCTGAAAGAAGTAAAACTAAAGCTGTACAAACACCTGCAAGAGTTTCTAAATGCTTGGGGTTTTGCAGCCAAGACCTGCTTGTTTGGGCAGGTGCTGCCACAGTTTTCGGGGTGTCCGTGGTACAAATTCCTCTGCTCAACTGTCTTCAGCAGGGAAAGCAGCCCAGACTTCTTGGAAACAAATCTGCTCTAATCAGGACAGCAACAAAATGTCTTGACCAAAAGCTTCTTTTTTTCTTTTTTTTTTTTTTTTTTTCCCTTTTTTTCCCTGCTCACACTCTTCTTTGTACCTTAGGAGGTTTTCTTCCAGGTTATAGCCCTAACAGGGTTTTGTTACAACATCTTGAGGCTCTATTAGTGCATAAATTTCTTTTAAAGTTTTTATTGTTTCAGATCCAGTTCTAACACAAACTTCTCCTCAACAATACTGTCTCTTATTCAAGGTTATGTGCAGTCTGTGAATAAATGCATGCCAATGGATACAGAATTGAGTTGTCAATTACACAAGGTTTTGTTAAAAAACAAGTGAAATAAAAATAGTACATTAGTAAATGTAGCTGAAACTACAGAACAATATCCCATATGCTACACTAGACTTTCACATACACCAACAAGTCCCTCTAATCTAATAGGAATTAGATTAAGTATATTGCAACATGTTCAGCATGCTACTCACTTCCATGAAGAAACTAAAGGTTAATGCACTTCCACTTTGAAAGCAGAAAGAGACACACTGAAGGCCGTCAGCATCAATTTTTATTCCCTGTCTCATCTGCACTTCATTTCACTTACTCTATGATATTTCTTACACACACACATATATATATTTAATATAATATTTCAGAGAAATTGAGGGGTTAGGACAACAGAGTATTTAAGCGCATGCCTGCAACAGTACTAGTGTGCTTAAACCTTGGCATGTTTCTGCATGCTTTACTCTATTTAGTCCTGATCACACAGGACAGTACTAGCAGTAAGACAAGTTAGTAGATAATACAGGATACCTTCATTTTTCATTGCACAGGATTGCAGCTCCTGTAGAAACTGCAGCTTTTATTTCACAGTGCATAAGCTGCAGTTTCTATACAACTATCCAAGCTTTTAGAGGACAAATATTTTTAAATTTGGAAAAAGAGATCACTTGCTGTCCCAGCATATCCAGAGGCCACTCTTTATCAGTTTATCACATCACAAAAGGAATGAAGAGGGTGGAAACTGGTTGGTGCTAAGAAAGAGTGGGGGCTGCAGCAACGATAGAGAGATTACTTGAAGCCTGTTTCATAATTCAACATTCCTTATAAATTCATGGAAATCCTAACACCCAGGTATACCCCTTATGCATTGAAATTCCACAAGTAATACTAATTTCAATATGACTGCAAGAATGGATTTAACAGAATTCCTTACATATCAAAAATCTACTGGTACTCTACACTTTTGAAAACAAACTCCAAGTCTTAATAAAATTCTAAGGCCAAAATCTGATTAATTTCTGATTTGAAGCAATGTTTCTTTCTTGTGTTTCCCTGTCCCTCAAAAGTACTCAATTCTAGCTTCTTGAAATTAATCCATGGTGAAAATATATACTATAACAGAGCCTGTTTTCATATCATATATATGATATCACATATAGCTTACTATGACTTTAAACAAGGCCAAATAACAAGCTTAAATAAGATGATACAATTGATTTACCATGATCTTTAAACTTTTTAAACAGTAACCAATTTGCCTCCCAGCTCTCAGCTTGAGTCAGACACTATTAATTACAAAAACTCAATTATTAGCCTTTCATATTAAGACTTCTGTTTCCTCACTCCTTTGGTATCCTTCAGATCTAATTAAGCACCAACTCTTTTCAGCACAACGCTTCCCGCTGAATGGATTCTCACAACTCCTCTGCATCTGCCCTCCCTTGACAAGGCCTTGAAACACTTACAAGGAGTCAAAATGCTGCTGCTGTTGTTTAGGTATCGAAATGTGAGGCTGTTTCAGTAGATCCCAGTCCCTTTGCTGGCTATGCAAGATATCGCCTGTAAAAAGTGTTCTTCATGGTCTCCGCCTGTTTGCCACTAAATTAATCTGTTTTCTTTGCACGTCCTTGGCTTCTCTAGCACTGGGAAACACTTGTCTTTTACACCATTCCTTTCTATCACTTCAACTCTCAGTGTTAGAGGACAAAAAGACATTTTGAAGTTTACTTCAAAAAAGAAATGTACTAGATGATCAGAATGAAAAAATGAATGAACTATTTGCTTTACTATCTTGAAAATCAATTTCTTGGTAGCACTAAATATGATTTTAATAATTATTTTCAACAAAATTAAAAAGAACGAAACTCTTGGCTAGCACTCCATGTAAAATAGGATGAGTTCCAGAAAGACCACTGCAGTTTTAGGGGCTGGCATGCAAGGCTAATTTGAGCCCATTTATCTTTCCAACTGTTTCTCCCATCTCTCCAATTCTAGGTATACTACAAAGCAATAAATTTTTATGTCCTCCACACTATGAAAAGGGAAAGCAAAAGACTTCAGAGAGAAAAAATTTCCCCTGAAGTTTTCTTCTGCATATTCTGCACTTTGATTCCCTCAAGTTAAATATTTGCCTTTTAGAGCTGTTTTACTGTCACTGTCCTTGTCTCTGTAGGACCGGCTCCCCAGAGGTTTTTTCCACAGCTACACATGTAAGAGACACAATTTATGTGGTGACCATGGAACACACATTGCACTGCTATTCCCAGGAAGAGAAAAACTAATCCCAAACCTACTCAGTCTCAAGACAATACCTGCCACCAGGATAGCCACTGGGCTCACATCTGTCGTACTGCTTTGAATCCTCTCATTGGTACTGCTGAGGATCAGATCAGCACCTAAGCAGTAAAAACTGGTCAAAGTATGGTGTGATGGCCAGAAGAGAACAAGGCACAAAGCCCAAACAGACAGGAGATGGCTTCAGAAGATGGCGTTCCTTGAGAGGAAACAGCTGGACACAAAATTAGCAGTAGTGCTGATGCATCCAAATTAGTCTTGACATTACTCAGACTGCTGTGGTCTTCCAATGGACAGCAAGGCTTTCCTAATTGCCATAAACTAGCTCAGCGCAGTGCTGAGTGACTCAGAGTTCATCCAGCAAACCTATAAAGAAAGAGTCCTCTCTGCTATTTTTATATACTCTGGCTGCAAACAACCTGAACAAGGCCCTCCAGGATTTAGGAGCCTGAATGACCCAGACTATGACATCACAGAAAGTAAAACACAGCTCTTACTTGTCCTTGTTCTACCTTGAATTGCCAAAAACTATTTGTGACATGCCTCCTACAGTGCCCAAAGAAAAGAATGAGAATCATTTGTTAAATGATAAAAAGGACTCCTCTTGGGGTATGAACCCAAGTGAAAAACCCAAACCCACCATAAACACAGCACAGAAACTACAGTGTTTTACCTCTCACTTTCTGTGAATGGCACTCCCAAAACAGCAAGAAGGACATCTAGAAAATAAAAATATTCAGTCCCTCTTCTAGTTCTGCTACTGCCTTTCTGTATTATTTCAGGAAGTTAAATCCTTTGTGTCTCAATATATTTGCCTGAAAACAAGAATTCTTACCTACTGTATTTCACAGCTTTGTCAAAGCTGCCAACACATTCAGAAAAGACCTATGGAGGTGTAAGTAACTGGAACCACAGCGTACATCTCCTTTCCTTGGGGTTCTGCATTTGCAGCAGAGGAGAGGACTCTGCTACAGCAACCCCCTCCTTAGCAAAACCAGCCTTGAAAGCCACTGGTGAGATGATTACTGAGAAAGTAACCACAAAACACTCTGTGATTGCCTCCCACTCAGTATCACACAAATCTCTCTCCATATTCTTAGAGGGATACATACTCGGTGTTTCTACCTGTTTATTTTCATAAGACTAAATTTTAATTAGACCTGGTGACTAAAGGCAGGGGCAGCTATCTCTAGTGGTCTGAGAAAGCAGAAGGAGACAACACAGACAGAAAGGAGATATTTTGCACTAGTCTTTATGAAAGCAAAGTTGGTAAAAGCCCCAAGAAACAGATAAAGTCACGTTGAGTAAGTTAAATAGTTCACCCTGCTTCATGTAGTTGCATGGCTACTCTCAGTAGCCATGATTTTTACAGTAAATAACCATTTTGAAAAATAAATAGGAGAAAACAAAAGAGTACAACTGGTTTTTAAATAACATTCTAAGTCCCTGAATACTCGTTTTTCTCAATTTTCACTGCTTTATTAAAAGGGTGTTTGCCAAATTGAGATAACATCTCTTACTGCTATAATATTTAATCAATGCAGCAATTCATGATTTACTCTTTCTCAGCTCTAGCTGTGATTCTGGATAAACAATCACAAGCAGCCCTGTAGACTTCATGGACTGTGGCAATACTTCAAACACAAAAACCTCAACTGAATTATCTAACATAATTTTGAGCCTTAAGCTTCCTGTGTTTTGAAATAAAACCATTTAGTAATTGTGCTCTGAAAGGAGACTTTGAGGAGAATGTGTCAGCAGTTAGCACTGTGCCCCTAATTAAACCAATATATTTATGGTCTCCATAAATTCCCTCTGCAGCTATAATATAATGCTTCTATATGTCAATTTCCAGGTATACACAAATGTTTTCAAATTATCAGCACTGCCTTGCTGACTGCTTAAGATAAGGCCCTCATCTAGCAATGCAAAGGAGAGTTAACTCTCTGTGAATGGTTCCCTTTTCTCATTAATGTGTGGCAGAGCCTTTCTCTTCTCCTCCAGAAAAATCTCTGCTGACTGCATAAAAATGTTACCTTTTGTATATTAATTAAAGGGACAGCATCATGAATATACATTTCTTTTCCTTTTTCTGACTTAGCATCTCTTAAGCAGCACATTCTTAATTTTTGCTGCAACTCCTTCAAATGCTAATTTAGGTTCCTTTGGTTAAGTGCTGCTTTCTGCACTTGAGAGTGCAGAAAACACATATAATGAACGTCCTGAAATTTTCATCAATTTCAGAGAATGGACATTGCTACAATTAAATATTTGCAGGCTTAATTTATTTTCATGCAATTTTGAGAAAATTTGTCTTGGCAAATGAAAATCCAGGAGTGGTAAACAGCAAACTGTCAAGAAAATGGGGAAACCAAAAGCAGCAGAACATCCTGTATGGCAAACACCAGGAACATCTGCTTGCTGTGTCGTTCCTCAGTGTCACTGAAGAAACATCATTTGTCAAATCCAGTCAATTCCACTGTTTCATCACAGGCTTGTTGCATACCCAACCAAGAAAATGATCTCTGTCAGTAGATGCTACATCAAAGCCTAATATTACAACAAATTACTTAACATTTGAACACCTCTGTTGAACTATCTGTAAAATGGATATTTTAGCATTCAATGCCCAGATACACATCATATGTCACAATAATCTGCCTGCCTACACAGCAACAACACACCACCAAGACAAAACTCCTATAAAGTCCGTCCTCTTCAGAGCAGTCATAAACCACTACCCCAAAATGTGTTTTCAGAAAGAGATGTCTTGGTGATGAAGGACAGAAGGTATGTTACGTGACATGTCCTCACACTTCTAAAATGATTTTTACAGACAAATCAAATGAGCACAGCAGAAATCTGCCTTCCTTCCTGCATGGTTTGAAAGTTTTGATGGAGAACAGTATTTTCCAGAGGAAAGAAATGGGGGCGTTGGTGGGGAAATATGAAACTAATTTCAGCAGGAGTTTGTGAATAGGGTATTCTTTCATATTAATGAAAACCAGATCATAAAATAGTCTGTGAGCTAAGAAACTGGCAGACAATATATTAAAAAATATATTAAATATACAAAACCACACATAATATAAATTTATATGTATTTATGTATATAAATAATTACATAAAACTGTATTAAAAAACAATAGAGTTTTCCCCATTATGAGACATGTTCAGGATATTGCTTTTTAAACAATAAAAAATAAGTCAGGATTCTAAAATGCAGTTCCACAGAACAACAGAATGTCTGACAAGGGAAAACAAGTGACACAAATAATTTTGTATCACAAAGCTATTACATAATGTAAATCTGTGCAATATAGTTTGTCATTTGATTTCAAAGTCATCAGGCACAGGGAGAATGCAACTGTGTTTAGTTCACAAACATCTCAGGAAAATTTCCAAGCATATACAAAATATGAAGTACTATTATTACATAAAATTGAGAAAAAATAACCTGCTTAATTTTTCAGGTCAATTCTTTTGAAAGGAAGGTTGGATAACAGTTATGTTATAACCTGAGTTGACTTCTTAATTTTCAAGCAATAAATAAGGCCTTCACGGTTCAAGATCAAGTAATTAATTACTAAATTTATGGAAGGCTCTACTACAAAAATCAATAAATAGTGACTAAAAAAGGCATTATGAATAAAACAACTTCATAATACTGGCAACTCCACTAGAGAGGATGGCAAAATTTTCTACATAGCAAGTATGTGCCGAATCAATTCATGCAATATAATTTGCATTGAACAAACTATTTAGCATTTTGCACATGGCCTCTGTGTTGAGACAGGTTGAGTTATCTTCCGTTTTTGTGCAAGGTCACATGTAAATACACGGTGGTCTCTGGACCCTTCACTCTTACAGAGTAACCCCTTCCTGCAAATATCCAGTGGGATATGCTTTTCAGAAGGAGCTGAAAAAACCACCTCCATCAGTGAAAATGTAATGGGACTGGGCAATTAAAACTTAATTCTTGTTAAAGCTAGTGAAATCTATATGAATATATACATATTGGTTCACACATACATATTAGATCAATAAATATATGCTTGATCTCTGTTGAAAGATTAAATGAGAAAGGTGCAAAGAAGAGAGTGTTGCCTGTTTCTGTTACCAAGAAGCACAGGGCTGGAAGGTACTGACACTACCCATGTAGTACCCAGCTTTCATTTAAGGCTCCATCCTAAAGAAATGAACTTGTCAATCTACCACCACTTCTAGGGAAATAACTGAAAAAGCAGGTTATTCTGGCCTAATGTTTGGGAATCAGATGCTGTGTAATATTGAAAACTGAAAGGTACTGTATTCAAACAGAATTACCCAGAAAAAGACACTCAGGGTGAGGAACATCTGGGGAGCTGCCAGTTTGCTAAAAAGGATGCAGGGATTGTGGTGAATCATAAGGTAAGCACAAGCCTTTGTGCCACGGTGTTGTGTAAAGAACCACCATTGTATTACAGATATTATGAATACTAAAATAGTTTGCCTAGGGAGACAGTGGAATTAACATGCTGGGACAGTTTAAAGACAGGTCTGATCAACATCTGTTAAGTGTGATAAGGACAGCTGAATCTATCCTGGGGCAACGGAGGCACCAGGTGATTTCTCAAAATTATACAACAAAGTGAAGGTAACAACCATGAGATACAACAGTACTTAAAACAAAATAGGTTCAGTAACACACCTTCAACCACAACAAAAAAAAAATCAGATATTGTTGTATTTCTATTTCACTTCTGGTTTATGCATTTCACACAACTGCAGAGAGAATTTCCACTCCTCCTTTTGCAATAACTGGAAATTTTATCCCAGAGCAGGTGCTACAAACTTAATCTGGTGTAGCTGAGATGCAGATTGTTTATGGTTATGTCTAATCCAAAGCTGTAAGCAGAGAAGTTAAATAAACAGCTTCACTTTTAGTTTATTCTGTGTTTCAAGGGACATTTTACATGTGCACTACCCTCAACTCACTAGTCTTCAAGGGATTGAATTTGCATAGATTTCTGATCCTTTCTATTCTTTCTATTGCTATTCTGCAGCAGTAGCATAGCTGGTAGCACAAAATCACTGCTCTCCAAGAGGTAACAACATCTAAGCCAGGGAGACAAATACAGGAAAGAATAAGGACTATAGAAGGATGGGGAAAAAGTAGGATGTGCTCAAGGAGAATAAAATGATGCGTATGGGACAAAGTGAATGCAGAAGGGGTGCTGCTAGGACTTTTACTCCGAGAAAATCTTGTGAAGCTTTGAAAAGATGCATGGGTAGAGTAAAATAAAGGCAGGAGGGCATAGGCTGAGCTGCTAAGGAGTGGGATGCAAGGGGAAGATGACAGCGACCAGTAATGAGAACAGCCTAGAGAACAAACATGGTGTCACAGAAGGAGAGTCAGTAGAGAAGAAACACAGAGGGTCCTCCATAACTTCATGTCTCCTGTAACAAGGCAGTACAGAGGCAATATCTGAGCTCTCACTGAGGGCTAGACGTGATTAATCTAGAACAATGTGCCACTTCCTCAGATATTTTATCCTCTATCTGCTCTGGGAAAGAGGCTGACAAATCCAGCACTGGTGATCAAAGCCCTTCATCTGCCACTTAGCTACCCTGACACAGCGCTGGAAATAAGTCTTCTGCTCAAACCCAGAGATAAATAATCCATAACATTCCCCATTTGGAAAATATCTTGCCACTCAACATAACTGCATCTCTGTTGATCTGAAGCTGCTGGTAGGAGAAAGAGTACAAAGATTGATATGCTTGTGCTTCAAGAAATGTCTTTCTTTCGTGTAACCCCTTTCTGAAGGCTTATAAATTCTTGCTCAAAAGAATTTCCAACGTTCTGAAGGTAAGGAACAAGGATAAGAAACAGGTCTGACTTCTCGAAGTCCTGCACACCTGTCCAGTCCTGACATGAGCAACAGCAAGTAAGACCAGGATAAGCAGTGTGATTCATGCCAAATAAAGTTAATTTTCTTAGTATGATGCATAAGATGACTTTTTGCACACTCTTACTATACATACTGAACTCTACCAAAGCCAGAGACATGGACAATCAATAGATTCCTTAAAAAATTCCAATAGGCTACTCCTAATAAAAGGAGCTATTAAAATTATACTAAATACTCATGGGTTGTACTTGTTCACAAGAAGTCTTCATTTTGTTTTCATTCCACTGTTCAGACAGCTTAAAGAGCTAACTATGTAAGACACCATTTTAGATTTCCAAATCTCCTATGGTGTTTGGTGTGAAGTGAAAAAAATGTGCCATTTTCCCTCCAATTAAAAAGGGGAGACAAAACACAGCTCATTTTGTATCATTCCATTTTGGGTGGGTTTGGGTTATGAATAATCTATGTGCTACAGGGCCAGCATTTCTGTGTTATAAATGTTACATTACATAATGTATTACCATGATACGATATACATTTATATGGAAAAGGAAACAGATAAATGCTGCCACCAAATTTTCAGGATTTACTCATTGACAAAATATCTCTCCCTGAAAGTAAATGAAAGTTGCTAACTTTCAAGGTGTTCCTGAGGTAAAAGATCAATTACAAGGAATTGCATTAGCAGGAGGAACTAGAATCGCAGTGTCTAATGTATAAGATTAAATTCAGATAATTTTTTTTAAGATGGAAATTATTAGGCCTCAGTTCATGGCAAACTTGTCATCTCATACAGAAAATATTCCTGTTTTCAAGACTGATAGAGGGTGACAAGGCCTGTGGTCATAAAATGATAAAGGGAAATAGGTGTAACAAAAAATACAAGAAGACATGTCCCAGAGATCATGAAAAAGATGCAAGAACACTAGCTTTTTAGAGAGCCCCTAAATTTATAGGTAGAGATTTGAAAAGTGCTGTGATAATCTCTAAAGAAAGCTTTCATACTTGAAGAGCTGCTACTGTGCAACCAGAAATAGCCTTTCAAAGGAATAATCTCACTGTATGTCAATGATAATGGATTATAAAACATTCTTCAGTGCTAGGAGGACCTCAAGATTCAACAGAGAAGAATTAAAAAAAGCCATTTATGTGAAAAGCTGAAAGGAAACATCAGGTAATCTGCTATAAACCCAATGATTATGTCTTGCCCTAACTATACCCCTTTTACTGTCAACAAAGGCCACTATAGAATAATGCTTGTTTTAAAAATCTAAATAGTTTCAATCAGAAGAATCTCAATGGATCACTAAGAAGAGAATATCAATTGTGTTCACACTATTTAGGGAAAACAATAATATTTCCTGTTGCATGTAGCATGGATATAGAATGTTTCCCACCATACTTTGCTATGCTTCCCATGAAAGTGACTTTTGGAAAAATGCCCATCTCCTTCAACTTCATAGCAGACCTCAGATGTTCAGGATCACTCACTCAGATAAAATGTCTTCCTGCCTTCTTCTCCATTTGCTGACTGAACTATGGTCAGGAAGATATTTCTATTTTTGTAATTTTAAAGAGCAGAGAAATACATTTAGGATGCAAACTCTAGGGATACTCATACCCTTCCACTCCTCCAAATGAAGCTATAATACAGTAGATACCTTCTGAATTCTTAGTTTTTTTTTCACTGAGCTTCTGCAGTTCATTCTTAAACGTTAACAGTTTTAATTCCTTCTGTCATTTGGTGAAGCTGGACTAAGACAGGGCTAACTTCAATTTTATTCTTTTGCCCCTAAGTGTTTTCAGGTGTATAAAACACTCAAAGAAAAAATCTGCCCAACCATGACATGACTTTCTTTTTCAATTTCTCTTTTCTCATTAGTTTCATCTTGGAGCTTACAAAGTTCCAGAGCAACCTATTGTAGTAACAGTCAGAAACTTGACTGTGGCTCAGCCACTTCTCCTGCAGTACTTACAATGAAAAGGTCAAACCTGCTGCTCAAAATCTCCTCCTTTGACCCTGTGTCTTATCAAAGCAAGCCTGCATTATGGCCAGTGACCATGACAGATTCACAGAAAAAGAGTGCACTGGTGGGTGAAGACATTTCTGCCAAGAACTGGCAACCATTCTAGCTCTAACTTTTAACAGATTATAACATTTTTTTGTACCTTAAAATGACAGGTTGTGCTATGTAACCGTGGGTGTTTTTTAGTTGTTATTTATTATTATAAATGATGTTGCAGTGTTACAATATTCTGGTCCATGCAGTCAGTTCAGGGCTCACATAAGCACAAGTATCTTGCTGCCCTGCGACATTTTTCGCCCTTTGCAGCCACAAGAGTGCATCACCTGCTCTTCTTTACTCCACCTTTGTTTTCTAGTGACCTACTCACCCAACCTTCTAACACTTCACTCCTTACCCTTGTAAGCAAGCAACGACCAAATCTCCTTCTTTCCTCTTCTACCTGAGAAATGGAGAGAGGTCCCAGCTCCTGGGGCACCTGCTCCTGATGCTCTGAACTCCCTACCCCACACTTTCTGCCCCAAAGGTGAGGCTTCTTCCTTGAGCACATATCTCCTGTGCCTCAAAAAACCCAAAATCCAAACAAAACCTAAAAAAAGAGTGGAAAAACTGAGCAGGAAGCTCTGAAGAAAAGTCCAACTGCCAAAATTTACATTCACCTTTCCTTTCTCCAAATGTTCTTTCCTACCTTCAGACCAAAATTTCAGCTACAAAACTTGATGACTACTTAGCTTCTGTAGAAACTGTTTACCTTTGCCAAAATGTAAAGCACTGAAAAGAATGCATTTAATTTATCAACATGTTTTTAACAATGTATGTTCCATGTTCAAATACGCCCTGTCATTCAGTCATGGAAAGCTTTATGAGATACTTCATGTTTCCACGTTACCAAATACAAAGTGTAGAGTTTATGCAATTCTTGGTGTTATTTCAATTCCACTGTTTAAAGAAAATTTGAAGAACATTAACATTTCTTAGCAAATTAAGATGACTGCTACATATATATATATATATTTCAAGAGCAAATGTGAGTTTAGAAGTACCACATGCAATTCAATAGCCACAAGAAAACGAACCCACTAAGGCTAAACATACCTCAGCTCAAAGGAGGAAAACCAAACAAAGTTAACAAGTCACTCAAAACACTCATCCAGCCTAACATTAAGCTAGTATTGCTATTAACTTGAGAGGTTACTCAAAGAAAAAGAGACCAAGGAAGAAAACTTTTTTGCTATTGTCCATCCTACAAACAAAATATTATCCAAACTAATTATGGAGTAAAAAATAGCAATCAAGAAAAATAAATTTGAATTTTGCTAGAGGGTCAGCATCTTAGTTCCTTTTAAGACTATCATTCTGATGTGAAGTAACCAAAATATATAAAATAATTAAAAATATATAAATGTAATTATATTATTATTTATTCTATATAAGAATGTATAATATAAACCTTGGGCTAAGATTCACATTCCAACTCCACTCCTGCTGAACCATGTTTAAAATATCTGAATTTTTTAACCTGCAAGTGAAAAAGAAAAGATTCACTAACTTTGTGAAGATGCCTACCTGGAAGATGAGACATAGCTATTCCCACTGCTACACCAGGAACTCTTTACATATGTGAACAGGGTTGATTAACAGATAAGGTTAAGACAGAATATTAAATTGCAGAGTACTGTGCTTCAAGACAAGAGATAAGAGTTCAGGTTTCCTCAGGCAGAGGGAAGAACCAAACTTTGGGTTTTTTAGCACTGGATCAAACCACCACCTCCTACTACTTTGCGCACCATGCCCTTCATTTCTCATGCTTTCCCACAGGTGCTCACAATGAAATATCTCATATAGGGTTTAATAAGGGCATTTTTTCCAGTCCTCATCAATTGACATTATGCCAGTGAAAGTAACACACTGAAGAAATCAAGCACCTCTGCATTTCTATTACCCCTGCCATACATCAGACAGTTATTTCAAGTGGAGGCAGGATGGTAGGAATGAGACATGGTGGCAGTCAGCTATTGACCAAGAGGCCTAGACTCTTCATCAGACCTCCACATGCCAGCCACAAAGGGAAGTTGCCAGACCAGGAACACTCTACGAGTCTGGCACGATTTTGAAGTACATCTGAATTTTGTTTTTTTCAAGTGTGGTCTAATGGAGTGGATTCGAGGCTTGAGCTGCAGGTCAGCCATAGCGTCTGTCACCGGCTGGCCTCAGTGCTTCACTGGCTGGGATTTGTTTACAGCTACACCACTGGGTATTATTAAGCTGTTCTGAGGTTACTATAAATTTCAGGTTACTCTGCTGTGAATTCAGCTACAGAGGAGGAATTAGGGAATTACATAGGTAAATCTTCATCAGCGGCTGAATCTCAGGGAGGCGAGGCCTAAATAGGGATAATGATCCTAAAATTACCAGCTTCAAAGGAAGCAACAAAGGCTAATTAATGTTTTTCAAGGGTTTTGAGGGTGGAAAGTGCAACACAAAGGAGAAATAAAACTATTTGGTGAGCTTCTGTGTAGGCTAGCAACTGAAGGCTCCAATTATGCAGCTTTCAACAGTTAACCCCATGAACAAAATAAAGCTACTCTGATGACTGACTTCCTTCTTACTTCTCATTTGTGTGACTTTCAGCACCCGGCACACACTTCAAAACCTTAAAATCTCTCTCTTTTGTCAAAATGGACTTCAACTACAGCTTAGTCTTTGCTGGGCTACCAAGATCTTGAGATTATCTCAGTTGGTTAAAGCCTGCTGCCAAAAAAAAAACCTCACCAAGGTTCTGGGATCAATCCCTATATGGACTGTTCACTTAAGGGTTGGACTTGATGATCCTTGTGGATCTCTTCCAACTCAGAAGACTCTGATTCTGTGATCTGTGGACACACCAAGACAGAAAGCTGTCAGAAGCCTGAATTGTGTGTACCTGGGAAGGGGAGATGGACTTCTTTCAAATACTGTTAATCAGCCTATTTTGTCTTAGAGAAAGCTTACAAATTCTGATTTTTCATTTGCTATCTTTTTATCATCTAATTCATCTGGATGTTTCATGAGTAAAGCCTTAAATGATGAAAAGCTTGTCTATTTTTCCGCATCTATAAACATTGATTCATTATGATGCTATTCCTATCATCTTTACAGCCTTAAATGCACTGGGGTACACAATTCTACTACCACGAGTTTCACATTAATTGTAAACAAAACAATTGCAACTGTGGTCTTATCAGGAACTTCAACAGCAGCACGCAAAAGACACTGACATAAACAAAAAATTACCAGTCTGTATTTCGTAATGAGCTTATGAATTCCAAATTTTGCTAATCATTTCAAGTCTTTCTTCTTTCATTAGTTTCTAATCCATAACTGATTTTATTCATCATGCCCACAAGCAATGCAAGAAATTAATTTCTCTGATAAGAAGCTGAAATGGAATTCTTTTGAACATATTACCCGTTCATTTTCATATGTATATTTTTACAGGATTATCGCCTTTCCCAACTCTATATGCTTGAACAAGCAAAGAAGCCTTCGAATCAGGGAAAAACTGGATGTAGTAATCCCAGATTACTTTGTTCCCTTATGTAAAATAAAGCTGCAATCTAAACCATTGGGGAAAACCTAAAAACATAAATCAAGAGGCATATGACATATGGGACTCAGGAAGAGGGATTTCCAGCTGATAGCCATTTCTTTTCATTATTTTGTGGAAAACAGATTGATCATTCACCAAAGAAATCATGTCTCTTCAAAGTGCTTGAGTTCTCCTTCAAACACAAAATTCACAGAACATCTTGTTTGAAATGGAGCATCTCTCTGTGTGCTTCAGGCGACACTGCTGAAACAGGAAACCTACACAACTCTCAGAGAAGATAAAGCATGGAAAGATCAAAGGAGAGTAGCTGTGGAGCATCAGAACCTACATCATGAAGAGCAGGGGCCAGGCCAGCAGAAGAGGAAAAAAAAGGAATCAGTCCCTTTGAATTCACAGATGGAGGCCTGCCTTCCTCTGGGCTTCTTTGCTGGAAGAGTGTCCTTCTGCTGCAGAGAAACAGACATTCCAAAGCACATCCAGATGTGCACCAATACTCACTATGTGTTTCTCATTCTCCTCACAACATGCTCTTGATTTATTATTGATTAAGGCTTGTTTGTTTTCCCTAATGACCTGCAAGGCTGTTATGGTTCTTACAAGTGAGTTAGCTTTTCAGCTAACCTCACAACATCCATCTTGAGTAGTATCCTTACTATTCCTCGAGGACACACAGTGGTGTTTCCCTGCTTGGGGACTTAGAAGAGGCACAAGCAAGCGCTACAATTAGTTGACATTTGAAGTTGCTGCCAGCTGTCTTCAACACACATAGATGGACTGGTAAGCAGTGGCTGGGGAACCACAGAAGAAGAGCACAGAGAGGCTGCCTGGGGAGTCAAGCTGACACTGTGCAAAGACAAAGAGGAGTAATCTTAATAGAAAACATTACATCTTTTAGGTTCATTCCTCTGTTGGTTTAGCTGCTATCACATTACAAAAGTCTGGCAGTCTTCTAACACAACCAATACACATTGCTGTCCTCCTAGAGTAATGCCACTACGCTGGGTATCTTGGAAATCCAGTAATATGTGAATGGCAAGTTGGGCTGCACATTGTATAAACTGTTCACTAAAGAGTTTGGGCAGGTTTGAGTTGATTTTGTTTGTTAGTTTTGGTTTTTCTGGTTGATTTGTTGGGGTTTTTTTTCCCTCAGAGATGTACCTTCTAAATGACAATTTAATTTGCTCTCTTTTTAAACAATTGTATCCATTGCAATGAAATTTACCAGCATGATGCTGTACATTTCCAGTTTTGCTGTCACTTTTAAATTCTAACGGGGAAAAGGAAAAAAAATACATAAAGGGAGCTAAAGTTAGTCAAACAATTACTCCTTCCCTCTAGTCCTCAGGCTCCAATGAGATTAAATCACAGAGTTAATAGAAATCCAGTCTGTCAGTTCCACCAGATCTGTGCCATTTCTGGGATAAAAGAAGAGCACAGTAAGAATATATTCAACTGATCTAAGGTTCAACATAAAATTCCTGCTGTATGTAAAGGGGCAAGAAAATGATTAAAAATGTTGTTAGAAGATTAATAATACCTAGACACTTATAAAGCTAAAGAGAATTTCTCCCTTCCACAATTACCAGTCAGACTGCCAGAAGTGAGTTATCTTTTCTATTTATAACATAAATATTATTTTGTTTATAACAATATTATCAGCTCAGGAAAAAAAAAACAAACAAAAACCAATTACCTTTGACAACCTATTTTCCCTGTAATGCTGACATTATCAAAAATATTTCATAGGACCAGAAGTGTTAAACAAAATATCCTACTCCAAAAAACAAGGGTCCTCCAAAAGTATGAAAGGAAGATAAGGTCACCCAAACCATCACAGCTGCAAAGTCCGCTGAGTCTCCAGCCTACAAATGAACAGATTTTGCCTAAGGGATTATTCATAAATGGCCTTCCAACAGAAACATTGATGAGACTGCAGGAGGTCATTAGCTTGCAGAAAGTGGAGAGATTTTTACTTAGTCTGCTAGCATTAAGTGAACTAAGAACGGTTTAAGAATGGTATTCACTTTGCTGCATATGGAACAAGCCTTGCTTTGTTTTTATGTTTAATGCTAGCTCTATATTTAAATGCCTTTGCTGCCTTGGTCTGTGATGTGAGACACTAAAAATAGCCCATCTATTCCAGAATTTCCATTGTGTCTACCTTTGAAAAGTTCCATTAATGATGAAAGTCATTATGAATTTAACTTATAAAGATAAGCCTAAAATACTGAGAGACAGACTGCACACACACAATGGTAAATCTCCATTAATTATTTTCTAGGTGAATCTATTTTATGTAACTCATACTCCGGCCTAATCCCCCCTAGTTCAATCTATACTGAGGAAAAAAAAAATCCACAATGATGCTTCAAAGTCCACACCTTCTACTGCTACTTTTTCTCTGGGGTATCTGCCCCATAAGACCTAGAGACCTTAAAAAAAATTTGGAAATCTTAACTGTGTTCTCCAGCCCTTTTTTTTTTTTTTTTCTTTTTGTGCTGTAGATACCTTTTAAATTAAACTCAGATGTTGTTTATACTTTGGAGGGCCTCTTGCAGCCAGCAAGACAAAACAAAACAGTGGGATCCTATTCCAGTGAGATGGAGAGGTGCCCTCCCACGATTAATGGTAACAGCAGCCCGTACTGAATTTGCAAAGCAGAGGTGATCATTTCATAGCAGGAATAAGCAGTCTATTCTAGGATCCTGAAATATTAATGTATGATGTGAAGAATGGCAGACATGACTAGTGTCAGCTATTGAGTAGACACAGGAACACTCCACAAACAAATTCAGCATCCCAACTCCAGCTTTGGTGGCTAACTCTTGTATATTTTTTAAATATACATCAATGACTGACTGCAACTATTCTGGGTGTTTTGGTGTGCTTCAGCAAAGGCTGGCTAGTTTCTCTAATAGCCTGATGATATTGCCAACCAGTAGTACTATAACAGACAAATGCAGCTCTAAAGAGGAAAAATCATTATTACTCTATCACTCAAATTACTTATTAGTCTACTTTTGCTGCTTTTCCTCCCCTTTTTCTTGCTGGACATACCATTTATACGGGATGACACTACCTAGATGGTCAACTCCATCTGTAATCAAACAACTGAATGTTGAGCATCTTTTAAAACCATGCACAGACAAGACTCAGGAAGACTACATTGATGTTGGAAGTAGGACAAGAAATTTACGATGGTTTTATGTTCATTTCCATTTTCTGGCTTTGCCTGTGTACATGTGCAGGTACTGTAAAAACATCCAGGATTAGGCAAGGTAATTTTTCCAAATACATTCGTTGTACTTTATCACTGTGTACAGAGAAAGATTCTGAACACTTCCCCACACACAATGAAATTAATTACATGAACGTGGGAAAAAAAGTATGCTACTATGCCATTTAGCTTTGCAGTGGCATTAATTTTATATAATTTGCAAGACAAAAGATGGATGCAACTTCTCAGTGCCCCAACTGTAGCTGTCAGAGTCCATCAGAAAACCTCAAGCTATTCTTTGACTTCCAGCTCATGAGCTCCAATACAGACCTTGGCAGCAGCAGTTAGCTGGCTGCTGTCAGTGATAGATGAGACAACAGAATGCAGTTTGCTCTTTCATGACTAAGTCAATGCTGTCCTGCCCTGATGACAGGCAAGGCAAAGCTGCTTTTGTCAGTAAGCCATGCAGATATGACCCCAGAGACACAAGGGAAGCAGGTCATAGAATGGTTTGTGTTGAAACGCCTCTTGAAGATCATCTAGTTCCAACCTCTCTGCAATGGGATTGCTCAAAGCCCCATCTGACCTGGCTTTGAACACTTCCAGGGATGGGGCACCCACAACTTCTCTGTTCTAGTGTCTCACCCCTACCACTATGCCCTTGGAAAAAGTGCCTCTCCAGCTGTCTTGCAGCCCTCTTTAGCTACTGGAAGGCTGCAGTGAGGTCCCCCTGGAACCTTTTCTTCTCCAGGCTGAATGAACCCAGTTCTTTCACATCTTTCCTGTGCTGGGGACCCCAGAAGTGGATGCAAAGCAGAGTAGAAGGGAAGACTCACCTCCCCTGACCTGCTGGCCACACTCCTTTTGATGAAGCCCAGGGTCTGGATGGCTTTCTGGGCTGTGAGCACACACTGCAAGTCATGTCAAGTTTTTCCTCCACCAACACCATTAAAACCTTATTCCCCAGGGCTGCTCTTCACTCATTCTCCTCCCAGCCTGAACCTGTCCACAGGATTGCCCCAACACATTTGCTGGACCTTGCACTATGTTTGTCTGAATTTCATGAGGCTTCACAGGTCCATCTCTCAAGCCTGTCCAGGTTGCTCTGCATGGCATCCCTTCCCTCCAGCATGTTGACCACTCCACTCAGCTTGGAGTCATCAGCAAACTTGCTGAGGGTGCACTTGATCCCACTCTCCCTGTCACCAGCAAAGATGCTAGATAGCACCAATCCAAATACTGATCCCTAAGGAACACCACTTGTCACTGATCTCCATTTGGATATGGAGCCACTGGAGTCTGGCCATCCAGCCAATTCCTTATACACCTGAGCAGTTCATCCATCAAATTCACGTCTCTCCAATTTAAAGACAAGGATGTCACGTGAACAGTTAGAAAATACCATCTTCACAGAGTCACTTCTCTGGCCATAACTATGTTTTAGCAGATGTCCACCTCAATATTACCAGTGATACATTCATTATGGGTCTGAAAATCCACTCTACTCCACCTGCAGTTTCTCCTCAGCCAAAAGCCCACATGGTTTACAGGAATAGGCCAAATGCTAGGAAATGTGGGCAACTCCCATGCTGTTCCCAAACATCAGTGTCCAAACCCAAGCACATTCTTCATTACAAAAACATAGGCAAAACTCCAAACACAGAAAGCAGTTATCGTGTTTAGGGAAACTAACAATCCTTGACAGCATTACCATTTGGAAAAATATTCTGGGTTCAGCTCCATTTGCACCCATTGTTTTGTTACAAGATATGCTGCTTTCCCAAATAATTTTACCAAGTGATTTTTTTTTAAATTCAACTTCAGAGCAGGATATCTGGACTGAAATGGCCATGGTCTGATAGGAAAGGCTGGAGAGCTGATTAGAAAGTACACTGTACAATCATGATATCAACACTCGCGCCCAAACAGCTTAAAATTATTTCAAGGGGTACAGAAGCAGCAATAAACAGTTCATATTTCTGTCCCTCCAGTGGACGTGCTACAAAGGGCAATCTGGGCGAGCCGGTGCTAAGTACATGTTCCTGCCAAAGCTCTGCCAACTCAGGCATGTCTTTGTTATTACACTGCTCCTCCTGACAGGGCCTCTCTATGCAGGGTTTACAGGATGCTTTGACTCCTGGGGTGACCTGCTCTTTCTCTTTGTTCAGAGCATTCAGTAAAAGCAGCAACCTAACCCTGGCGTTTTATGTTTCTGCTAAGTATTATTATGCACTCAGTACTGCATTTCCATACGGATTCAGTAACCGCCACTCCAGCAGACCCCTGAAAATCTGCAATCATACTCCATACATGTCAGCTCTGCTATGTTCACTTCGCTAAAGAGAGGGAGAAGACCTTTGGGGAGGGGAGGAAGAACTGATACATTGCCCACCTCCAGCTCTGGCACAACCCCACTGTTGGGAAGACAGGGTGTAGAGATAGCACTGCCTTCTTCATCCATGCTAGAAGAGCAATGTATGGCAGAGCAAGGTCAGCCTAGACTAACAGACCAACAATACTGGTGCATAATAATTTTGGAGCTGGATATATTAGCCATCTGATACATTTTTTTTCTTTGCTATCATAGCACACTGGAGATGTGCACTGGGCATTTACCCCAGCATTACTTCCCATTCACTATCCCCAAATGTCTGCCAATACACTACCTTTCCTCAAGGTGTATAGAGATGAAAAACAGCACAACAAGTGACTCACTCTTCTGTTCATCACACTAAAATCACCGTCTGGTCTACATGACCATCTCCCCCTCTCTGTGTAGCTAAGTCAAGCCTGCCTGTTCACTGATGAGAGCAAGTTTCAGCTGCAGTCAGCACTGTTTGGATGGAGCTGTTGGGCAAGTAAGCTAATATCTATAGGCTCATATGTTATCAGCAGAATGGCTACCTTATGTCTAGAAACTGTATTATAGGAGTGACAGATGTAGCAAAAATGGAGCACTAGTTTAATTTTCAATTGCATTGTCTTCTCTCTGACCTGGCAGTTCAAGAAGTCATCACTGGACCACTAGAGGAAGCAAACTCAGTATCAGACACTGAAGAGGAATCTCCAGGCTGTTTTTCACACAGACACTTTGTCTGACTACAGCTTCTCTGAAATAGAATGAATCGCTTGATGGTCTGCCTTTGGTTAGCTCACATATATTTAAACCAGCGTGAAGATCTGCACCTTTGATGTGAGTTAATTAAGGTCACATGGCTTTTTCCAGCCTGGCTTCTGCAGCTTCAGAAGTGAGGGGAGCCAAATTAGGCCCATCTGTCTATGGAAGGGGTCCTCTCCTGCCATAAGGCACACTCCATTACCCAGCACAGGAGCTGCCTTCCAAGAGCACCAGGAAAGGGGGTTTCTTTGCTGCCAACAGCTACCGAGAATACCAGGCCTGACAGGCGTGGGGTTTTCATAAGCATCACAGTTCTGTGCCATCACTTCTCTGCATAGAAGCCTTAAGGGTCTGTCTACAAAAGAATTTCCTGCAATAGCTTTTTGTTTAACCCTTGGAACTTCTTGACAGCAACAGATCTGCAAAAACATTTGCCTTTTTTTTTCTATTTAAAAATAAAGAAGGAACTAACAAACTTCAACGTGGCAAAAGATGACTCCCTGCCTTGATTCTGAAGCCATTAATTGTGTAACTAAAGTTTGTAGTCTCTACAAACTCGGGAAGCCTCTCAGTTGGTATCCTGGAATCCCAAAAAGAAAGAAAGTAGCCTTAAATAATCCACATCATCAGGTACAGCCGTTACCAAGGCACTCTCAAGGACTTTTGCCTGTGCCCAGCAAGAAGAGTTGGGAGATTCAGCTCCCAACTGTCAGAAAAGACGGGGTCAAGAAGAGCTACCGGTATCTGTGGGGAGGTTACTGAAATGGCATGTTTCAAGAGAGCAACAGACAACAGGTATAAATTGCTATGGGAAGGCTCTCACAAAGCATTATTTAAAAACAGAAGTTCACTATGAAGATAGCAAAGTAGTATGAACATGTTTCTCAGAGATGGTGCAACATCTGCATCCCTGGAGGTCTTCAAACTCAATGAGATAAAGCCCTGAGCAACCTGGTTTGAATTGAGTATTGACACTGCTTTGAGATGAATGCTGGATTAGGGACCTCCTGAGGTCCCATCCATCCTGAAAAGCTCTGTGACCCCATATCACCTGCTACAGATTCTATAATGTATAAAGTAATGGAAAGGGGTTGGCAGAAATGCTTACACTTGGGAACCTGGAACCAGTATTTGCACCCTGGACTTTTGAGAAGCACCTCTTTACAGTTTTTACAGCGCAACTGAAAACCTGCACAGTTTCATTGTGCTCACACTGGGAGCATCTTGGAGCAAGGAAATGATGCTTTCGTCAGACAGTATCTTGCCTCTGAGAGTTGAGAATTGCAACCAAATGTACGCAAGCAAGAAGTACTCTAATTAAAGAAGAAATTAGAAATGCAGACTCCAAGGCTTAATGAATCATAAAAAATACCTTGAAAAAACCTAAGCCAGCTAATTCCAAGCGTTTGATTGAGTTGGCTGAAACATTTGCATGCGTGAACGCAGCCACGTACAGTTATTTCCCTGGGTAGAATTCTTCGAGCTGTAATATTGATTCTTCATCTGGAGCATGAATGGCAATTATTTGTTAATAAAGTTGTAACTGTTCTACATACCAAATCAAGGTCTTGGGAAACTCTCCTCTTGCGCAGCTCTTCCATCCTCTCACACACATCTGTGAAGCAGGTGTTATAGTAGTCTGCATACTGCTGTGCCAGATCATCAATATTTCCCAGTGACCCGTCCTACAGGGAAGATAAAGAAAACAGGTTAATCAATCTTAAAATTCTAATTTAAAGGTAACGTCCAACTATGAAGGAAACCTCTGTCGCTGCAGCTCATCCGTCCCATCATGCTCAGGTCATCCTCTCCATCCCTATCCCAGAGCACACTAACAGCAAGAACAGCTGGGAACTGGATTACCAGAACAGCTCCTCACAATCAGGTGGGACTTTGTTAATTCCCACAGAGAGAAAGAAGGCAGGGACAACAATGCACTGGAACAACACATCCTCAGGCACCATCTGCCTCAATTCTCTCCCAGCAGCACTGGGTTCTCCCAAGCAGCAGCTCACTCTTCCCAGAGCCAATCATTCCACACATTTCACTGACCTCACCAAGAGTAGCCCTGCTTTGTGACAATGACTAACTGCAACTAAAACATTTCTTAGCGATACACCAAATCAGCCAGACTGCAAACAATGACACCCACAAAGACACTCTGCCAGTTGGCCTTTTAAGATGTACTGGAGGTGGCAACATGGTTTGCTGAGTCCCAAATGTCTGCTTTGCAGGGCAGGATTGCTACACTGCTAATTCAATGGCTATAGCCAGAAACTTAATTGTAATAATCTGTTAATTACAGTCCAAATTCATACTTTAAAAATTATGAATGAAGAAAATAAGACCAGAACAAAAAAAAAAGGCTGAATTTTAAGTGTCATGAGAAACCTTTCTAAACATCAGATATGTATGCTCCATCTGTAAAGTGAGGGGGTGGGCAGGTACAATATGCACACACTTCGGATAGGTCCAAAGGATGGGATGGAATAATCTTGCATCCCTATTTGTCTAATTTATGACAGAGCATGTATATGACTGAGTGCATTCCTTAGAAGGTAACACAGATGAAGAAGATAGGCTCTCTATCTCTATGCCTATCCTGAGAGAAAGACAAGAATACATTGCAGACTATTATTTTATTGCTGCTGTTAATATATGCACACATATAAACATAAAATTATGTCTTGATTATTAAGAAAAAGCTAAGCAAGAGAGAAATAATCTAAAAATAATTATGCTAATAATATACATAAATTGCAAGGTTGACTTCTAGCATATGAGCTAGGAGGAACTTTTAATTAGTAACCACACCTTAATGAAGCTGTTGTTACTTGGAAATAAGCACGTGGTCCCGCTCTCAGGGTTCTGGACTACACTGAAGAGGTAGGTTTGCTCTAATGAAGTATCACTTCCAGAGAATTAGAAAAAACTTTCCCATTTAAACCAAAGTGAAAGCTTATCAAATCTCAGAGTCTGTGAAAACTACTTTCTACTCTTTTAAAGTGTAATTCCAAAGGTCGAACAGTTATCTCCTGAAACTTCTGCAGATTTCCCCAGAAACTTTTGCAGAGCTCACATTCCCAAAATTTAGAACAGCATGCATTTTCTCAACACTACTATGTTCAGTACAGGTGGAAAACAATTTGCATGTCACTTGTTGGAGCAGCAGAAGCAAAATAACTACACTAAAAATACATCTACACTTTGTCCCTTGCCCCCATACCTATGTATTTTTTTTACTGTAGTTCCTATCTCTGAACCTGCCAAAGGTCTCACACCAGAAATATTTCAAGCATTAAAAGATTGGGGTCCCTACACAAATATACTTCTAGTAACATCAGACTTTCCAGAGCTTTGGACAAACAACTTCCTGCGCTGCTAAGCAAATGTATAGTTTACTTGGGGAAAAAGCTAGCACCTTTGAGAACAAAACAGTGCAACCCTGCCTTTCTACAGGAGCCACAGTGCTACCAGCTCACAGTGGAAGCCCATGTCTTCCTACAATCACCTCCTCGACATCCATCACTTCCCATCAAGCTGGGGAAGAAACTTGGACTCTGCCTGTACGACAAGTTCCACAAATTTCCCTGTGCCTCTGGACACTCCTCAGGTAGCTGAGGGTGTGCTTTCTGGTCCTACATGGACTACGTGCTGCTTTCAGTGTTTAAACGCTCAGGAGGAATAACCAGGGTGCACTGCTGGGGAAAAAAATGAACACCAAACTGAAAAAGCAACCCCAAAACTTAAACTTCATTTGCTAACTTTTGTGGGCATTAAGAGAACCTGTATGACTTCCAAAGATGATGTGACACCTGAATCCCAGCCACACAATCATAACAAATATCCCTCTCTAAGGTTTATCAAAAATTCTCACTTTGGAGTATTTTCCCCAGCCAGTCCGATTATTCTTTGATAAGCTTTGCCAGTTAAAAATATTCAAGTTGGAAACAGTAATGACATAAGAGCAACACAGAGAAGCATCATCTTACTAGAACAACATGAAAACTGCCTATCAGTCCATCTCCTCTCACTATTCTGGAAACCATACATTCCATAAAGTTAACCTGCTACCCATAATTTTGAAAGGTAATTCATGACTTTGAAATTGCCTGAAATTCTCCAAAACCAAACATATCACATGAACTATAGCTTAGCTAAGAGCCATTCAGAGCTGAGGATCTCAGCACACTCCAGTGCTCCTCCCCACACCTCTTCAGACACGTGGTCACGGACCATTTGCAGGACAGCAATGGCACTGCCAGTGATCAAACACAGCCGAACAAGTGCTCATTTTTCGCTTGTGCTGGAGTGCAGCTCATTGTGCTATTTTTAAAGGTAGCCTCCAAAAGGCTGAAAGCTTCTGACTTTCCCTAGAACAAAATTAGCTCGATTGCAGCACTCCAATTAAAGCCTGCAGAAGGTGGGTGGCCCCACTGCCAGCAAGCATGTGGCTGCAAAGAAAGGCCTATTCACAAGTGACCAGTCCACCAGCACCGCCGTGTCCAGAGGAGCAGAGCTGCAGGCATCACCCTGCCTGACTGACAGCAGGGATTGCTGGCAGTGCTCAGGGCTTGCATGAGGGGGGCTGTGCTGCAAATGAAAACAAGCTTGGTGTCCAGAAAAAGATGAAGGAAGTGAAAAAAACCCCACAATATGTTAGAACATACAGCTGACACACAGAGAACAGACAGCTGGCACACATACCCGTTACAGCCCTGCCACATGCTTTTGCTGGGGGTCCAGACCGAGGACAGCTACGGCTTTATGCAGTTGCCATTCCACAAAGGCTGCATGCACCCTCCTTATTAGATACAGACAGCTTTGGAGTTTGAAGCCCCATAGCTTCAAAATTAGAACAAAACCACAAACATTTGCATTTGCACCTCAAGTTGCCAGAAAGTTGCAGTGGAAAATGCCAATTGAAGGATTTGTGTCTGTGGCCAAGAGTTGCTGTTATTAGTTTATGTGTGCAGCAATGCAGAGAGCATTGGTCTTGTCAAAAGAAATACAGATACATAAATCAACCCAAGCCAAAGACAGCAAGCATCTCATGACCCACAGCATCCACTCATGAAAGTAAATGTCACAGCTTAACAAAGGATTGTATATTTGATTTATATGACCTCAAATTTGATCCCTACATAGAGTTACCTCCATCATCCTCCTTTATTCTTCAAGCACTACTAAAAACATGGTAAAACTTAGAAAAAGAGAAGATGCTTCATTCTTCTACTGCACAAATAACAGCGAAGACCTACTTTAGGTATCATCAAACCACAAGTATAACTGATCGGAAGAACCATGACATTTTGTCTGCTCTTTAAATTGACCCCCTGCAATGTCTCCAAATAATTCTAAACTGTCTCACACAAAATCACCAGCAATGTGCTTTGCAATTCTATTTTGGTTTCAAGTCTTTAAAAATATTCATATGCAAAACATTAGCTCCAGCTTGATAAATCATGCATTCCCTTACAAACAAAGTCAAAGGAATGGTCGGAGATGTTTTTAAAAATCTCTAGAATTATTAATGGAATAGAACACTAAAAGCATAACTCACAATATTTTAAAAATATTTCACTCTGATGCACAAAGAGTAAGACCCAGTGGCAATTTTCATTGGTTTAGACAAATGTGGAGTGCCATTTTAGTTTCACAGGTAGGAAAAAGCATACAGTTATTTGATACAAAAAATAAGCCAATGTAATATATAATAAACCTTCAATCATGTACCACTATGTCCCATTTTGATACAGATGGGTTGCATACTTAAGACAGCATATGCGAGCAATGAAAAAGTATATAGATTTCAAATTTGTTCTTACTGATATATCTGCATTTCAGAAGCCTCTGAAATGCTATCAACTGTCAGTAACACTTTTTAAACCAAAACCTCATAATAAACTCTGTCATTTTGTTACAAATTTAACAGTTAAAGCACTAACATGAAGAGTATTTTACACCAGTTGTGTTTATTTCCATGCAAACTGCAATGTTCCCACTATATAATCCCACAGATCTTCTCTGATGGAAAAAAATTTGTGAGCAATACAAATATCGAGCAGGAAAACCATTCCCCAAACACTTAATTGGTAAGAAGTTACAACATGTTTCTCCTAAGACTTCACTACAGCTCAGACATTTCCACAAAATAGTTTGATAGCCAGGAAAATACACAACTTGCTTTTTTAAAGGGTTAAATGTAAAATGAAGACTTAATAGCCTAATGAAAACAGAAGTTCTCTCAGATTTCTATTTTCAGTTGTGAAGTGTGTTCCTAAATTTCCATTTTATAATGTATGCATGCAACATTTTCTGGCATCATAAAACACAGAGCAAAATGATGAATTGCCCTGAAGTTCCCAGAGAGTTACTTCTGATATGCATGTGAATACCAAAGGAATCCATTGGCATTCCTGTTAATGGAACGACTACAAAGAAAAGTTGGAATGATTTGGCACTTATTATAAAGTTAGAATTTATTGGTCACTGCACATCAGTTAATTTAATGTCTTGGCAGAATCCTCTGTATTTGACATCTGAAAGCGTTAAAGAGAAAAGTGTTTTGCTAGACAGCTCTGCTGGCTGTAAAATTAAGTAAAAATATACTAATATTTTAATAGTATAATAAAAACACTAATAGCTAAGGAGGAATAACAGACTTTGCTAAGTAACAAATACATTTGATGAACCTGCATGTGTACTGAAATATGAGGCACTAGCATAAACTTCTATGCAGAACAAGATTTTTAGAAAAATCTTCCAAAAATACAACTATTTTACTCTGTACTTTTCTGTCTCAGAATCCAAAAAATGTGTTACAAAGCTGCATATTCCAGCATATCTTCCTCCTATTCTGGCAGATATTAGGAATGTCAGGAAAAAGGTCTTGATTACTGGATACACGTGCTCACTCTCCCAGCCTCTAGGTGAAATTCACGTAACTGCATGAATCTCAGAAATGTAAAAAGATGTGGATGCTACAAGCCTGTTTGTTCAGCAAGACGGATGGGTCTCCATCTGCACATGGCAATGCAGGTTACAGCACACAATGCAACTATACGAGTTCAAAACTTAAAAGCCACTGCAGCTATGGCCACAGCACATGCATAATCTGGGATCTTAGGAATAGGCCAGAAACTGGAAGACAATCTGACTTTTTTTTCCTAACAAGGTATAAATGAATGTGGAAATGGCACTGGCAAAGGGAAGGTGCAATTTCACAACACGCAGCAATCATGCACTGGCAAAGGCACATTTTTTGACCTTTACAAGCTAAGATGTGAAAAATCCATTTCCATGCCTGAAACACAGGACTACTGTGTGGAGAGTCACTGTAAACATCAGCAGCTTATTTCTGGCAGTTAGATTTTAACAGGGACGCCTACTAAAAATTTGTGGAACATGACCTTGCATTTCAGTAATACCTTTGGTTTGGATAGCTCGAAGAAGTACATAAATGAAAGCCAGAACGTGGGCCAGAGCAAACAGGGTTGTTTGGGGAGGGGAGACGGGTAAGAGGGAGGAGGGACAAAAAAGCAGTGAAATGAGAGGGTCTGCTGCAGGAAAATATATTTGTGCCTAATAAATGCAAGGAATGATCAGATTTTTGTGGGATAACTTTGACTAAGATGCCACTCCTTCTTAGATATTTTTACTAATCATAAGAGCTCATAAAAGCTTGAGTTTGCATCCTTCCCTAAGCCAACTTGGACTCGCGGCAGAACTCCCTGCATTCCAAAATATACTAATACCTGAATTCAGGCTGCACTTGATAGACCTGAGGCACAGTATTCCAGGTTCCTTCACAGTTCTTTCTAAGGAGGCAGATTGAAATCAGATCCAAACCTTTTCCAAACACAAGACTTAAACCTGCCTCCATCTCTCTGGCTAGAGCTTGTGTCTCAGTTTACTACAGTAATACACAGTAAGGATAGGCATCTGTAGGAAAACCTGCAGAGCTCCATTCTAATTCTGTTACACATTTCTGACTCTCTTGCTACCAATGTATTTCTGCTAGGAATAGGGCTGATGTTTGCCTTCTGGCACAGCTTCAAAAAGCTTGCATTAAAAATGAACCCAACAAGCTGCTAGAGAAATACTCCCTTCTATTCCTAGGGCTCAGCAAGGACAACCTTCCATTCAGCAGAGTTAACAATTCTACTATCCATGCAATGACAGGTTCAAAGCCTGTCTTGACAGTCAGCAGGGTCAGAAATGTGAGTGAGACAGAAGTGCAAGGCCAGGCAGCCAGCGCTTCCCTTGATATTCAGAAGAAGGCATAAAATACTCAGCGTACAAGTCATGACATTTTTATATTGAGAATAGCTATTTTTGAGGATGCTGAAAAGTTGTCATGGTTCCCTTGACCTCTCTATAGCCAGACACTGTGAGAACAAAAAGAACATACAGATCAGACGGATTCAATAGACTTTCCATTAATTTTTATGGCATCTGAGGGTTGAGTCATTAAACTATGTGGCTTTACAGACAGTTACAAAAATAGATGTGATACTACTGTGTCAAGCTCTCTGCAGCATGGTTAAAACACTTAGAGATTCTGTACAATAAGGAGAAAGCACAATGGTATACTTTGATATCAAAGATTTTGCAGCAGTTATCTGAAATAACTAATACAACCCACTGAGTTCAGAGCATAGTCACTCTAGACCCAAAAAATAATATTAAACCACAAAGTTATCAAAGTTTATATATATATAAAACTTTGCCCTATCTCTACATTAAAAACCCCTCTTACCTTTTTCAAAATTCTGAAAATAAAGTGTTTCCTTTACCAGTAGCACCACAGTGTTTTCCCCACCTTCTTTTTACTGTAAAGCCCCAAAGTCTTTGTCAAGAAGGTATAACAAAGCATCTCTGGAAAAAATGTTCTGAATGTGATTTCTCCTTTTCCCTCTGTAAATTAAAATAAATTTAAAAGCATACTACTGGGATCCCTTTCTGCAGTTTGCAACCAAGGAAGTCCTCTATGGAAAAAATAAAAATATATGAATGCTAACAAAAAAGTTGCATCTATGCAAATGTACATTCCAACATACTTAAAAAGTTGGTATTTATCACAAGTAGAACCAGGTCTTGACAGACAAGAATATATGCAAATTTTATTCATGACAGTTAGTTCAAAGCACCCTTAATGTCCAGCTTCCCTAATAACCATATATTATCCTCTGTCCTCCTTTCCCTGAGGTGCTCTGCACTAAGTTCATCAAAACATAACTCAAAACCCTTGTCTACTCTGATACCTAAAAGGCCACCCCCATCCACCAGACTGGTCATCAGCCAGTACAAGTTGCCATTGTCAGCTTGTAAAGCAGAACAAGTTTAAGCCATGTAATAGCTTCACCTGACTTCGCCTCTCAGTTTTTTCTCTCTTGCTCTCACTGCCTCCTCCTTTTGCACACTCTGCTGAGACATTTTCTCACATTGAGTGAAAATTTGTCACTTCACATGCACCAGCTGCAGTGGGTTCCAGCCTGAGACTTGGAGCAGAAACAAATGGTAAACAAAAGAATGGCAAGGGTTAAGAAATGTACATATATCTGATAAAAATACCATTAAGGAGATGGAGGTGAATTTCCTGTTTCAGATTTGGGAAATTTAGCATATATTACGGGGGTGGCTTCATGTCTGAGATAAGTTAGTGTCTAATGAAATAGATAGGCAAAAGGCAAACATCTCAAGTAGATGTTGAAATAAATATTTTATGGAGTTAGCCATACCAGCTGCAATAGTGAAGGAAGTCTAATTAAAGCCCTTTTCCTTATATTTAGTAGTAGCACAGTATGACAAATGCAAATCTGTGATATATGGAACTACATAACTGAGGTGTGAGTAAAAGAGTAGTCTGAAAAAATCTAAACAAAAAACATGTAAAAATATTTGGATATTTAAAGGCAAAACAAACTGAGTAGTCAACAGTATCTCAGGTCAAGTGTGTAAGCTCAGCAAGTCTTGTTTACAGTATAACCCCAAGGTGTTAAAGTTTCTCAGAGAAAGAAAACTTTGGTAACGGTTATGTGCTAGTTTCACAAACAAAACTACTTTTCAAGTGTCAAGGCAGGAGAGAATGACTGCCTTTAAATTGAACTGTGCTACACTTTTCCCCTGGACAGTTTGGCAGAAGGAGGACATACCTTGTCCAGAAAAAGTAAAGTTCACCCAAAAAAACTTCTCATCCTTCTTTCTCTGTTCCCCCTACCCCTCTCCCTTGCCTCTTCAGTCTACTATTATGTGCTCCTTGCTGCTTTACTTTGAGATCCAGGCCCAGGATCCTGGGCAGGTCCCTATGGACAGCAGTTTCCCCCAGCAATACCGGCTTTGGAGATGCACCACCATGCCTTCCCTCATTTCTTACCACCCCAGCAGCTAAATCCTGCATGGGACCTTCCCATCAACTACAACTATTGAAAGGTAGAGAAGAGAGCACAGTCCTCTCCCACTGTGCAGCACTGGGAAAGCCCAGCAGGGATGCAGTTGCCTGCCTCACATTTTTCGTGGCTGGATGAGCCTATTACCTCATCTGCACTTACATGGCAAGAGCTATGGGGCAGAATGCATCTTGCATTCTTGCACCCAGCTCAGCAGTGACAAACCCAGCCTTCAGAAATGCTGCTCTTAGGAAGCTGGGTGTGACAGCAAGCACAATTACTTACTCCCACTTGTGCCATTTTGGATGCTGACTTCCAAGAGGAAGGTGCTCTCCTGCTATCCATATTAAGATTTCAGAAAGAGCAAAGGAAATGTCAAATATCTTCCTTCACTTCCAATTGTTTTTATGAAGCGTGAAAAAACGCTGCTCTGCACACCAAGGCATGATAGGGTCACTCCTCTTCTCGGGAGTAGGTATGGACCCCAGCAGTCCTGTTTGAGGCACCCAGCAGCACAGGGCACTGTGTCCCAGAGACGCAGCCCTTGATTTACTGCTGCAAGTGCAGAGGGCAGCCCAGCTACCAGCCGCGGAAAGCCAGAATGCTGATGTTTAAACTGCTTTCTCAAACTCTGATATTTTTCTGTTTTTTTCTGCTAGAAATTCAGCAGCTTGCAGCCTAGAGGATATACCCAACACGTCTACATAAGCAGGGACTAACCTTGTCTTCACTCCTACCGCTTCCTGACAGGTCATCTTTTACCAGGAAAGGAAACAACTGTAATCGAGCATGGCAGCAATCCATGTTTCCCCCTGTAATCTTAGCAGCAGAAGAAATGATTTCCTGTAGCTCCCATAAGCAAGCTGTGCCCTCACCAATGGCTCTCCCTCACCAATGCCGCCCATCCTGTCTGTGCTATCCCTGCAAACTCTCGCTCCTGCAGGGAACACGTGCTCTGAGCTGGCACAGATGGGCAGCATTAATAAACCAGCTTAAGTAGACACCCCACATTCATAAAAATCTGTAACCAGAAAGGGTGACTCTGCCCTAAAGGACTTCAGTGAAGCCTCAGCTTTTGACTCTTAACAGAGGTACAGCACTGTTAATACAATCTCAACCACTGTATGTAACGTACAGATGAACTAAATATAATTCTGCTCATGCAAAACTTCATGGTGCTGGGCTCAGGTTTTTTATTGCCTTAACTAAGCTTCCTCAAGTCTCTTTGGAGAGTGTTTTATTTAGGAACAGTAAAGCACGGTTACCAAGGGGTTTCAGTTCATTTAATTAAGTTGAATACAATTACACTCCAGTGGGTGTTAAAAATGAAGAATCTATTTAAATATTATTTAGATGCGTGCCTTTTAAGTACCAAAGATTGCACAGGGCTTCATGTTTATATCAATTAGGGATATCAACCTAGCAAGAAGAACTCTATAGCTTGCCAGCTTATTATCCTTTCCACTCTGGGATTCCGTATTTTATTTACTCATTTCCTTTTATCTGTGTACAGTGAAGAGGGGCTTTTTTGCGTTCCTGTGTGCTCACACTGCTTCATCATTGCCAAAGCATTTCCTAATTAGGCTAAATAGGCCTCTTACACAAATAGAAGAGGAATATTTCTGCCTATCAACAGAGCACATCCTACAGAGTCTGGGCTTCAATAACTGTGTGGTTGCCATATCTCACAGGTATTTCAAGCCCATATTTTTCTGAAGAGGGGACATGAAGGATGTCATGTGCTTGTTTCAAGGAAATACTTAATCCTGTGGCTACTGCCAGTCCAATGGCTCTGCACACTGATAAGAGACATGAGGACATGGAATGAAGCTGCATCAGAGGAAGTTTAGATGGGACATTAGGAAAATGTTCTAGATTGTGGTCCATCACTGAAACAGGCTCTCCATGGAATTGGTCACAGCACAAAGCCCATCAGAGTTCAAGGAGCACCTGACAATGTTTTTAGTTTTATGGTTCAGTTTTAGGTACCCTGTGAGAAGCTAGAAGTTGGACTAAATGATCCTTATGGGTCCCTTCCAACTTAGATAGTCTGTGATTCTATGGTGCTTTTATTGGAGACTGAATTAGTTACTCAAGTGTTGTACATCACAGATGCACCTCAAACTGAGGCACAACACAATTTGAAAAGCCCCATATGGCTAAAGAGGTCATAAAAAGCAGAAGCTGGCAGAACCCAGTGTTAATGAAGCTCACAGAAAAATTATGTCTCTACAAAACCTGGTAGTTGATTCTCACTGACACAAGGCCCTGGACCACAGGCTGAAAGAAAACAATTGTAGATAAAGACACTTGGACTTGGATGGCAACGTCTGAGCAACGTCTTTATGCATAGTGACATGAACATCAAAAGGAGAACATCCTGCTAACTAACCATTTGTCAGGACAGTTGTCATGCCAAAGAAAAACATCTCACCTAGTTGTAAAAGTGGCAGTAACATGAAAAGAAAGTCTCAGATGGAAGGAGCTTCCTCACAGACTGTGCTCCTCAGATGAAAAAAGTGACTGCAGTCTCAGGGAACACCACCCTATAAGCCGGCAAGAGCGGTAGGACAGCCTCTGTTCCAGGCTGCATCTGAAGCAACACAAAACCAGCAGGGAGCTCTCTGAGCAAGATGTTGCATCACTTTTCACAGTCTGCACCATTATCAATTTCAAAACAAAGGACGTAAAGTAAATAAGCTCCTTCATTCAAAGAGAATTAGGATTTGAAAGAAAACAAAGATTTTTGCTGTATGACTCTTTCAAATGGAAAGGAAAATAATGTATTTTCAGCTATGGCAATCTCTTAAAAGCTTGAGAGATGCAAGGGCTGGTTCAGAAGGAGCTACATGTGAACAGGAAAACAGGGCATCAGACTGTCTCTGGGAAAACAGTAAATTGCACTCTCATGCCCAGCTTGTTGCAGCTAACCAGCCCTCTGCTACCAATTACCCATTCAAAGCATCTGCTGGCAATACCTTGATGGTTTAGTTTTACATGACTCATACACACATCAACGGTTACCCACCTATAGCCTGAATTTGTCTCCAAGCAAAAACAAAACAAGGTGTGACCAACTAGACACGAAGGCTTACTTTGCACTATGATATTCCTACTTGATACCTGAAATAATTGTCTTTTCATTTCTAAACCAAACTTAAATGTCCATTATTTCTTTCCTATGTGCTCCCTGACATCCACACCATTCAGCCACCTCCTCTGGGTCTCCAGGAAGTCAGCCTGCACAATGACCTTTCCCAGCCAAGGTCCCGTGCTCCAGCCATTTCCTGCCATGAAGGCGGCAATTCTTCCTTTCACATGATCCTTCTAAATCCCTCTTCCTAGCAGTTGCAAGTTACCCTTCTCAGCTGGGACTCCTCTCGCTTTTCTGGCCACAGAAATACAACTCTGGATACTGACTCACTGCACCTCCATCCCCTGCCATCCTCTGTTTCCGCTTTATATGAGAGGTACTTTCCTAAGACAGGCATCAGTCTGGAGAAAAACCCCTGTTTTGCTCTTTTTTAATTTTTTGGTTTTGTAAACTGTTCAAAGCTCCCCCAGCAACAGATCTGCCTAAGAAAGGCAGAAGGGTCAGCAGCAGTTAAAATACCTTTTTATCCCCCTTTCCTCTCTCTTTCTTAGCAGTTTGTAAAATAATTAACTATCTGTAAGCATTCTGCAGTAGGTTTGGCATATGAAAAATGAATGTACAATTTGTACAAATGAAGATTTGTACAATCTTTTGTATTCTATGTACACCTGAGAAAAAGATTAAAACCCACAAGTAACTTGGCAAAGATTACTTGAAGAAAGTACCAATCCATCAGAGAGAAAAAGCAACACTGAGAACATTCACCTCTTTTTTTTCCTGCTACTTTTGGTATTTAGGAACTCGAGCACTGTACTAAACAAATCCAGTGAGACTCATCACGACTAGGATAACAAGGATATGCAGAAGGATCCGTTTCCCTTCTCATTTATGTGTGACCACACACCACATGTGGTATGAAGCTATTCTTTATCATCACCATTATGCCAGTGATTTTGGTGAGGTCCTTGACCTTATGTTCCCTGTTAATGCCCTGAGTTTAGATAGCTATCATGCAAAGCTTAGGTTTTACAAAGTTTAGGTTTTAGAAAGTTTATCCCTCTGCACATATATACTCACTCCCTGACACAAAATCTAAACAATGCGTTGCTGGGTTTGGGCTGAGCAGGAAACAGTACACCTCACTGAACTGAAACATCCCGGTGTCCCCTCAATTCAACACACATTAGTACATGGCACCACAGTGGAGCAGGACTGCACAGGATTAGACTCCATTTCTTGTCTCACTGCTCGGAATAAAGGTAAGTGTAACTAGAGAGGAAAACAATTATTAAGGAGGGCCAGCCCTTTTCCACTACCTACAACAGAGCAGTCTCCACTGATTAAACAAGAAAAAAAGCAGATCCTTCCCGCAAACCTCAGAAGAAAAATTTCCTCTAGAAATTTCCTCTCCCTACCAGGTTTTCTGGTTTTGAAGTACAGTATCATTACCAGTCCTCTGATAAAATGTTGCACTGGGAATTCTTTCTTCAGCCTCTGTATAAAATATGATACATCCCCAAAAATACTCTGAAGCATCGTGTTTTTAAAGGGTAAACATACAATCATCTTGAAGATGGAAACTTGAAGACGGGAACCACAACTGACAAACAACATGCCCACACCTCTTCCTGTTTTACAATGGTTATTTATGAATTCTGAGGTGGGAAAGAAACCTAATAATGGAGTGGAAATCACAACCTCCAAGTGTTGGTGGATATTATGCATGAATACAAACACGTTTATTTATAAAACAGGATTTTTCTTATTTTCATCCTCAGAGATTATAAACTGCAGTTTAAATGCAAAGGATTTATCATCAGCTTTCAGAGCTACTGCCCTAAAGTGGCCAACCACTAAAGCTCCAGAACTCACAAGTATTAAATATTATTCTGTATAACTGAAGGCTGCATTAAGCCTATGCAATGATATTGATAACAGTATGTCTGACATGGATGGTAAAAGGAGATGACTCTTAATTTAGCAATAGAAAATAAGTATTTTCAATTTGCACTCCATTCTTAGGATTGCACTAGAAATTTCTGGTGTAAAAACCCCTTTTGCCTGAGTTGCAATATGCAGCATGTGTCTGCTGGAAAACAGCAAGCACAGAATCAAAAGAGAAGGAAAATGTTTCAGAACTGTAACAGATGTGGATAAACAGAGATAATAAATAGGCAGAACACAAACATCCAAACATCCCTGCAAGTGTAAAATGTGTAAAACCCACAGATTCTTCAGCAGTGATATATAATTTCTAAAGGTATATACTATGACTCACAAGATACTACTCTGGCAAGCAGAATTCTTTAAAAGCCTAAAATGCCTTTTTTTTCTGAAGTGCAATGTAATGCTATGCAATCAGCTCTAGCATGTGTTTTCATCCAAGCTCCAGCTGTGGATGTGCACTCGCTGACAGAACTTTTAACAGTACCACCATGGTGCAATGAGCTCTCCTGTTTCCTCCATCAGGTTGTGCTGGGATTGCAGTCAAGGAAAGAGCAAGCTCTGCAGTGCAGGGTCAGCCTGGTGCTGGCATTGAAACGGGCAGGAGGATCAACTCATCTGAACTTATGAAAGAACAACAAAAGATGCATTTTCCTTTTTTCTTAAAAGCCTACAGGCCACACACTGCTCCACTATAAATAAACTCGTGCCTTAGGCTCCTGAAGTTTTTATGTAAACAGTGCAGAAAGTAGACCCTTATCTTCTGTTTATCTTTTGTTTTCATCATACCTACTAGCACTGCACAAAGCATCTTCAGTTGCAGGTGACAGGGTTAGGAGCATTTCACAACCAAGAGATTGCTCATGTACTCTGAATTTAATATTGTAACAAGCATGGTACTGTTTCCACTATCATCTATCAGCTCTCATCATGCTTGCTGCAAAGCTTTCAAAGCATTGCTTTTATTATTATTATATTAAACAGTTACCTAATCTCCTTTACACACACTCCCACGCACAAAGAACACCGTCCAGGTGGAGAGCACTGTAAGATTAAATGTTAGTAGGCTGTAACCTACAAAGAGCAAAAAGCACTGTATATCATTATAAATACAGTGACAATAATGAAACATAAAAGGATGTATTAATATTCTGGATAACTGTATTACCCTGCTTGTAACCTTCACGGTGTATGTTTACCCACGCACATGAAACGACATATCTTCATCTGCAGGCCTGATGATGCAAACTGATGTCAAGAGCATATCCCCATGTCCATGCAGGGCCACAGGGAAGTCAAATCACCAAAGTCTAACGGGCTTGAAGGAGAGCAGATCTGCAACAGCACTCCAACCATATCACACACAGATTGTGACACGGATATCAGAAACCAGTTCTCCAATTTATTGTATGGCTTCCTAATAAAAAGCCTGAAAGTGTGATTTATAAATCATTATTGTATTATACTCTTAAGCTTGTCCATCCAATTTTCCAGCTATAGCCTGCTTAAAACTGTTTTCCAGATAGGTTATACAATCCCCACTCTTCAGCTCTTCATAGGAAACATGCCTCTCAAGCTAGTATGTAGCTCAAAAATGCTTATACAGGTGTTGTTAGAACCTACACCATCAAGTATTTTATTACACTAATCTCAGTTCAAATAAACCTGGTACATTTTAAGTCTGTGTTTCAAAACATGGCAGTAGACAAGAAAGTTCTGCTATTACCATAAGCCAGGAAAAATGGTCCCCTTGCCTCAAGAGGATGAAAGCAGAGCCACCATGCCCACACCTGACCCACACCACAGCAACTGCACTGTGGGAGGAGAGGGCACAGGTAGCTCCTTTTAGTTTTAATGTAGTTGCTTTCAATAATGGAAATCTGTGTTGTGTACCTTTGTGCTCAAAACGTGCTGTAATTTTTCCCTGTCAATGAGATGTCCCTTGATGTCAGGCAGAAATAAAACCCCTTCATATCTCTTCATCTTATCACACAACACATCCACATACATTTTAATGGAGAACATGTTTTTATGGTAGAAACCTGAGTTTTAGACTTGTGCATACAAAACCCAATTTCCTCCTATTGCCCATTTTCTCAATGAAAAACATGGAATCCAGATCCTTGCAAAGCCACCTCAACATCCCTGCAGCCACAAGCACCTTCCTCCTCCTCCCACCACTAATAATGCCAGGCGGTTCATTAGTCATCAGCTGTCTCAAGCAATCACCAAGAGGAAAGTTGTTAGCAGCATCCAATGTTAAAACAGGTATTGGGACAAATCACTTTGCTGGGTGTAAATTCAAAGTAATTCCTATTCCTCCTGTGTTTCTGAACCACCTAAAGTCCGAACACAGCATGTACTCTATGGCTATTAATACTGTCACAACAGGCTGAGCAGAAAAGAAGGAGGCCTGGGCTGCTGCATGAAGGAAAAGCTACAAGCACAGATTCCAAATGACAAGAGGGTGACCCAGAAAGGTGCAGGAAACACGGCTGGGTGCACGAGTACTGAGCACCCTCTCCTTCACAACGCCACCTCTGAGGGAAAAAAATCCCAAAGGAGCATAGTCCAGGGCCAAAACTGGAACAGTTCAAGCCAGGTCTGGAAGGAGACAATCTGACTCAAACTCCTTTGCCCTGGGCACTAACTGTTCCCTCTGTCCCTTGGCCACATCCAGCAGTGACCCCATGCTCCATTTCTGGGCCCCAGTCCCTCCACTCTGCTCCTGTTAGCACAGCACTTTATACAATCAGCACTAATTTACACAGGTTTCTACACAGCATCAGACTGAGTTAAACTAATCATTACCTGCTTCTGTAAAATGTCATTTGCTCTATGATACACTAAAAATAAGAGGTTTTCACCTGACTGTAGAAAATGGTAGCCAACATGTGTAGCATAGTATATTGTATTCCATGTAATAAAAATCCTTTAAGTGCTTGTGTGCAGCACCTTTTCTTTTTCCACATCAGTTTTCACATTTTCTTTCTTTCTCCTTGGAGACTGTCATTGTTTTCATATCCACAAAAGGAAGAAGGCATCATTACAGGCAAATTCTAGCAACCTTGTATTCCACTGCTCTTAAAAACCAGAGAGCTTAGTTGACTGACTTTTAAAAGATGAAAAAAGTATGAAGAAAAAGAATATTTCCAAGTTGGTATTCACAGCAAATCAGCAAGAGGAAGAATTTCCTTTCAAGAAAGAATGAAGAAGGCATCAGAACCAAAAGCTCTTATCACTCCTCATGGTGTAGGGTCTTATGGGGACTAAACTCTCTGATCGAGACATCTGTTTTATGTGCCCTGACATGCAAGGAAAAGCCTAGACCAAAGGTTATCTCTGTGAGCTGTCTTTCCTCATAAAGGGATTAGCATTGCTAGGCACAACATTTCTTGGAAAGGCAAAGGAGATGCAACAGGTTAAGTTTAAATTATAAAATTGAATCCAACACCTAAACTGACAGTCAGTCACTCTCTCTTTTGACTTCTTTATTTGAAAGCAAAATACCCTCCATGGTTTTGTAAAATAGAAAAAATAGTACCTTCCAGTTTGAAAGAAGAGACCGGGCCTTCTGGGTTTATCCTTATTGTTGCAAGTGGGATATGCTTTAGAAAACGTGCTCCAAATTGAAGTTGGAACAAAGATGTTTTGAATCAGAATGTCCCACAGCGCGTTTTGAGTTAACTACGCAGTGCCACAGGCACTATGCTGACACAAATCATAAAAAACAAGTATATTGCATTTTGAAAAGCATATCTGCCTCTAGCAGCTATTCATTAACCTGCACGTTTCCACAGAGCTGTGCTGAGCGTCCGTGATCTCAGCTGGAATGGCCTTTTGGTGCCAATCTGACACCAGAAAAACAGAGTCACCCAATGAGAAACTGAGAGAGCAGCAATGCACTGATTTCCAGAAGAGGCTACAGTTATTTAATGAGGGTTTAAGGAAGAACAATCCTGGAAGAAACCTTGGGCTGGTCTTAGCTGCCACAACCCCTCCTGGCAGTTCTACAACTGCTTTTATCAGCTGGGGATCTACTTCCTTGATCCTTCCAGATACCCAGACTCCCTGGCTTAATATCAAATTCCTCTTCCCAAAGTATGTTAGCCAGTATCCAATTACATGTTATCACAGCAGCATTAACAGCTGGCATCTTTTTCTCTTTTGGTTTTTTTCTTTATTACTTTGATAAGAAATTCAAATAGTCAAACACAGAGACCAAGATAGATTATATATGTAAATAGGAGGGCTCTTGGTAGCCAAGTGAGCTTTATTGTCCTCAAAACACTCTGTTCTCTTCAACTAACAGCAGATGGTGGGAAAGGACTGGAATAACTGCAAAATATTACCAAAAAAGAAATAATTTTATTTTGTTTCAGCTGTTATAATTGATTCAGTAGTTTGAAACAAGAAACTAGCTACTGCTTTGAAATAAAAAGCTGGAAAGACTTCTAATTCTGTGGCATCTCTTTCAAGTTCTGTCGTATCTTTTGCATCTTGGCCACTGAAGACAAAATCTCCTCACATAAATAAGACACTTTCTTTAGTGAAACTCCTATTACAATTGATCAGTTTTGCCAGTGATTTTATTAATGTCAGGATTTGACCCAGATATCTCTCCTACATATATACAAAGGAAGAACTTGGCATAAACAAGAAGGGCATTGGAATGACTTCCCTGTACTAAGGTCAACAGCCCGTGTTTTGAAAGCACATCTTTAAAAGGATGAAGTTACTGATTTTAATTTCATGTTAAAATTTGTTCTCAGATCTCATAACATACAAACTTTTAGACCTTTACATAGCAAACAAAGAGTTTGCTATCACCACATCAATACATGATTCTATACCAAAAATATCCCTTTTTATAGCATTCAGTTTTGGCAATGCAGAGAATTTCTTCATTACTACTCACAGTCCATCTCTCTCTAAAACATTAATACACTTCCAACATCCACTGTTGCTCTGAAACACTGAAAATTATAACTATCCACTACATTCCAGCATGCGCTTGCTACAGACTAAGCAAAAGCTTTTGGGTACAATTTTGTTATCTAACAAGTTCCATTAACAGCACAAATAGCTTGAGATGCTCATACCACAGCTGCACCTATGGAATATTTCATTAGAAAAGTCACATTTACTTCAGCAAGACCTAGTACAGCTGCAAGTACACACCCAGTATTTATCAAGTATAGGGCTATTAAGTGACTTCAAAGTCCATAAAATACGCTCCTTACAAGCAGCACTTGACAATTACTTGCTTCCCCTCCAGACCTGGGATCTGCCATCACAGGTTCCTCCTAATGAGGTCCTATTTTAAGGAACACAACTATAACTACAGAAACGATGAAATATATTTATTCACATAAATATGGAGAGGGGCTCAGTTTGTATCTCAAGTAACTTCAGTACTGAATACCAGCTGGGCTGACACTATGGCCTCCCAATTCAGCACCTAGAGCAGACACCACCACACTCCACAAGGCTTCCAGCAGGGCCAGTGGGAGGAAGACAATACCTTCCCCTCCTTCTCCCCACTGATCTAACTTCTCAGTATGGGGAGGGAAGAATCAGGCATTTTATCACTTCTATGGAAAACATCTTTTTTACCATAAGGACAACAAATTGCTGGAACAGGCTGCACAAAGAGATTGTGCAGTTTCTGTCCTCGGAGGTTTTCAAAACACAAATGAGTAAAGCCACAGGCAACCTCACCTGATCTCAGAGCTCTCCCTGTTTCAGCTTGAGGATAGGCTAGATGCTTCCTGAGGTTCTTTCCACCCTGCATCATCCTACAATCATGGCTTAAAAATGCATTTTTCTCTTTCATTCCATCAACAAACATCTGATGAGCACCTTCTTTCCAAATTTAATTCTAGTTTTCTCCTTCCAAGATCACAGAATCATAGAATGGTGTCTGTTGGAAGTGACCTTAAAGATCATCTAATTCCAACATCCCTGCCATGGGCAGGGACACCTTTCACTAGACCAATTTGCTCAGAGCTCCCTATCCAAGCTGGCCTTAAACAGTTATGGGAACGGGGCACCCACAACTTCAGGCAATTTGTGTCAGTGCCTAAGCACCCTCACAGTAAAGAATTTCTTCCTAATATCTAATCTAAATCTACCCTTTACTAGTTTAAAGCTTCTCCCCCATGTCCTGTCACTACATGCCCTTGTAAGAAGTTTCGTGTTCGTTGTAGGCTCCCTGCAGGTACTAGAGGTCTGTAACTAGGTCACCCTCAACCCTTCTCTTCTCCAGGCAAAACAACTCCAATCTCTTGGCATTTTCTTCACAGGAGAGACGTCCCATCCCTCTGACCATCTCAGCAGCCTTGCTCTGGACTTGCTCTAACAGGTCCATGTCCTTTCCTGAATTGGGGACCCCAGAGCTGAATGGAGCACTGCAGGTGGGAGTCTTACAAGAGCGATCTTGGCTCTTCTCTCCTGGCTCTCTCCCTCTGATAATGCATTCCTTTGGTAGATTCCAGGCTGTTGCAAGGCCAACCTGGCCAGCATATCAGTACACCAACTTTTTCATTTACAGAGCCATCCCTAGTGAATCACCCTGGTGTCTACATTTGTGCTCCCCGAACAGTTTGAGTCATGAACTGCTACAGATCCCAGGAAATTAAGACCCATGCTCTCACATAATTGACAATGCAAAAGAAGTAAGCTAGCTCCACAGGCCACTGATGGGGCATCATGGACTACAACCAACCAGCTACTGACTCCCATTTGCAAGCCACAACTCCAGTTCACAGCACAGTTTTGCAGCACAGGTTAGAAACAAACAAAGCCCAATGCACCACAAAGATGAGCAGTTGAAATGGCATTGGAGCTACCTCTTCCTTGCCTTCAAATAAGGACAGAGCACTAAGTAAACTTATACTCAGTTCATATTAGGACCTTATTTTGCAGCCCAAAAGGCTAGAAAACTCTTTAAAAGTCTACATCTGAAGCAAACTGACAGCACGCAGTGAGAACTTCTGTTTTCCCTCTTATAGGGGACCCAACACAAGGTATCTTTTCGTATTTGTAATTGTATTGCAACACAAAACCCTGAAGTAAGAAATGCTAATAAGGCTGGGTGATGTTCGCAACTGATATAAACCAGCAACTCCATAATCACATGATTTCTTTCTGTAAAGCTGATCAACTTTAAGACAAATTATTTTAGCATAGTTTTATTAGAAGACAAATAATAATTAAATAGCCCTGTTTTCCCAGGAAGGAAACTAGCTCGTATTGCCAAAAGAAACCTATTCAAATTATTAGTTGTGTGACAATCAGATCTTTTTCTGCCCTGAGCTTCAGCATGCTAGGCTGCTGGTCTGGCCTCCTCAAAAACTCCTTCCCAGGCATCCAATAGCACTTTGCTCTTACTAAATGCAGTACTGAAACCTGCCAGAAAAAGACAGAAAGAGACTGTTCATAAAGTACCAACTGTGTGCTCCTTACAAACTGGCAGAACTGACTCTGCCTGCATTCTAAGATTAAAATCATTAACAGTGAAAAAGTGTACGCAGTTGGGTGCTATTAAACTGAACATCAAGTCAATGGAGAATTTCTATGAAGAAAAGGACTAAGACAGGTTTTTGAACCTGACTTTGAATATTAACAATAAAATCCACGTCATAAAAAAAATGCAGCATAAAATGCTAATTAAATTCTCTGTTCAATTCTATAACATTTCTTCTGAATTGCATCCTATGGGTTTACCACTCATTATGTTCTATGGCAGTTTTCCAAAAAAGTATTTCTCATAATATTCTTGAATGTCTGCTGGTTAAATGTTAACAACAAAAACTAACACGCATCAAGCCTATTCATTTGCTTTTAAAATGAATAAACAGGCACTCCACTGTTGATTACCACATTCCTGTATCGCTGGAAGGCTGCCAGCTCCAGTACATATATAACGTTAGTATTTGTTTTTTTGCTGAGTGGCAGTCCTCTGCAGTAATTATCATCTTGCAACTAAAGTAAATATTATTCTCTCACTGCAAGTAGAAATAAAGGATTGACTCTTCCTGTATTTTTACTGTTTGCCATCCAGTCCGTCCTGTCGGTACGGTACGTGCCCATTAAACGTAATTCCTTGAGCCCTCGTTACTGGGGCCATCTCTTTTGTCTGTAACTAGTGAATTACGAGGATTAGTCGCTCCTCAGAAGATCACCGGCGCAGAAACTCCACGGGCCGTAACCGAGCAACTCGTCTCCAAAAAACTACCGGCGGTAAGAGCTCCCAAGCCGGCGCCTGGGAGTGCCGCGGGGCCCCGGGAGCGCTGCGGGCCTGGCGGCCGTGCCCGGGGACCCCGGGGCAGCGCCCCCCCCTGCGCTGGGCTTCACCCCGAAACGCGGGCGGGGGTGTAAAGGCTGCAGCGACACCGCCTTCAGCCCAAACTGCCCCGGATCGGCGGCACGCCGGGCCAGCGGGGGGACAATGCGCCCATTGATCCGGCTGAACCAGCGCTCCCGGGAGCGCCCCCGCCAGCGGGCAGCCCCCCTGCGCGGACCCGCTGCTTGGCGGTGCTCGGCGCGCCCCTTCCAGCACGACAGCCCAAAGAGCTCTACTCCAGAACCGCGATGCAGGCGGTCGCCGACACAACCCGTGGCTTTGCCCGTGAAGTTAGCTTTTTCTGGGACGTACGCGCCCGCACAGGACGGGCACGCTCCAACACGGGCAAACTCCTCAGCAGGTGCCGGAAGACCCGGCGAACGCCCCGCAGCATCTCCATCCCCCCATTTCAACCCCTCGTCCCGCGGTAGGCTGCCCCCACGGCCGCCCCGGTGGCAGACCCCATCCTCACCACACTCACCAGGATCCCCATCACGTCCGCCCACAGCTGGGCGAACACCTCCGACGTGCCGCTGTCCGCCGGGGCGGCGGGGCCGTCCGCCCGCTCCCCCTCCATGCCCCGGCCCGGCCGTCGGATCAACGCCGGCTCCCCGCCGCCGCCGGCCCGCCCCGCCCCGCCATCCTCCCCCGCCCCACTCCGGCCCGCCCCGGGACACCGCGGGACGGCCCCGCCGCCGCCGCCGCCCCTCAACTTTCGACCCAACGACAGAGCGGCCGGCGGTGCCGCTGCGGCCCCAAACCCCTCCTTCGCCGGCCGCCCGGGGGCTCGCCCGGCGCATGTGGCCGCCCCAGGGCGGCAACAGAGGGCCCAGCGCCGCCCCGGCGGCTGCACGCACCCCAAAAGTCAAGAGCGGTGTCGGGACACTTGTGGTCGCCGGCGTATCTCTCGTTGTTGCCGCCATCCTCGTTACCCCCGTGCCGGTGCCCCGCCGGGAGCTCCAGCCGCCAAGTCAGCAGCGCTTTCTTAACACCGGGGAAAGACTCTCTGGGAAGAGGTGTCAGCCGCACGCGTTGCACGGCCGGCAGGGCAAGGGGCACCCTGTTAGTTCAGGTTTAGAGTTTGGGTACCGGGACCCCATCATTCTCCTGAGGAGCGGTGGTCTGTCACTTATCGCCCTTGGGGCGGGACTGTGAGAATGCTGCCTCCCCTACGTCTGTGCCTCATGCTCCCTGGTACCACCCCCAATCCCCATTATAGTCAAATTAAATAATTACTTACTACAGACAGCAGCAGCCATGCTCCTGCACTCTACCTGGGAAACTGGTAAGTGCCCACACACACGCACTTCTTGTGGAAGGCACATTAAATAACAGTGGCCAAACCCCACTGCCTGTGAATGGAAGGAGCGGCAGAGGTCAGCAGAATGACCTGAAGGCCTATCCACCACCTCACACCTCACTCCCAGTTTCTGCTGTGACCAGCAGCAAGGAAGTCCTTTACTCTTAGTGCTTATTCCTAAGCTTTGAAATGTTTAGATGCTTCTTGAAAAGCTCCTGTTTCAAGCTGCCATTTATTGGAAGCACCTGTCTGCCTGAGGTGGCAGGGAAAGTGATGTATTTAATGGATGTGCAGCTGTCACATGCTGGCCAAGCATTTTGTGGTCTCACAAAGCTGAGCAGCCAGTGAATCGTTCAATATCCCTCCTGTCCTGCTTACTGCCAGGCTGTACGTTACATGCCCTGCACGGCCCAAACACAACTCGGAGCCTGCCCTAGAACCTGTGCTCCCCTCCATGCTCTCTGTTCAGCCCTGGGGTCCCCTGGCACCAGGCTTCCCTCAGCCCACTCGCAGGCCTGCAGCTGACAAGGCTCCCACTGGGGGCACAGCACCGGCAGCCTGGGAGGGCTGGAGCAACAAGTGATACCATTTGCTGTCAGGGCTAAAAATAGTATCTGGAGAATGAATAAAGGAAAGTGTGGTTATTGCACTCATCTTCTCTCAATGTTCTCAACAATGCTCTTTTTCTGTCCTGAAAGCTAAGATTCAGTTTGTAGGCTAGCACTGGAGAGAAAAGCTGGCCAAAACACTTCCTTTCTCACCAACTGCCACACAAAGAAAGGGACAAGACTTTTCTAAGCACTTTGTTACTGCAGCTTTTGCTGGAGTGGTTAACAGCACAAATTGAACAAAGAAAAGGAGGCAGGAAGCAGGCAGAAAAACTAAAAGAAAATTATGCTGAGAGAAAGTGGTAAAGAAACCACTGATGACTGACCCTCCTTTAGGATGCACATCTAGGATACACCCTGTGTAATGCATCTTTTTGACTAGTAATGAGAAATAATGAAAGACCCAAACCAGGTATAAAATCTCTTCTAATTGACCTTTAAATTGTACACAACTATAAGCCTATGAAGTACAAGACTAAAGGTGTGTCAGTGAAGCCTCTCGGTACTCTGAGATGGCTTGCATAACTCAAACTGGTTCAATTACTCGGGGTATTTTACTGAGTGACCCTCTGAAATTCATGTTGAACCACTTACAGTAGTAATGTTAATCTACTTTAACATATCTGAACAAGGTTCACTTGATCTCAGGATTTAAGTATTCTCGGCGCGTCATACACACTGTCTTCTGTATTTTGTCTTTTTTATAGAGAGAGGCATATTAGGAAAAACAAACAAACAAAACAACAACTCTGCAGCACACAGCCCAACCCCCCTCACTGTTGTGTCTTGGCCGGCAACAGATAAAGATCAAATTAGGTGCAAGGGGCAGTACTCCCACTTGCCTGGCCCCTCCCTGCCGGCCGAGGTCATTGCTTCCGTGCAAGGATGACTACATCCCTTACAGAAGCAGGCCCTGCGTAGCCGCACTTCTCAGCCTTGCAGTACAGGTAACAGAAGCTAGACTGTAAATTGTGGTGGTCCCAGAGTTGCTTCCATTATGTCATCCCTTCTGTGGAGGCCGCAGCTTTCATCAGAGGAGCATGATACATGGCAGTCTTCCCCTCAGCCTTTAATTTGAGACACAGAGCCTTTGATTTCAAGAAGTGAGATAAGGAAAGAAATATCTTGCAAAATCACATGACTCCAGGTGCAGTTGCTTTAAAAGCAAATGGGCATGAGAGAATCAAAACAAATCCATGGCAGTTTACAATAGCTACCATCTTCTATGGCCTTGCAATTACAGTATTTATGCATTTTCAGATATTCAAAACATAACATGTTCACAAGACATTCAATGAATATGACATGCTAAAATTATTCTCTGTTCTTCTCTCAAGTAGAATTATCCCCTCCTAGATAGGACAGGGTTCCTCTATTTTAATCAAGCCAATGTCCTGCAGAACTAAATCCCAGGAGTATTTTACAAAAATCAGCTGCAACAAGAGTATAGGAGTTTTAGAAAAAGCAGGAAATTGGATCTTAAAAGGGTTTTGAAGCCCAGCTATGAGTGCAGTATTTTGTGTTACAACTGCTACTACAAAATAACAAATTATTGGAAATTTGGCATGTTAGAATACAGTTTTTCTTTGCAGTTTCATCTGTAGTTGCCTAGATGACAACTCCAGCATCTACAAGAGACTGCTCTCTAAAAGCATTTTGCGCTGGATCTCTCGATGGCTATTGGAAGAAATAAATCTGATCAATTTTCTGAGATGTTTATGGTATTTCACAAGAGCTCTGACCAGGTGTGTTCCAGAAATCTGGAAAAAATGGTCACTGTGCACCTTCAGGACAGCACTAAGCAGCAGGGCAGCAATCCTGACATGATTCCCCAGGTGTTGCAGTCGCAAAGCGGCTATGAAGCTCCCTGCGGCTGGTCTGCAAATCTCTGAAGAAGAGATGGGAGCAATTGACACATATGTGGTCAATCTAGTCTTGCCGAGTTATGGCAGATGCACTGTGCATATGAGCCCGTCTTCCTGTCACTCCATCAGCTACATGTGGGTGTAAAGTTAATATGATTTCCCCACATATACGAACCAGGCAGGATTAACCAACTTGGAGAGCACTGGTCTATTTAAGAGAGGTGGACTTTCTTCTAGAGGAATACTCCTAGCTCCAGGTTAAGGTGGCCATAGAGAAGCTCATCTTTCTCCTTTCTTTACTGAGGGTTTGGGGAGACGGCCTTCACTAGGACAAATTCGTTCTCTGTGAAAAGCACAAACCTCAAACACAAACCTCTGAGTCATTAAGGCAATAGATGACAAACTTTCTGTTCCAAAGCACTGTGTGCCGTCTCACACCAATGTCACATAAATGTTTCAACAAAGCATTTAATAGGGAAAAACTGAAATATGCATCAAAATAAACTGGAAAAGCCAACACGCACTATCATAACTAGACTATCACAGCTGTTGTCACCCGCATCAAAGGCATTTAATCCAGGAAATCAACAACCTTGAGCACTTTGATATCAATTTTAAACTATATGCAAGGTTGCCTTGGAAAGGGGATCATGCTCCACAGAGTAAATGGACACCAAACTTCATTAGTTCCTGATAAATGACCTGAGGGAAATGGCTTCCTGCTCAGAGACCTGGCAATTAACTCTGCGTGCATGAACAAAACACATGAGGTTTCTCAACATCACTAACAACACCCTGCCCAGTAGATCACATCCAAATAGGAACATCAAAGCCTCAGAGAAATAAATAAGCAAGCCATTGTATGCAGAGAGGCTGGAGGGAAAGGGAGAAATAAAAATTCCAGCTATCTCCTGCAGGTGACCTGCCAAAGCCCTAAAACTCTTAACACAAGCACATTACAATGGAACACCTATTACCAATGATTGCATCTCCTTTCAGCTCTCTCCCTCTTCCTGCTTGGTGGAGGTCATCAAATTGAAACACGCAAAGTTTCACATCACAGTCTGACTGGAAATGCAGCTCTTAGTGGTTGTAGGCTTCATCCCATCAACTTGTCAAGATCCAGCTTAAAACAATTTTATCTAATTGTCCTTGCTACATTATTTTTTCAAAGTCCTTCTAAAATATAATTTCTTTTACTTCTCCCCTTAAGTTCTTCCTTAAGAACTGTTTAAGTAGTATTATTATTTCTGGTAGCATGGTCCTTTGGAGTAGGGATCACCTGTGTCAGCCAAACAGGGCCAGAAGCTGCTCTCCAACAGAAAGCAGACATGCCAGCAGCTGCTTCAAAAACTGCTCTCTGCCGTGGGATAGAATGAGGACCCACAAACCTGACCCATCAGTCCATCTGACAAACAGGCTATCACCGTCCCAGACCCTTCTAGAATGTACTCTCTCACAGTTTATGCATGTACAAGATCCATCCTGCATCCATGACCCATCCATATATATTCCAAAAAGGTCACATTTTAGCACCTGCCAGTTCGACAACTATAGAAAACAAAATATTCCTGATTTTAGAAGTAATACAGACAGTACTTATCCAATGGCTTTAAAATAGATGGCATTTAGATCACATACTATACGCAGTACAGTCAGAAATCATTATTTATTCTTTTAGAGGTTTAGCTGTCAACTCCCAGTCTTACTGCCAGCCTCATGACCAGAGTATCACATCCCAGTGAGGGTGGCACACTAATATGCCCAACAGAAACCAGATGGAGCTAAATTGGTTTAATTCTATCAGTAGAAAGCAATTAGGCACAACAAATTGCTTTATTCTGATAGAAGTCTGAACTCTGCACATGACACCAAATCATTCCTCTAGATATGAGTATTCTACTAGATTAAAAAATTAGGAGGTGGGAGAGACATATGCCCAGTGGAATTATTCCTGTAGTCTTAATATTTTGGGCTAGCACCACACTCAGCAGACAAAGTAGTACTGCAAAGCTTTTCAGGCTTCATTTAAAATACAGCAGCTGTGACTTTACATGACAAATCATATAAGGAAATCTAATCACAGCAAGCATCACAGCCCTCCTGGAAGGATATCTTTTGACTCATAAGGAGAATGGAAAGGTTGACATCCTTCCCTTCCTGCTCCATAGAGGCCTCTCATATCCTGTCCAGTTCCCCTGTTGGTCATGGAGCAGAGCATCACATTTGACTGCAAGGTGGTACCACTAGCTCAGCCAGTGGAGGGGCTCTGGGAGCTGGAGCATGACTGGTGAGGGACACCACAGCCACGATCCTGCTTAGGTGCACATCAAGCCACTCCAGGAGTGCCTGCAGATCAGAACTCCAACTGCTTCCCACAATGTCAGACACTGTCTGGAGATTTTCCAGACATTACTAAGACTCTTGTTCTTTGTGTTACTTCTGCCTTCTCCACCTAAACTCAGCATCCCCTCTTCTCCAACTGCACAGCAAAACCAGTCTTGATGTGTTGTTTTTTCTTGTCAGCATTGAAATAGTTAGCATTCCCTTTTTCCTTAGTTTCCTGCAGCGCTTCTTACAAAATGTTTTCTAAACCTTTATTTTATCAGAAAGGAGTTCAGCATCCTTTGAGATATCTAGGGGTAGTCTCTGCACTGTCATTCACAGGAGGCTGCTCTACAGATTGAATTATTTTCATAAGCGGCTGCTAGAAGGGATGCATACAAATCTTTTTTGTAAGAGACTTACAAAGGCCATAGAGACAGAAATATTTAGCTCAGTGTCCTTTGGCTGCTGTTCTTCCAGATGATTTTAGAACTGTGGAAGTAAAAAAGGTGAAAAGCTAGCCTCAAAACTGGGAGTAGAACATCAGGCTGTCCTTTTTCCAAGTGTGATGTTCTTTGATTCCTTTGTTGAAACTCTTAGTAAATTACTAATGAAAAGGAGTCTGATGATGTCATCCTAAAGCACATCATAAAAGTAGCATAAGGTACAACTGAGTAGTGTGTGGCAACTGTGTATTTCAGAGATGCTCAGTGCTGATGTATCACTCCAAGTTAGCTGTGGTAAGATGAGAAGAGCATCAACAGAGATGACCAATCACAGAGTGACATGTATATTACTGCTCACTTTGTGACCAGCACAAATTATTAAGATAAAAATCTATGCACCTCAGAGATGATGCTTATTGCATCTACCTTGAAAGGAAAACAAACATTTTCAAAAGTAATACTTCCTGGAAAAAGAAACCCAGGAGCTTTCAGTAATTTCAGTTTCATTCATTGTATCTTTGCAAAAGCAACAAAGCATGAAATGCAAATGCGGATCTTTAAATAAAAATGTTATCTGCCTGTTATAGAGAGAAAACTTGACATAGCTGCCCTTAACAAAATATTATTACAACAAAGTATGTGTGACCCAAACATGTCAACTGTAGACTGTTGGAAAAAAACAAAAGAGGAAGAATTGCTTAGCTTCTCATTCAGAAGAGATCACATCCATCCAAAAGCCACCTCCTCCACACTTCCCCTAACAGCCATTCCCCAATACCAATTAAATACTGCCAAAAAACATAGCAGAATAAAAATTTTTCCTCAAATGATTCTCTGAAAGTTAATACACCCCCCCTCCTTTCACCCCCATCTGAACCAGAAGAAAACAGACCCTACTAAAGCCTGACTTTCAGTCCCACAGGGATTCAGAACTGAGCTTAGGCTTTGCAATTTTAAAGCCTATATTGTAAGTCACATAAATATATTAGCAGCGAAGGAGTAGGTGGGCCGAATGGGTTAATACAGACGCTGATGAAAGAAACCTGCCTAATTCTTTCAGCTAGACAGGTGACCAGATGCGATAATCAGATGTTTACTTGTGTACCATGTCAGCCTTAGGTCAACTGTCCCTCCTGCAGCCACTGGACAACAATGTACTGGCTTCAACTTCTTTCAGATCAGTTTCTGGTGGGCTAATTCCTGCTCCATCACCAGAGCTTCTCCTCTTGCTTCCATCCATTCTCTTCCTTCACTTTCCAAACAGCTGCCCTATCTTTCCTTTTAAATGCTTTCTGTCCATTCTCCAAAGCACTACATCTGACTAAAACAGGGATCTCCTCCCCACATCAGAGCTGCACCCCTGACTGACCTTTGTGCCATGCAGCAAGCCCAGATGTATACATAAAGAGAGTTTATGGAAAAACAAATGGCAGTTGACCAGCAAGCAGAAAAGCAGTTGTATTGCAATTTCTGTTGTAATGATTAGTGTTCAAAAATCACCGATTGTCAGGGACCTGAATATTACACTTGCATTTAAATATAACGAAAATTTAAAAGTAAGACTTTTAGAGTGCTTCAGCTTCAATTGTCTAAGTCATTTGGGAGCACTTAGGCCTTCATCTTCATTCTTTTATTGAAAAATAAAACCCAGAATTTACATTTCCATTATTTAAAAAACAGCAGTAAATTGAAATTTTTACATCACTGGCTGCAGGTGCTAGTATGTGAAATAAATCATCAAGCCAATGATGAAACCTGGAGCATTCACAAGACTGACAATGTAGTCAAGATGATAAGCATTCATTTCAGCTGTGGCTGTAAACACAGGCATAAGCTTGATTCACAGAGTCTGTGCTCCTCTAGAGAAGCCTTATTTTTCACTGCCCAGCAAGCTGTACTATCAATCACTCTGGACTCTCTCAAATCAGAGTTTCAAATTGCCTTGGAAAAATACAATAAAACCTGCTTTGCAATCTCTAACGAGGGTTATGAAAGAAATGGAGAATCATATCCAATCGGTAGATTTCATTTTTTCTATATTGTTAATAGCATGTTTCACTTCATAAAACTTCATTCAGTCCTAGAGAAAAGAGAAAAACATCTCTACACAAGCAGGCCCACACTGCACTTCATGTCCATAAATTCATTGAAGGGGCACGAGACACTTATTACTTCTGCAACACAGTGAGGAGGGGGAGTAATTCCAAGGAGCAGCTGCTTCCAGTTAGGGTAGCTCAGCTGGAAAGAAGAGGTGCCTGTCAGAGTAATTAAAATGAGAAGAAGCCATCTATCTGAGACTTCAGCTTTAAAGCACTGGCCAACCCCCTCCCAAAATGTAATTATTGAAAAACAAAAAAAAAAAAAGACAAGTGAAAACAGGCTTAAGCATTGCTGAAAACATACCTCCAAGCTATTCTCTCAATAAATATTTCGGGAAGTTCATGAACAGAAGGATTATTGTGACTGTGGTGGTGTGAGTGGGAGGAATTTACCCTCCACAACTCAACCAACTGCATCAATGATGATAAAACAGCCCTTGAGGGTAGTGAGCTCACTGCACTGGCTCCATGTTGATGAAGTTTTACAGGAAAGTTTTTTTGTTTAAGTATATGTAGAGTAGGCTGGTAGCACTAGTTCTCAGGAAAAAAATGACTTTTCATTTGCAAGGATTTAATAATTAGGCAATTCTGTTTTACAAGGCCAAATATGCTGCTTCAGTACAATGTGTATCCTGTAGCAACATACAACTAACAAAAAGGAATTGAGACTTGGGTTTTTGAAAATTACTAATACACTTGATCCCAGAAGTGCATCACACGTTCCTTTTGACTTCTGTGGGAAGATGTTATTTGTGAGAATACATTTAAATAAACAACTGTTGCTTGGCTAGATGATGGTTAAAGGGACTGGAAAGGATGCAGCAATTATCTGAAAGCATGAAGGGTGTGTAAACACCAAGGGGAAAGCCAGATTGCAGAAGAAAGCTCAAGAGGGTGTAGCTCAGGGCAATGAGATAAGTCTATGTGTTTTTAAGCCCTGAAATACTGCCTCGTAAAACAATGACATTATTTGCGTATACAAACTGGTCATTTTGGTCATTGCTGTGTGTCACTGAGGACAGAATATGTGAGGGAATTAAAAAGAATGAAAAAAAGTAGCTATATTACTGAAGGGAATATAAAAAAGAGCAGTAGCAACCCTATGTCTTAAGGACAAGCCAAGTGACCTTATGGATACTCTGTATATTTGCTGTCCCTACCACTGAGGAAGCAGCAGCAGGGATGGGTGGTGAGCACACAAGGCTTTGGGCTAGATACAATCCATGACTTAATTTCACATGACTTGCAGCTTCATGAATTATCGGGTGGTTTTAACAGATGATGCTATCTGAGCAATTGCCTACAAGTCTGAAAAGCCTATGTGGCCCTTAGGTTTCCCATGGTAACACATGAGGCATTTAGGGAATACATAAGCAAACAGTAAGAAGACAATTTTCATTACTCAACAAATTTCAGGGGTTTATATAGAAATCCAAAACTCCCAGAGATAAAAAATTATACTACTGTATATTATTATTATATTTATATATATAACCTGTATTTGCAGACTGATCTAAGAAAAGATTGCCTTTTGATTTGTCAAAAAGACAAATACCTTACCTTCTAAAAGCATTCTTCAAGTGTTGTGATACCTTTTTAACTCCTAGCATTTTCCAAATACATACTAATAGATATGGTCTTCATATGAATAGAAAAAAATATAATTATCCTCTTGTTTAGTTACTTAAATCAGTTTTCAGTGTACAAAACATGATTTAAACATATGCTTTCTATTGCCTGTACTTGTCTAGCTAGTGTTTATGTTTGTCTGCAAACAGAAAATTATTCAAATGAACCCCAATATGAACAATATTAACCTGATCTGTAAATAGATTCCAGCAAGGGAGAAACAGGTTTTAAATATTTTAGCACCCATTTCCCAAAGTGTGTATGTACACAGGTAACAGAGGTTAAATAGCCGGATTGTTTTATAGGGATGCATGAGAAAGGATTATAAAAGGCTTTAGGTATGACAGAAAATTCAGGGCAGTATCAAAGGGCTAAACAGTATTAGAGTACTTAGTGAGCCTGGTGGTTTCAAATAAGCTTAACCTGCTCATTTTCATCCAAGAATGCCCAGGCTTGGCTTCTAGGTACAAGGATTTTGGCAGTAATAATGACTGCTGTCTCCATCTCTTGTTCTCACTTCTGTGCCACAGTAATTATAAATGAGGGCGCATGAAGAAGAGAGTTCAAGGAGGCTAAGGGAGGGCAAGCACCGGGCTGGAAAGACACATGAATTATATAATGTTTCTTTTTCTACCGTATTATCCTGTAAGAGTTTTAAACAGCCAAATGAATTTGACAAGAATTAATTTTGTCAAATCAATCCAATTTCCTACTTCAGAGGATAATTGGTAGTGGATAAGAAGTAGCAACAGCTGGAATACATATTGAATTTAATAAGGTTTCTACCTTATACAACACAGCTGATACCATTATAAGGTGGTACACAACTGCTTGAAAGAAACACTTTCAGCGATTAGTTTTCAGTGGCTGGCACCAAAGGGAAAAAAATATATTGAGTGAGGTTTTGCAGAGATCTGTTTTTCAGTATTTTAATTAACAGGCTGGCCAGTAGAATAGAGCATATGCTCATTAAATTTACAGATGACAGACAGCTAGAGTGCTTGAAAATAGCTCCTGAACGCACATCATAAAAAAAAAAAGTCATCTTGCTACAGAAGAGCAAGAGATTACCCAGTACACCCTGTAGGATACAGAACCACCTGCAAGATGTAGCAATCCAACATGCACTGCTCACCAAGCCCAAGCTGTCAGCTGGAGTTCTGGGTTGTGTTTTGACCCAGTGTGCCCTAGATGTCAGGACTGACATGGACTAGTGAGAGAAAATGTAGAAGAAAACCACATAAATGAGATGTTTACAAGCAGAGACTGAAAGAATGAGGGTGCTCCATCCAAGACAAAAGAAGATGGCCAGAGAATAGGATAACAATTTTCAAATACAGAAAACCTTTCCTTCACTAAGAAAAACAAACCTCTCTTTTTGGGATAGGGCAAGAATGAACAGGTTTAATTGCAGCTGAGGCAGTGTTCAGTTAAACACTAGAAAAAGCTTTCTAACTGCAAGGTTCATAAAAGTAATGGAATTGATTGCCTGGGGTCAGTGTGGTGCCTTCATCACTGTCTAACCTGTTCTTGAGTGCCTTCCAACATCCCATTATTTTGGTACAACGGATGCTGCTCTGGGGCTTGGAGCTGACAACATAACCTGTTAAGATCTCTCCATTTATTTTTTTTAAATAAATACTTTTTGCATTTTAATTCTTTAAACCAGACTGTGGAAGTTCTTTGCACAGCACAGCAGCCAGCACTTATCCAAAGGAGTCTGAATGGCACTCATGCCAAAAGGCCAAGATACAATGCCACAAGTTAGAATTGGAGTTTACAGGTAGCAAGGATACCACAAAGGACATTAAAATGCTTTGCATGACAGTGACACAGAAACAACCATTGTCACCACCTGGAGAGCAGGAGAATTTTTATACAGGCTATTTGTAAATCCTATAATTTTGCTCCTGAACTGAAGACCTATCCCAGAGTTTGCAACCACCTGGCCTGCTTTTAATATTAACATTTGCACAAGATATTTGAGTGGCTGTGGCAGCATGTAACCGATATGACTGAGGATAGCATTTGCCAGAGGGACAGGCTGCTGCACAAGGAAGCCAAGAATCTCAAACTCAATATGCTTCATGAGAGTAATTCTAAAAATTACAGCTGCTTATGAGCAAGGGGTTTATTTGTTCTTTTATAGTCCAACTGAAATACATTAAATACTTGTTTGGATATTCCTATCCCTCTTGGTCATATCCAGTGACAAACACTGTTAATTACAGCTACCTTTCTGAAAGTGAATTATCACCTGCTTTCTCCAAAGAGGCAATTGCTGGGGAAACATATGTATCTTTTAGGATTTAAATGCTGGAAGCACATTGCAAGTGTGGTTTTCTTGTGTACACCAGACCTGCCAGGGAGTGTACAGCCTTCAGGTGAAGTTCCACTGGAAACAGTTATTACGCGTGTTTTGTATGAGACATCCATATGTGCCAGAACTGAGCATGATGGTGGCATGGCAAGATTAGCAAAAATAATTGGGACATATTTTCTTCTCTGAGACCTTCTCATCCACCAGCCTTTTGGAAACAAGACCCCCACCACTTCTGGAAACCCCAAACTGGGCATTGGCCAAATCCCTCCTTTGGGAATCTGAAGAGGGAAGGAGGCATGGAGGGATGTGTGCATTCACACATCTCCAGAGGCAGCATTTCACAGACATCTTTGTGTTTGTACACATACTCAATTATGTTCTGTCACTACGGGATTTCACAGAGAGTGCTGCTATTTCTATTAAAATACGTGTACACAATAGCATCTGCGGCTACACCTAATAAAATGTATGGTAGCCAAGTCAACAGCAAGTGACCAATCAGCCAAAATGACAAATTCAGCACCAAGGAGGTATGAATTCCCAAGAGGTTTCACAGGCCAGTTATTGAGTTCTCACTCTTCATCCAGCAGCGAGTTAAACAAGCTGCTCCTGAGGAAAAAAGTGCTAGAACTCCAAGGCCCACATTTTCCAAGGCAGGATGCATGGAGAGTGTAAGGTTCTGTCAATTAAATACAACAGTAAAATGGCATCCCATCTGCTCTACAAATGTCATAGAGCTCCATGGCACCTGTCTGGGGAAGAAAAAAACCCACCAAACACAAAAGAGCAAGAGTTTACCACAGATTTAAATACTTATGTGAAACAAAGGCCTCTTTGTGCTAGAGCTTTTTACAGTAAAAGTACTTCAGAACCGTTTGGAATTTTTTTTTTTCAGTAGTATTTTATATCAGAAAGT
>JAYDZK010000169.1:46913365-47046382 GCA_034509185.1 Euphonia xanthogaster
CTGGGGTCGCTGCTCCGGCGTGTGGGGCTGGGAGCGCGGCCCCGCCGGCAGCCCCGGCCCGGCCCCTGGGGTCAATGCTCCGGCAGCTCTCCCGACCCCTCCTGTGCAGGCGGTGGCGCGGGCTGAGGGCACGGCGAACACGGCTGCTGGCTCGGGTCCAGACAGCCCAGCTCCGCTCGCCTGGGTCCGGATCACCAGCCTTGGTTCCAGCGTAGATCCACCACAATCCATCCCGTAACTAAAGTCACCTTTTCGGGGCCTCTGCAGGCACTGGGCCTTGCTAAAGCTGTCACCTCAACAAAACCTTTCCTGCCAGCCATCAGTAACACCGCAGTACGCCGTTCGGTGTTACTGGCAATGCTTCTCTAACACTTTTCTTGGAGTGTGTTAGACTTCTGGTCCAGAACTTTATTCCCAGAAACTTGGCCGTGCACCCACAGGTGCTGGTTGCTGACCCTTCCTCTGCAGGTCCTGCCCTCCGACCTATGGAAGCCAGTCCTTAAGAGGCTAGGTAGGAATTACACAGGGTGTTGTTAACCCTGTAAGGGTTCTTATTCCTCATATGTATGCCATGCTTTAAGGGTCTGCAGGGTGTCTTAAGAGTCCTGAAGGAAAAAAAAAAGGCAGCTTAACTTGGACCATACCCTTTTTTCAGAGGGAAAATTTTAAATGTACAGCTAGATATGTGTGGCCACAGAAGATACAGGGCAAGGAGATTAGTTAATTGACAAGAAAAAATATATTACTTTAAACTTCCAGGAAAACCTTGTTGGTCTGCACCCAGCTTTTGAAGACCTTATTTCCGTGCCATTTGTGTAGATTTTTGCTGGAGAGAGATTATACATGTTTAAAATAGATCAAATAGATCCTCTCAATCTCTCAGCACATAACCCAGGTGTGGGGAGTGAGTAAAAATGTGACTGTTTCAAATTTGAGATTTATCATCTTAGAAGTCTTTCTTTTTCCTACTCTTAGAGAGCACGAAGGAAAGGTTCATTTCAATAAGAAATCATTTCCATGTTAGCTATGTAAGACAAAATGTAAGATGACCTTAATATTGAGGTATCATTGCCAGCACTTCCTATAATAAGCACTGTCAGGATTGCCCCACCCTTATGTGACAGCCTTGATCTTCCTTGATCCTGAGGACAGGCCCTTTTTCCCCTCATAGGTTTGATTATAGGATCTGTATATATTAATGTAGTCAAGTGAGCTCCAGAAGATGGTAGGGATTGGCATCATGACTCAGAGAAGCCAAGCAGAATCGTTTCATCTGCTCGTCAGACAATTATATAAATTGCTGGGCAGAATCCATGCAGACAGTCACTGGTTTTCACAACTGCCTCTTACTGGCAATGCCTGCTGTGGGACAGGTGAGGTTACTGAGCTGCTTGCTCTCACCTCAGTGGAGTGTGCTCGATGGCTGGCTGAGGTGTTCATTACACGGGCTGTTGCAGGGCTTTTGTGGCTAGCTGGCTCTGTGCTGGAGCTAAGCTTCTACAACAGAAGCAGGGCTTTTTTTTTTTAATTGCTTCTTTTGGGTGAGGAGAATGATTTTCTGTGGCTTGGACTTCCTTTCCCATACTTCAGCTGAGACTTGTCTGGTCATTCAGTCATTCAGGGAACAATCTGTTTCTTCTGTAATGCTTTGGTGCATATCCTTGCTCATGGTCCCATATCCCATAGTACCCCACCTGACAATCATCATCATTCTCATGAACTGCTGCTTAAGGTAAACAGGTGAGTTTTAATCATACCGTTTGGCTGGCACCACTGACCTACAAACCAGAGGTCTTTGAGGATTCACTGGGTGAACCACTGGAGGGGTTATTTTCTACTGGCCTAAATCCAAAATGACTGAAACTTCATTCTGGTTACTCATAAATGGAAATGAATATGCGTGTCTGGTCCACTATTGTTCTGTACATGACACTGTCACTGAAGCCAACAGGAGAGTGAAGTGTAAATTCTTGAGGTAGTGTGATTTGTGTCTCTCCCTTCATCTGAAGTGAAGACCACATCAAATGCCAAGGCACTTGCTGAGGTGTGCAAACGATCTCCTGTAAGCAAGTGGCTGTATGTGAAATAAACCACATTTATTCCTAAGGTTGTGGGTAATGTAATTTGTTTGCTGTCGCTTTCTACAAAATATGAATTATTTAGACACTTTCTAATTTCAAATTCGAACTATCACAGTTGCTTTTCTCTGATGGGTATTAATGACTGGAAATTCTTTCAACATGGAGATACAGAGCGGGAAAAAGTTTTCAGGTGGTTCTGAAATGCATTTGCGAGTAGGTTTACTAATGCGCGAGCATTTGTATTTAGCAGTGTGTAAAAATAAACAGCTGAGATCTGCCCACAAAGCCACACATGCAATTTGTGCTGCACAGCTTTGACAGCAGGATGTTTCCAAACAACAGAGACCTCAAAAGACATTTTTTGCAGCTCTTGAGCTTGTGTTTTCAACCTAAGCCCATTAAAAGGTCTGATACTTACTTTAATGCCTTTATGGTTATACCTTTTCAAGCCAACCCTCTCCTCTTTTATAAGGTGCTTTGTCATTTTAAAAAAAAAGGCTATTAAATAGCCTAGAGACTTGAAGTAGCATAGTAATCATAGTAATACCTTTTTAAAATATTTTTGAGTTGGTATTTTAAAACATCTGGGACATTGATTATAAAAGAAGCTGCCTGATAAGCTAATGAATTTGGGGACTTTATGTTGTTTCATCCTGCTCTGTCTTAAGCATAAGAAGGGTTTTTTGGTAGGAAAATCTGCCCTCTGGGGTCAGATGTTTCAATGTCAGCATAATTGCCCACCTACCTAGTTACAACCATTAAAGCTGCAGTGGGTGGTTGCTCCAGTTGTTTTGTGGGAATTCTTGGTCCTCTGACTCAGGTTCTGGGATATAAATACCTTCCGAATCACAAAATGGTTGGGATTGGAAGGATCCTCTGGAGGCCATCTGGTCCAGCCCCCTGCCAAAGCAGATTCACCCAGAGTAGGTTACATTGGGTTGCAACCAAGCAGGTTTTGAGTATTTCCAGAGAAAGAGATTCCACAACCTAAAAAAGTCAATGAAATTTTAATCCTGCCAAATTGGACTCCCTTGGTTGATTATAGGCCCAGGAGGAAGAGTGTGATACTAAGCATCACAGTGGTGGTCTTCTAAACAAAAGGAACGCAAAATGAGCCAGTGCCATACACATGTGCAGGATACGATTTTCTGGGATATGATATTGCCTCTTCAACTCAGGATTTGCTTTCATGGGAAAGAGCTGTTTTCAGCTATGTGGTTTCACGGGGTCTTCATCCTGTATGATCCATCCTCTATGAGAGGATGAATCAGACTCCAGTCTAAAGGGAAAACTGTCCATGATGTGGAGTTGCATCTTCCATTATGGATGACAGCTAGGCTAGACAGGACTTTAGGACTGAATTGTTCCTAAAGTTGTCTAAGTACAGCATAGGCATTCCTAAAGTTGTCTAAGTACAGCATAGTTGTCTAAGTACAGACTCAGCTCCATCAGGTTCCCATTGGGAACCTGATGGAGCTGAGTCTGATTTGAAGTAGTGGAAAGAGGGAAGTAGTGGAAAGAGGGCCTCTGACACCACATTTGAGAGGAGCTCTGTGGATGGCTGAGTTTTACACAGCAGCATCAGGAGACCTCTCTCAGCTCATGGCAGGTTTGTTTTGGAAGCTGCAGTGCTCAAGAGGATCATTGCATCTCTTGAGCTTAATAGCCCAAAACTGGGTTTTAGCAGAACTAGAGTGCCCCATTAAACAAATAAAAAACAGTGACATAACACCTTCACTGGATGTAATTCTCTTTGGCACTAGTAAGTTCTTTGTATAGCTACACTTCAGCAACTTTTATCTGTTAGTATTTTTATTTTTTCCATATGTTTGGGAATGTTCTTTCTAGCCAACCTTGCCACACTGTGACCTCTAGTTTTAGTGATTCCAAGCTACATCATTTGTTTTAGAAGTAAAAGCAAAAAGCTAGCTAGCATTATCATGGGTGATTAATTCTGAAGACTTAGAAAGATTCAGTCACCCTCTAGTGCTTTTCATTTCTTTTCATTTTTCCCTTACAAAACTGAACTGGTGGTGTGACAAATGTCACTTCAGTGTTTTATCTGAGGGGGAAAGGAGCTGAAGGTCAAGTCATGGAACTACTGAAATGTTTGAACTTGTCATGCAGGGCTGCAAGGGTGAAAATATCATATACATGCTACTGCCTGCTGCACAACCCCATGGCTTATTTCTGGCTTTGGAAGTATCGTGATAGGTGAGAAGAAGAGTCAGGACTAACAGGAGTGCACTTAGAGCTCATTCATCACCCAGCAAACTTTAAACCATTTGTGCCTCAAAACGAATGGCTTTAGTTTTTACCAATGCTTACTATCAGGGAGGCATGGTAGCTCCCAGCCCTTCAGACTGATCAGGAAGCAGGGTGTTCATTAGTCATACAGGAGCATCTGGTTGGGCTGTGCACACATGTGCTAATCCAAAAGAGTACAGTGGGCAAGGAAAGCAAGCCACATCATCACGTGTGCATGAAGATATTTCAGTTTTTTTTGGGTTACAGGAGACTTCAGTTTTAAGCTCAAGACAGTGATAGGAAGTCAACTTCAAACCAGTGTCACATTTCTTACTTTAAAAGCATGATGATGATTTTCAGTAGGCAACATAGAATTTTCTTGTTTCTAGTGAACCACTTAGTTGGAGCTGCTTCCCTGTTGGCTGTTAGCTGCTGCTTAATAGAACCATAAGAGACCGTGTGAGTGGGAAATGAAGTTGAATTTATTATTTCTGGTCATTCTGCCATAATTAATACAATTCTGATAAAAAAATGGCAAATTATAAGGTGTGTGTATGCTCCTCTAAAATGAAAAGTCAATTAATGCTCAAAACTGCTTGCTGAGGAGCAAAAGCTGAGCAAAAAGAGAAAGGAACAGCTCTACCAGCTCTATGAGGCTGTGTATAGGAGCTATTTCTTTTCAAGAGAGGGCTCTGACACCTATATATACAAACCAATATATCATGTATTCCAGAGGCACAGGACAGCTTGTCCTGCAGCCAAAGCAGGGCTATCTGCTACTTAGAGGACTTGTGGAACACTAACTTTTTTTGCAGACAGGCTCATTTGAAGTCATTTGAGGTCAGCAGTGGCCTGAACCTGCACACAAAGACGTGGAGCTACAGATGGCCCAGGGCAGCTTGCACAAGTGTAGCTGTACTGGACTGCATTTTCCACCACTGCAAATCAATGCACTTCTTGCAAAAGTTGTGGGGTTTTTTTGCAGAAGTATTGTTCTCAAAGAGGTACTAACAGTCTCTGAGAATTAATTCCTAATCAAATAGGATTTTAGTCATACAGGGGATACACCCAGCAACAAGAACAATGAAAGTAAGTCAATGGGGCTTTATTGACTCTCCCAATTGTACTTATGGTTCAGAACTGTTATCAGCAATGCTGTTCACATCCAAACTGGGAAGTTTATTTGTACATATTAGTGTGAGTTAATAGGATGGTAGAGGACATACTGGAACATATGTTAGGATTTGAGCTCAGGTTTGAGAGATATATTTTTACTTAGTGAGCTTGAAAAATTTCTGTTTCTTTGTCCCTAGTATTTGCACATTTGACAAGAAGAAATGCCTGTATTTGCTTATATTTCTGTCTATAATATATATAATAATATATATTTACATAGAATACCTTTAAACATTATATTTCTATATTTTATATAATTATAGGTAATTTCTATATATTATATAAAAATAAAATTATTTTCTTGCCAATAAGAAATTATTTTCTTACTCTTACATGGAACAAAATTCCATGTATGCCAGAAAGTCTAAGTTTTGGTGACCAGATGCAAAGACAAGTAACCACTGTGGCTGTTTCAAAGAACAGCTAATACACTGTTACCTCTTCATGACATAACTGACAGCTGTATCACAAGGAGATAAATCAGAGGCAGTTTTGGCATGACAGTGAAAGGCACGGGGCTGTCAATGTGATCCTAAAAGAAAGAATTCTAGTAGGATTTAACCAAGAGAACAATATTACAATGAATGCTTATATTTAGAAGTATATAGGCAAAATGATACAAGGTAGCAGTTTATTTTTAAGTTATTTGTACAATTTGCCTTTTACAGTAATGTCCTTGATTCAATTTTTTTTTCTAAGCAGGCTGATTCAACTGAGACTGTCTGCACAGAAAAGATAGGTTATTCCTTCATATTAATTGCCTGTGCCTGCAATGACAGGTTAAATCTGTCATCCTGCACACTCCCTTTTTCCAAGGACAAAGCCTTCCCTCTCCCTGGGCCCTATATATAGAGATCAAGTTCTAGGGAATGATGCTGGGGAACTCCAGTGAGCAATGCTAGTGAATCTCTCAGCATCTTGGTTGGAATGGGGAAGGGAATTCCCCAAGTGCTCAGTCATCTGGGGAAAGATCTTGATATGCATGTCATTGTCTTGATTCAGTTCTGCAAAAATAGCGAATTTCAAAAACAAGACTGCAAATTAAGGAAGAACTTTCACCATCCATAATAAAACAGATCAGGATTCAGAAATTCTACCCCTTTCACACCCTTGCAACATACCCAGAACTGAACATCCAGGTCAGCTGCACAGACGAAAATAAAAACTTGCTTCACTGATTGGGCTCTCAGCCCATAACTCCCTCCCATCACAGCTGTGCATAGAAGTTACTGGGGCTGTAGCTATCTCTCCTGCTTCATAAACACACGTGCTGGAGGCTTGCAATGCCCCACTTAAAGATCTTTTGCAATACCAAAGAAAGAGGTCTGCAGAAGGATTAATTAGGCAGAACTTCAGTTTCTTGTCTAGAAGCAGGAGACTAAATCTTGTCAGATTTATGAACCTTAGACCTCATAAGAACTAACAACTGCAAAAGGCTGAGGAAGGCCACTTGTCATATGATAGGCTAAGAAATCATTGCCACTTTGTTCCAAAACCCCAAAAATTGCATGGCAAAAATCTACCCTATCCCACAAAGAAAAGATGAACTCAGCTACTGCAAATAGATGCTGATGTTATAATGCTGCACATTTTGAAGAAGATAAAAGGTCTGCAATGCATTTTTAAGGGTTTATTTTCCTCCCCCATCAGTTTTATTCATATGGATCTGTAAATGTAAAACAGCTATACTTTTTAGTAGTAGGAAGGAACATCTTGAGGAGTCTGTTTCTCACATGAGCAATAATCAATATGGAATATGGCTTGCCCCTTTTGGTACCATGATCTCCTTTTCTTCATAATTAGATGAGGCTATATTAGGTCCTCATAGGAAAAATAAAATAAATCAAATGCAATGTTAAACTACTTATTTATGCCCTTCAAAAGTATTTTATGATGACATTATTTTGACAAGGTTTTGAGTCACAAGGTGAACTAAGGACTGGTTTAACAGGATCACATGTTCCTGAAGTTTTGGGGGTTTTGTCTTTTCAAAGGAAGTCATGCTGTTGTGAGGACAAATTACATAACAAGGTCTGAAGCAATAACTGACATTTATATCTGGAAGCAGAAGCAAACCCTAGTACTGTTTTCCTCAGACTTTATTTGTTGAGTGCTTTTACAATCTTGTGACTTTCAAACTTAGCATCTGTTTTGGAATCCATTTCCAAAATGTCACAGTGTCTTCTGCTTTGATTTCTTCCCTTGTTTAATGTCAGTGTGGTGACTTTCAGATATATCTTTAAAGAGATAAACTAGTTCATAAAACCTTGTTGCCATGAGGCAGCTGCCACTAATGACTAAACCTCTACCACCTGACACCTATCAAGTAGATATTGTATTTTGTGTCATGGTATCTCATAAGCACTAGGAATATGATATAATATTTTCTCCTCTGATCTACAAGGTATTCTCCCTCTGGGCTTTGAATGATAAATCTTCTTGCTATTATGATCACTATAGGATGCCCCAGCATAAAACAATCTGTTCTTCTGGTATATTATAGTGCTCCCATTCGACAACTCCGGTTTCAAGACCTCATAATTCATTGGCTGAATGCTTGTAAATGTCACCTAGTTATAACTCCTGTAGGAGCAAGTACTATCATGTGCTTTCTGGCACTGCACACCTTGTCTGATGAGACAGAGACAGATTCTTTGCTGTTTGTTTTCCTTTGGGACTACAAGTGTGTCACTTAAGCTGTAAACTACCATCACTACGGAACTTTTCTTTTTCTGTGCACATCATTTGACAAGCTGCTCTAGAAATAATATAAAGTATCAGTCCAAATAATGTAAACAAAACACAAATTGATTTTAATGGGATTTTTGCCTCTTTAATCATGGTTAAATTGTTTGCCATCTAGCTGCAATAGTAAAGCTAAAGTAAAAGTGTGTGCTGATTGCTCCTTAGTTTCATTTCTGCCAAGTCATTGCACAGGCTTGCTGCAAGAATTATTATTCTTGTAAAGGGGATGCTAAAATCCCGTGGTTGAACACTGCTCTGGGCTTTGTATCAGCTAAATGATGGCAGCTGGGATTCAGAAACTGCCGTGTAAGAAACTTGCTCTCTTGGCCCAGAGGTAGTGTAAATTCATCTTTATCCTCACATCACACATGCAGAACTTACAGGCTTGCAAGCAGCTGCTGTGACACATCTAAATTCTGCAAAAATATCAACACCTGGATTGTAAACCCTCCATTCATCAGTATAGACAGGGTTCATCCTTAGCAACTTTTGGGCAACTGGATAGAATAAGAGCTATGATGCAGTTTGATCCACTAAGCTTTTAGACTGTGGAATGGGTTTTATCAGACATTGAAGTGATTTAACTAAACAGCAGAATCCAGTGACTAGATTTGATATTCCTGCGTCCCACAAAATAACCTGTGAACTGAAGGAATCAAAATCAGATTGAGAAATCAGTGAGAATTTGCTAAATTTCAGTAATAAAGTGGATACTTATTCAGAAGACTCTTTAGAAAAAGGTACTAACTCCATTTCCATATTAGAAGTCCCTATTTCCACTTCATTTTCAAATAATAATTTTAAATTTTCACACTACTTTTTAAGCATTTTTAATTTTTCCAGATTTGCCAGAGGATAGAAAAAGTGAAGCACTGCAAGGGAAAAAGCATTTATTTTGTTTTTTTGTCGGCACTTTCTTCTGTGAGAGTTTGAATAAAATCAAAAATCAAAAGCAAAAAATTCCTGGGGCGGAGTCACAATGTCTTTTTCTGAAACAAGGCGGTGTCTAAACAAGAGCGTTGGCTGTTGTGTTGGATGCCATACAACCCCTTGTCTCAGATGTGTTTTTACAGCATTTCTTGCCTCCCCTTGCCCATGCCTGTTGTTTGCCTGGTGCTCAGAGGTCCCTCCCAGGCCTTCCCTTTGAGGCTGGGCAGCCAAGAGGGCTGGCTCAGGCGCTGGAGCAGGTGACCTTTCTGCTTTCATTCCTGAGATGGATGTGATTTAATGCTAGGAGTGAACAAAGAGTATTTTAATGCCTGTTCAAAAAGCTATTAAAGTGAAATGCTGAGTTAATTTTATCTGCAGTCAGTCTTTGTGTGTGACATCTTGCAAACATTTGACTGTAGAGTAAGGCACATTTTACACCATTGCATATGTTTATTGTATCTTAGAGAAGAATCCAATATTGTAAGTTCTCAATATTAATGAAAAAAGGGGGTTTTTTCTTGTTGGGTCAATTTGATGGTCACAAAAGAAAATGGATTCCTAATAGGAGGTGTAGATCCAGCACATTATAATCTGGATATTCTGGAGACATTACAGATTTTATTATAATCTTCCATATTTAAAAAAATTAAATTAAAAAAAAATATCTTAGCCAGAAAAGCTTTTCTGTAGAGGAGAATTGGATCACAAAGTGAACTTCGGGGAACATGGTGCCATCCTGAATCAACATGTCTTGGATCTGAGTTTTTAATGAAATATGCAAACAGATAATATACTTGGAGTAGGACAGGGAAGAGTGACTCTGTTATTGTAAATAAATTTGCCTCAGTGAAGGTTTTCACTGGCTGAAATGTTCAGTAACACTTATCTGTTTTATTTATTTCAAGCCTTTACGCATGTTAGTTTGCACACTGTAAAATTTAAAATTGTTCTTTAGAGTGAAAGTTGTGATGATCATTTTATTGAAAGATTTAACTTGAAATTGCAAGACAGACTACCCTAAAATTACTGCCATGCCTGTTTTGGATTTATTCCAGAAATATTTGCGTGCTCCCACCCAGCTGCAGGCCCTGAGGGAAGGGGCACACATTGTAAAGAATCCTGCTGGGGGGACAGCTCCTGCTAACTTGCCCATTTGGCTCATAGACAGTAACCTGCCTCTGCACAGTGGTCCAAATTAAAACCTGATGCTACAAGAAATACTTGCTTCCTTTGGTCAGCCAGAGCTCTTGGCTGAGCTGGTAAACCAGCAGAGATGAGGGATTAGAGAGGAAGATGTGATGGGCAGCTGGGAGACAGCAGTTTAGTGATGTCTTAACCTGGGTCAAGAGCAGCTGATGGTTTGTCAGACCAAAGCCCATGTACCTGTCCCTGCAGTCTGCAGCACCAGCTACTGCTCATCCCTGGTTTGTCATTCCATTTATTACTGGCAGATAAACACATTAGCTTGGTGTTTCTGCTCAGATTATCATTAGCTAAAAAGGTAATATATTTAAATTATTGTCAGTCTTCATTTTAATAATGCACAGAGATGAACTGCAATCTCCTCACAGAAGGATGTGTTTTGTGCAGGTTTACAGAGTTATCCCAATGCAAATCTACATTTACTTAACAAATTTTCTTTTCCACCTACATTAGCTAGTGTCTATTTTAATGCTTTCTTAAATTCTGGAGTAAAATTACATGAGAACTTGTACAAATATAAAAATATGTATGACTTTATGGTCAGACTGTTGTTCAGCTAAAGATATTGTAATAGAATTGGTCAATATAGAGAGTTTATCCTCTTTGGTAGATTTCTGCTTTGACTTTTCCTTTTGGCCTGAATTGAAAGGATACCTTAATTTTTTTCTGTTGTTGTCCATGAAGTAAGAATTCAATAAATGATTATTTTTAAATTTCAAGCAGTTCTTTTTCAATTATTTAATCTCATAAAGTAAAGATCTTTGGAATAGCTTCAATTTAATTCCAAATGAAGCACACTGATTTTCTTCAAAGCAATGATTCTTTCCCTTATTTTCTTATAAAAGTCAACATATTCCTGTGGAAAATTATTCAATTTCACTGCATATTTTCTACAGTAAAAATATGCAGTTCAGAAAATGTTTAATTATTGTATAGGAATCCAAGCCTTTCTTTTATAAAGGAGTACTGGACAGCTGGGGACAGAAAAGCTATGGGAGCACAGGGGCAATGTTGGCAGTCCATGTCCAGGGAGGGCGGATGAGTGGACCAGGGCAAATACACAGTGAGAAAGTACCAGGTATGGACACGGGAGAGCAAAGGGGAGGTATTCTGTGCAATCTCCTTCTCAAGAGTAGGAGAGCCAGGCAGAGAGCTCCAGAGACAAGAGAAAAGACAACCCAGAAGAAAATTAACCACAAAAGTACTAAAGGTGCCATTTGGCCTGATTTTTCTACTGACTCATGGCAGCAAGGATGCCTGTTGCCTTGGTCAGCTACAGCAGGTGTGTCAGAGGAGGCTCTGTGTTGCTCAAGCCTCCCATTCTCTGTGATCTCCTCTGTTGACCAAAAGCCATGCATTACCTACCAGCTAGGTGAGGATTCAACCTTTCTGGCAGCATCCTTTGTGTGTAATACCCACGAAATGCATTTTCCTGGTGAGTTGTTTATTTTCCATCCCCATCTCACTGCCTCTGTCATTGTGGGGAAACAACAAAGGATGCCTCTCCACCAACTCAGGATGGGAAAGTCAAAGGCTCAAAACCTGATGCAAGCCACTTCAGTCATCACTCATTATGCTAATCTAAAGCATGATCTAACTGTGTAATGGAACTTTCCTATGAAAAGAGAAAACTTCAGGAACCAGAATGAAGCATGAATAGAGAAGCATAAACAGGAGTCAGGAGAAGGACCTGGGCCTTACATCTTGGGGTGGTCATAGTGGTGATTGTCACTGTGACAGAAAGGGTACAGAACTCCATGGCAGAGCTTTGTGAATCATTATGTCCTCTGCTATCCATTGCCATTTCAGCACTCTGGCCTCAGAGAAAATATGGTACTCATTGTCCTTCAAAAGTTTTTTTTATTTAATTAACTCTTAATGAGAATATTTATATTAAAACCCCCTGTGCTTAACAACTGAAATGATTCCTTTGTTACATCATTAAGCCTCTTCCCTGGATTAAATGTTGATGTTTATGAAGTGCCATGAGAGCTCTCTTCTGTTCACAGCTGGACTTGATGATCTTAAATGTCTTTTCCAACATAAATGATTGCACATCATGTTCCAACACATGAAGCACAGTAGTGGTAGCAGCTTTTTGGCATCAGTGTGTCTTCTAGCCTTCACCTCAGAAGTATCTTTGATGGATTGACCCTAGCTGACATCACATGCCCAACAAATCCACTCTATTACTCCCCTACTCAGATAGACAGGGAGAGAAAATGGAACACAAAGCTCATGGGTTGGGATAAGGACAGGCAGAACTCACTCACCCATTACCATCACAAGAAAACAGACTCAACTTGGGGGAAATTAATTGAATTCATTACCAATTAAAATCAGAATAGAATAGTGATAAAGAAACCCAATTCTTAAAATCACCTTTCCCCCACCCCTCCATGTTCAACTTCACTTCTGACTTCTCTACCTCCTCCCCTGAGTTGTGCAGGGAAGAGTGGAGTGGGGGTTTGCAGTCGGTTCATCACACATCGTCTCTGCCTCTCCTTCCTGCTCTTCTCCTACTTCAGTCTGAGATAACTCCCATGAGAGTGAGTCTTCCATGGACTTCTCCAACCCGAGTCCTTCCCATGGGCTGCAGTTCTTCAGAAACTGTTCCAGCATAGGTCCCTCTCTGTCTCTGCCCACAGCCACACAGTCAAAATCCTGTTCCAGCATGGGCTTCCCACAGGGTCACAGCCTCCTTCTGGCCATCCACCTGCTCTGGCATGGGGCTGCTCCATGGGCTGCAGGTGGATCTCTGCTCCACTGTGGACCTCCATGGGCTGCAGGGGCACAGCTGCTTGCCCATGGTCTGCACCACAGGCTGCAGGGGAATCTCAGCTCTGGTGCCTGGAGCACCTCCTGCCCCTCCTTCTGCAGTGACTTTGGTGTCTGCAGAGCTGCTCCTCTCCATTTGCACGCCTTTCTCCAGGTGTGCTGTACAGCAGGGTTTTTTCCCCCTTCTTAAATACATGATCCCAGATCAGCAGAGGCACAGTGACTGATGAGCTTGGTCTTGGCTGCTGGTGGGTTTGTCCTGGAGCCACATGGCATTGGCTCTGTCAAACATCGAGGAAGCTTCTGGCATCTTCTCACAGAAGCCCCCTCTGTAGCCCCCCACGTAATCAAAAGCTTACCACCCAACCAAAATATAAGCATATAACTTACCAAACTGATTTTAACAAAAATGCTGTCCTTCATAGTTAAAAATGCTGTAATAGTTCATATATCCTCAAATTTGCATCTATAGAGAAATTATCATCTTCTATATTTGGTGTAATTGTTCTGTGGACTATTCAGATCAATCACATAGTTACAGTGAAACAGTCCATGAACAGTTCATAAAAAGCATGTCTGACCTAAAAAAATCACTCCTTGCATGCTTTACATCTGTCCATATTTTTGTGGGTTTTGTTTTTATTTGCCTTCTTGTGTCTTTGAATAGCCTCTTATTTTAAGAAACAAAAATACTGCTTTTGAAATAACATAAGCCAGTATATTTTCCAAACTTTGGTGGTGCCAGACACACCATGCTTCTGATGCCACACTCTGTCAGATGATAGATGAAACTGAGTCCAGCAAAGCCAGAAATTAAAACTCAAATCCTACTTAAGTCACTAGAGCACGGGCACAGTAACTGCAGCATGAGCTCAGTGCTCTGCTGAGTTGGGATCCATGGTGTGAAAGGCTACACTGAACTTTTCACTGGAATGCTGAAGCTGGCCCAGAGCTGCCCATACCGTCAGATCAGCCCTAGGTTCATGGAGGAGTGTGTCCCCTCCACATTGTTGGTGCAGGGTGGTTCTGACATTAATCCAGTGTGTGAGCCAGAAATTCGCCACTCAAAACCACAGGACACTAGGTTCCCACAAAAAAAGCAGACTTGGCCAGTCCCATGAATCTTCTCTCCTCAGGGGAGAAGCTGTTTGTAGGTGTTGGTCACAATCCCTGTGGCAAACTAAGACATTAGCTCAAGAGCTTTCTGACTCTGAGACTTTTATCTATAGGATCCCAGTAAGTGTACTGAAAATTTGCAGGGCTTTGTGGCCTGGGGAGAGACCACAGCTGCAATTAGTCATTGTATGTATGTAAGTTAATCATGAGATCCTACAGTTTGAAGCAGACCAGAACCCATCCTGCCAGCCTCATTCTTTATTACAGAGGCCATGAGAAAAGGCTCTCTTTTAAGGTGAGGAACATCCCTAGACTTTAATTTTTCTCTTACTGCATCTTTAAACAGGACAGTTTATTAGCTTCAGTTAAAGGGAAAAATAGAATTACCTGCTGTCAACAGCAGTTTTATTCTACCTGTCAGGCCATTGTGACATATAACTAATAGGATGGGTGTTGGCAAGCAAACACAATACTGATAAAGGTTCTTGCAATTATACTGGAGATGTTGCTCTGTATTGTGTTCGTGAAGACAGAACAGACACCAGCAGATGTCTGAAGGTTAATGAAGAAATATTAGGAGACAAGGAGACTTGTCAGCAGCTGCTGTTTGTACAAACCTTCATAAAGGGAACATTTCCATCTTTATGCACACACAGCTCCATTAAAAGCAATCACTGTTAAAAGCAATTATGTTTATTTTATTAGCACTGAGGCATGAGATTGCTCTGCTCCAGTCTGGCTTTCGGAATGGGGTGGTTTGAGGGGAGCCTTAGGCACTTGCTCGAGGCTTGCTTTTGCTGGCACCCTAATATTGCCCTAATATCACCCTAGTGCCTCTGAGGGGGCACTGCAGTGCATTGCAGGGAGTTCCCTGAAGTGCCACACCATCTGTTTGCCAGCATGGTCCTGGCAGCTTCCGAGCCTACAGCATACACAACCACATCTGATAGAGGTGCATTGCCAGGGACAGTAAGGTGCCACATGTGTCACGTGTAAAGGAATGCCCAGATGAGAAGGGAGACTTTGTCAGTGCTGAGAGGGAGAAGGGCCACATCTCTCCCTTCCCTTTCCTGGGAAGTGAGCTGCTGGCAACCCCACTGACACATTGGCAACCCCACTGACACATTGGCTCAATGAACACTTGCTCATTAGCCCCAGGCTGCCTTCCACCCAGCCACAGACCACAGTGGGGTGGGTGGTGAGCATTTGGAGGTGCTGGTGAAGGCCTAAAAGGGAGGTGAAGGAGAGCTAGAGGCATCACTGTGCACACGTCTAGGGGAAGGAACACTCCAGGCTTGGGCTGATGAGGTCCTGGATGAACACCAGCTTTCAGCAGAAGCTGGGACCACATGGTCTCTGGGTCCCTTCCAGCCCAGGGGCTCTGGAACAGAATCTTTGAATGTTTGGCAGAAAGTAGATGCTGTAGGAAACCTGAAAGGAAATAAAACTTTGTGGTGGAGGGGTTGACAGAGGCTGGTGCCATGGCAGCGGGGTGGAGGTGGGAGGTGACATGCAAATTCATAAGGAGACAGCCTTTGTTAGCTCTCAAAGCAGAGCAGCTTAAGAGGAGAAAATGAACATTCATTAGTCTAATTTCAAACTAACAGCTGGTGCCAGACATGATTAAACTCACGCTGTGTAAGGCAGTGAAGCCAAAAGTACAAATCACCTTTTCTGCAATAGGTGTTCAAAACCTGAAATTCAGGCAGTCTCACTCACATGTCCCCTCTTTCCACATGCAGAGTACCCTGGTTTCTGGGAAACTGTTGTTCTTCTCAGTTCCCCAAAGTGCACATCTATTTGTCATGATTTTTTGCACATTTTAATAATTCACACTGCAAATTATGGCTATTATAAAATTATAGTTATGGCTATTAATCCAAGGAATATAAGTGTAGAAAGATGCCGTGCCTTGCTGGATTTTTTCCTCTCAAATTATAATAGATATAAAAAAATCTTCTGAAATAGTAAACAGCAAATTTTAAATAGCAAATAGTAAATCTTCTGAATTTGACCTTTATAGTTGTAAGATTCTTTCTTTAATGTATGTTCTGAAACTGCACACATAGCAAGTTTTTGTTCTTGTCTATCTAAAGATCTATTCCCATGGACTTTGAGAAACATCAGCTTCTTGCTTAGTGTCTGTCAGTCTTTCAAAGACATTTTACAGTTTTGCAGAATAGGCATACTTGCTCTCATTGCCTAGTGCTAGTAATGTCTTACTACTGATATTAGTTATTCAAATGGTGCATTAAATTTACACAAATTCTTCACGGTCATAAAATTTTCTAGAAACATCAGGAGGCTTCACAGATGTTCAAATGAATAAAAAGAAACTAGGACAGGTCAATAGTGTGAAGAAAAGACAGAGAAGACACAGAGCTGTGTGCCTAATCCTCAAACATGTGCTATTCTGCAGTTTACGTGATCCCATCTGCAGCACCAGAAGAAATAAACACAACATTTAGGGAAAAATAGGTTTCTTTCTGAGAGCAGACCATGGCACATATTGCCACTCCTCTTACTCACTTGGTCAAATTGTTTTTAATGCTGAACATAAATATTTCTTTTTCAAAACCATGACATTTGACATTTTTCATTCAGGTGTAATCTGGATCTGGAAGTAAATAATAACTTTTAGCAGCTTGTTATTTATTAACATCAGGTAATTTTGTAGCTGCATTATCTACACATACTCTGGGCCCTGAAAGAGAAACATTTAATTTCTAAAGAATAAAATAAACAAGGAGCTATTAGTTATAGCTGTGCTCTGCAGCACAAAGACCATAGGTTCAAAATACCAAAATAGGGGCTTGGGTATTTTCTTAGAATCAAGCTTTCAGCAATGGCATGGGGAACTCTGAACTGCACTCCCACAGGATGCCCAGTAGATATCTAGAAGCTGCACTGATGGAGGATCCTGAGTTGGAGGAGATTTATATCCTCATTTACCCAGACTTTCTTTGGTAGCTGAGTAGAGCTCCCATTTTGGCTCCACAGACAGCCCTGAAATAATGCAGGCAGAAGTTTTTTCTTGCAGAGTTTTTTCTTGCAGAGTTTTGCTGTTGAATTGGAAGGGGCCAATCTGTGTCTGATCATCTGCCTGGATCATCTGAATTGGAAGGCAACTATTATAAAATCCTCTGAGCTTGTTCCACTTTTACTGCTTAATTTTTGCTGCAAAACATTTTCTTGCTGTGATGGTTTTGGCTTGGATAGAATTAATTTTCTTCACAGTAGCTGGTGCAGGGCTGTGGTTTGGATTTTTGCTGTAAATGGTGTTGGTATGTCAGAGATGTTTTCATTACTGCTGTGCAGGGCTTACACAGAGCCAAAGCCTTTCCTGCCTCTCACCCCACTTCACCAGCCAGGGGGCTGGGAGTGCACATGGCGTCAGGAGGGGACACAGCTGGGACAGCCACCCCCAGCTGACCACAGGGATATTCCAAACCATATGGGATCATGCTCAGCATATAGAGCTGGAGGAAGAAGGAGCAAGGAGGGGACATCTGAAGTCATGGTGTTTGTCTTCCAAAGTGATCTACACACTTCATGGAGCCCTGCTTTCCTGGGGATGGGTGAACACCTGCCTGCCCGTGGGAAGCAGGGAAGGAATTCCTTGTTTGGCTTTGCTGACACACGCAGCCCTTGTTTTCTCTTTCAGCTGGGTGTACCTCAAGCCATGAGCTTTGTCACTGTCCTGATTGTCCCCCCACGTCCCACCGAGGAGGAAGCGAGCGTCTGCCTGAGGCTGCGTTGCAGCTGGGGTTAAACCACACACTTACATAACAAGTGACATTTCCCAGAGCTTCAGTCTCAGCACGTTTTTTGAATCAACTGCCAAACTTAAGAAAGAAAGCAACAACAAAAAATTGTCTGGATGGAAATCAAATGGATGTTTATCTCTGATAAAACAAGCAGACCAACAAACAGGAACATTTTGAGCCAATTCAAATGTTCAGCTTTTCCCAGAGGTTAATTGCAAAATGAGAAATTATTTTAAAGCCATATATTTCTTTCTGAAGGCATTGAAATAATTTATTTACTTTTCCAACATGAAAAAATTAATTAAAATATCAAATATTTCAGTATTCTTATAATTCTGTCCTCTTTGGTTTAACTGGAGCATATTGCCAAATTCACCTTCAAATTCTATGTTTCTGCCCCCAACTCTGCCTTCTTACCATACAAAAACCTAATTTTTCAACTAGGTTTAATTAATGGTCTGAGAGTATAATAAATTGCTCAGCATTATGTAAGAAGTCAAAGCACAACAGCAAACACCAGCAAAACCTTTTCGTATCCAGTTCCAGCAGTTGCATGCAAAGAACAGCTGGATTCTCTTGTATTCATGCTATTTTCCACATTATCTCTCCTTGCACCCTGAAATGCAAGTCACTGTGCACTGTTGACTGTAGGCAGGCAACAAATAGGAATGCAAGTCTCTCACAGCCCAGCAAAATACACGGTAAAGTGAGAAAATAGAAGATTTTTAACCATCAACACATTTTCATCTTACTCAAATAGGACAAAAAAAGGATTTTCACATGATAAACTGAGCCAAATGTAATTTTATGTCACTTGTGATACAGGATGTCAAGACTGTAATCTGTTCATTGCAAAGCAAACCTTTAGTCTAGTAGAAATATTAATAGAATATTAATACGATAAGAAGATTAATACGATAAGAAACATTAATAGAATATTAATACGATAAGACCAATGTTTCATTGCAAACTCTCTTGTATTTAAAGACTCCTGATATTTTTTTTAACATGCTATCCATCAAAATTCACAGTGAATGAGGCAAGATTCCCAACTATTGCTGGAGGGGACAGTGACAGAGGTCTGATGATTCCTTGTCAATGCTTCAGAAGCCCATGAGTGGGTGACAGGAATAACCTCTCATCATCTCAGGAAAGAGCCTTTAGGAAAGATCTTCCTCATCTGACTCCCCTGAGCCTCTGCTGCTTTATGCCTGATGGGAGAGGTCTTGTGCCATGTGAAGTCCTTGCAATGATCAGAAGAGGTTTGCAGCTGAACTTACAAAAGGAATGGGATAGATGTTGTTTTGTCATTTTTTTTCCCTAACATTCTGGTCTTTCACCACATTGACGGCCTGGAGTCGTCTCCTTGAGCTACGACCACTATTTCTAATTTCCAAAAAGAAAAATTCTGTGTTCTTTACTACTGAAAGAACTATAAAGCAATAAAGATAAAATGGTTTGTCATTTCTGCTCTTTCCTCTGACACAAGGATGTCTAGTGATCCATCTAAATTCAGATTAAAGTCTAGAGAGCCCACTGTACTGCAGGAGCTGTTTCTCCATGGCATTCACAGACTAACATTATCTGTCTGTCCAAATTTGGTAAGTTTTACCTTATTCAGTGAGTCTGACTGCAGGAATATGTAATTTTCACTGAGATAAAATGAAATTATACAGATTACAAGGGAAAAACCCCATCAGATGAAGGTATAAAAATACCCTACTTATTTCATGTGGATGAATACTTCCCAGAATTTGATTCTTTTCCAAAAAAATTTACTTGGAATCTCCACCTAGGTAAGGTCCTCAGCACAGACAAGGGTTTCAATGATTTCTCTATAAACATTAAAATTAACCATTTGGGTTCATACAGCTGAGGCCAGTTTGATTCTTCATCCTATTAATCCTAATTCAGATTTACCATAACCTTCTTGCCTAAAGATCTACAAAAGATTGCTGGATTGAAATTTATGTGGAAATACAGCTGTTCTGAGGCTCAGCCACAAAAAGTACAATGAAATAAGTACAGCAAAGGCAGAAAAATCAGAATGTCTATTTAATTAATGTCTATGTCTATTAATTTCGTATTACTTTGAGCATTATATACATCCTGAGTAGAAAATATATTCTCCATGAAATGGATTTTTGAAAATGCTGATAAAAAAAGTTTAAAAAAATTAAATATTTTGACATTTAAGAATGAATAGTTCTTATTTTAAGTCAATAGGACATAGAATTGTGAAATTCTTGCTCAAACCCTTCATGTTTCCACTCCATCCTGTAGGCTGTTCTCTTCCCTGTGACCTACCTCTTGCCACTCACTGCAGCTTTCCATAAATCCCATAGTCCACCCTGGGATATGTGAGGCATTTATACTAGCAGTCTCAAAGGAACATGACTCAAGGAAAACTTTTACAGGAACTGAATATTGTATTTAAGGTGCATTTTGCCTAGAAATCGCAGGTCAGCAGAGTAACCTGAGCAGAGTATCAACTTTGCACTCCACTCACTGGTATTGCCTTGTGAGCCCCTCATTACGTGTGATGCTCTCTGTAGTACAGAGCTCACAGGTACAGGGTTAATTTTTAGGAAAACATTTCTTCTCTTTGACTCGTGTTCAGATCAGTCTTTTACTCCAAGCATGGGCTTTAATGAAAAGCTCTGCTTTGCTCTGCAAAGGTGAAGTCTGTGTGTGCCTGGCTCTCAGCAACAGTGCAACAGACACCCCTTGAGGAGAGCACTCAGCAGCTCTTAGGGACGTTTCCTTGGGTCTGTTGGGCTGCCTGCTTGGCAGCCCTTTCCTTTAGGAAACTAATGCAGCGGGGATGGACATCCCAGGAGATAAAACTTAGTCTGGAAACTCTCATCCCTGTTGTGTGAGAGGGTGACTCAGAGCCCCTTCATGAAATCTTACCATGCTCTAATCTAATTTAGCAGTTCTCTGACTCAGAGATTGCTGGAACAATATGTCAGAAAAACAGTAATTACTGCCCCACACCTTGTCACATAGGGTGGTTAATGATCACTGAAATTAGGAACCAGCCCAGCACCTTTTCCACAGGTAGCAACAGAGACTCAATAAATCTTTTATGCATGATAGCAAACAAACTCCATCATAAAAACAATTCTGTTACTCTTTTTTCTTTTTCATAGGCCAATTTTTCAGTTGTGAAATACATTGCAATCTGGAAAAACTTCCTTTGGGAAATAATTTAAGCAACTGTTTGGGCCTGACACCTTTTTTCTTACACAAGCCACCCACCCACAATTTCCTTAACAGAGGACATCACATTAATTCATAGAAATGCAAACATTTCCTATGCCAATGTTTTCTTAACAAGAGCAACAGAAGTCTTCCAAGTAAAATCTGAACAAGAAACCAAGCCTGCCCTATGCTCCAGTATTAGTAATACCACAGGTTCCTCTTCTGGAGCTTTACCAAGGGGCCTTACAGCCACAGCACAGCGTTAAGGTTGAGATCAGCAGCATATCAAGGCATGGCTCAGTTGTCAAGTGGCTCTGGAATTGAAATTTGGGCACCAGTATGGCAACCTGGAGAATGGTAAAGGAATTAAGGAAAAAAAAACACCCCCAAAAATCCCCAAATCTTGTAAATGCAATCCAAGGTGTTTATTTTAAGTTTCATTAGTGCTGCTAAACATAGATTCTGGAGAACCGGAGATTGGCTGGTGGAGATCCAGAATATTTATGTGGAGCTGAAGCACCTCTTCCCTCACCTCTGTGCCTAGCATACGATGTCTCCAGAAAAAAATGGCAGGAATGGAAAGGAACTTCCTTTATTTTTGCTGTCAGATGCAGGACCCTTCTGCTCAGACCTGAGCAATCAGTGCAAGGAACAAATCCAAGTGTGGAGTTTGTATTGGGGCACGTGTAGCTTGCTTTGCAGGTTCTTGTTTGCAATGACCCTCTTGGTGCTGAAGGCAGCATGCGTTGCTTACACAGCAGCTTCCAAAGGCTGACCTGGGTACAATTATAGATACTGAGAGACTGGGAGGTACTGACACCTTTGGATGGGGTTGGGAAGAGTGGAATGTTTATCACAGACTGTGTACCAAAGAGGCTTTCCTGCCCCTCAGAGTGAAAAGGGAATTTCGATGAACTGCCCAGTAAGGCTGCTGGAACCAGAAGGCTTTGGAGTTGTTTACTCTGACACCAAATGATGGCTTGACAGGACCCCACACCAGTGTGCAACAGGCCTGAAGGTTCCCTTTTCCCATGCACAGCTCACTCTGATTTACAGCTGCACTGGCAGCAGAGCAACCACAGCTGAGTGCCAGAGGAGCCCATCCGAAGCATCAGAGCAGTGACCCACAGACACTCCCACAGAAGACTGTAGTAATCTCCTCCTGTTGGCAGAGAGGAGAGAGCAGACTTCAAGCTGAAAAATGATCTGATAGAGGAAGGTCCACCTGTGTCTTCTTCCTTTAGCGTATATATGAACTCTCTGGGAAAAGTAACAAGGAAATACTGAGTATTGCAATAGTAGTAGACAGGCAATATTCAGCTTCACTTTGCTGTAACAGCAAATCCAGCTGGTGATGTGGAAGAGATGATGTCCAGCCACACGAGCTGTTAACTTGAATGTGACATCCTCTGGGGCTCAGCTCCTGACCAAGAGAAGCCATGCTGGCAGAGCTGCTGGAAACAGCACTAACAAGAAGTACTGAACTTCCCCCTCTGGTAGACGAGGGACAGAAATCCAGCAACATCTCTGGTTCAAGGCAGGGGCTAAGATCCCAAGAAGGTGATCATGCCAGAGAACATTTTAATTATATTGGCCAGGGTGAAAAAAACCCTGATACCTTCTATCCAACCTTTGCAATTATTTGTACAACCTCTGGTATTTTGCAAAATGAAGGGAAGATTGTTTCTTGTGTTTGCAGAGTTTGCACAGGGAGAGCTCCAGCTCTCTGTTTACCACTGAGTCACCAGCTTAACATCAACTTGACCAATCCACGTGAAGCTGCAGCCAGTTACTTCCACCTCGGCAGCAGCAGCTCCCTCTCACTGCCAGCTAACCCCTGGCACAGAGCTCTGCAAATGCTCTTCCCACACTGCAGATAGAAAGTTCCTGCTGGTTTAGAACCAGTTCTTACTGTAACTGAAGCAGCTTATGATGGTTTTTATGTATTAATTGTCATCCAAATTGCCCCAGTGGCTATTTGTTTTAACTTTACTTGCTGGAGTGGCTTGTGAGCTGCAGGATGTAGAAAAAACGGCTAAATAAATTTCTGCTTTGAATGGATGATTTGTATTTAAGAAGGGGTTCCACTAAGAAACAAAAATGCAACCATATGTTGTATCTAACTCAGAAAGTCTGATGCACAGGGGACGTGCATTTAAAATACAGCTTTTCCTTTCTAAACATTCATCATCTTCATCCTCAATTTTCATAGTAGTTCACTTACTGTTCTCTTGGAGCAGAGTCTGAGCCTGTAATTATCAAAATGATGCATACCCTGGCTCAGGGCAGACTGAGGCTGGAACTCCCAAGGGATGGGAGACAATTGCTCAGCACCCATTACAGTTTCATTGACACTTAGAAGAATTAGTGCAATTAGAAATTGCAAGACACAGGAAATTCTCAAGCTGACTCCAGGAATCTATGGAGGCTAATTTTAATCTTCTTGAACGTAGGTTTTCCTGCAGAACAGAAATCGGGGAGCAGATGCTGCCCTAGAGAGCTCAAATATTTTTCTTGGAAGAAACCCTATGCTCCTGTGAAATAGTTAGCAGGGGTCTGATCTGTCTCTCCTTTCTGTAAACATCCCAGTGTTTACAGCAACATCACAATGTTAAGTATTACTGTACCAAATCCACATGTCCCAAGTCATGAAAAACTTCTATGAAGGCAACAGGAATTTGTCTCTGGATAAGGCAAGCTGCAGCTTGCTCTAGATGGATGTAACCAGAGCCAAAGTTTACTCTCAGTTGCACTGGCACAAGCACAACAAAACTCCATAAAGCTCCTGATTTACAGTGGACTGACTGACAGCAAGAAATGTCCCTAGATACTGAAACATACCCAAAGGAATCAACTTGTTTGAACATTTCATTGGAAATGGGCAGTAGCACACCTCGCCTTTTGATCTTTCACTCCAGCTGTCACTTCTGTTTGGCTTTTAACTGTTAGAAGTCCAGATTTCCCCTTTCCCATATGAATGCCTAAAAATTTTTGTTCTATTAACACACCATCTTCCTTATTCAAAATACCATGGATAGCTAAGCAAAGGAAAACTAGATGTAGCAATAATTTCTTATTGCATGTGCTAGAAAGAAAAAGTTTCTCCCCCCAAGCATTACCCATGCACTCCCACTTCATTTATTGCAGTTCTACTTCACACATCCCCATTCCTATCCTTCCTGGATGAGGATTACAGGTCCCAGTCATGCACTCACAGTTCCTTAAGACAGGAGCTCTCTGCAGAAGCCTGTGGAATTGACACAGGGACCATCCTGTGCAATATCAGCCAGGAGGGATTCAGGAGCCAGATTTGGATTCAGCCTTCGGTCACATGCCACAGGTAACACACCTTCACCTGCCCAAAGCTGGAGGGGCTTTCCTTCTCCTTCCCAGCCCAACCTCAATATGAAATGGATCTTTTCAGGGTGATTCCACTGAAATCCCACCTCTCCTTTCTGACCCTGTACACCACATCACAGTACTTGGAGCAGAAGGGATATCTCTCTCTCCAGCAAGGTGTAAGTGTACTTCATTAGCGTGAGTGCTGGTACAGGTGATGCCATAAAGTGCTCCCACCATAACACTCTGTAATGAAAGCCTGCATCTCACCCACACCAGCTACTGAATCAACCAGACTCCACTGAGGACTTTCTGTGCAATCATCTTTTAACAACTGCACCCCAAAGAGCCTTGGTGCCTTCCTCTTACACTCTTCACACTTTGCTGTTTGTTTGTTCCAAAGTCTAACAGATGTATAAAAGCCTTGATCAATGGCTGCAGTGGTTTTGATGGATGTACTGCCTTTTTGATAGGAAAACTTTATCTCCTGCCTGCTTACACCTAAGTACTTCAGTATATCAGGTCATAACATTCTCTGGTCTGCTAATAGTTGTGGTGTTTTTCCCAAGGTCACACTTTTTTCCATATTATTGCTAGAACTGATACCGCTTGAGGAAGACTGCCTGGCTGCTCAGTGCAGGACAGCTGTCTAAAGCTGTCAGCCGAGTGTGGGGGACATGGAAGACAAGCGTGCTCTGCCTGCACACAATGCTCAGTAGCAGGGAGCATTGCAAGGAACCCAGCAATTCACAAGAGCCTCTGTGGAGCTGCATCAATAGACAATAAATACCACAGAAAGAGCAGGAACAGGATTCCCTTGTGTGCCAGCAAGCACCGTGCACGACAGCTTGTGCTGAATGGCTCCAACAGCAGCGTGCCAGCAGCCCTGGGCATGCAGGCAGCCCAGGAGCAGCACTGTGCCAGTGCTGGCTGCCCCTGGCCTAGGTGGGCGAGCCTGCTCCCCCCATGGAATGGGGGAGGCTGCGGCTCCATCTCCACTCCGCTGCCATCTGGCTTTGGGCAAGTCCCTTCAGCACCTTCACGCCCTTTGCAGCTTCTGTGCAGTGTGGTGGCAGGTTGTCCCTCCCTGTATAACTGCTCCACAGACCATTTAACTCCACAGAAAATATCCTATTATGATTTGTACTTTGGATTAGATCCCACTTGTGCAGTGCCAGGAAAATTAAGGCCTCAGTTAAGATACCTTTTTCAATATAATTTCTCATGCTTTGTCAAGAAGTTTTGTTTTATGAAATGTATCAGTTAATTTCTTTATTCTTTAGGTTCTATCTAGGTATAACTAAGTGCACATTTTTTTATATTTTATTAAATTTTGAAAAATCTTAAAAGGAATTATAAACAGTCATACATGAACTGCAATATACCAAAGGGCCAAAGAGGTATCCTAATTATACCACCCTCTTAAAAATAGTTTGTGTATATTGGGATTGACCAGGACTGATTTACAGTTCTAGGAAGGAAAATACGATACAACTGATCCAACAGATAGCTTTATCAAGGAGATGTCACAGGCTTGGTCTCTATGGAGCAGGAGACTGTAATTAAGAACTGCTGTAGGGAAGAGTGAGCTGTTTCCAGAAGTCAGCAGTTTTGGAGCTGGCTTCAACCAACCATATTGGTTGGAAAGAATAATTACACACATTGTACAATTGTACAGTTCTACACATTGTACAATTCAACAATTGCAGTGTTGAATAACAATTATTTATATATTTGCAGAGCATTCCTATCAACCGATACTATTTAACAACATCTCTCAGACAAGTCAGTTACACACTGAGGAATAGGAACACAAACCATTAAGCGCTGTCTCTCAGAAGGGGCACCAGCTATTCTTCCACAGACCAGGAAGATGGAAAGAAAAGGTAATGAATGTTACATCAGTCAGTATTATTTCAGTAGCAGGTTAATTTAAGACAAAAATTGATGTTCACAAAGGCTTTGAAATAGCTACAAAGCTACAGAGACACTATGACATAATTTTGAGAGCAAACTCTGAGCACAAAAGAAAGGCCATTGATGGGGATGTTAATTTACTCAGAGACCAAGAGAACACAAGGTTGTACATTTATCTATAACTGATAATTTCCAAATAAAAATTTAGCTTTGCTACTTTCTAAATAAATTATTTCATTTAAATTACAATAGCTGTATAAAACAAGGAAACACAGAGGTAATCAAAACACTCTTTTCTTGGCTTATCATCCAGGAATTTCAGTTTTGGAACATAACTGAACACTGCTCTTTTCTCTCCTGTGGGTTAGTTTCTGAAAGTCACTAACTTGTTGCTGCAAAAGCTGATTAGTTTCAGTGTTCTGTTACTTGAACAATTAAATTGCAGGACATTAAATTGCTTGCAAATTCCTGGCAAAATGTCTGTTAATATGCAGTTATATGAAAGAAAACATTTTCTATCAAAATGTGTGCAATTATAGATTTAAGTCCAGGGTTGTGGCTTTGGACTTCAAAACCTCTCCATAGAATCAAGGGCCCCAAAAAATGCTCAAAAGGTGTCCTGTGCCCAACAACAGATTTCCTGAAGTGTGGAGCGAGTGGAAACTTAAATACTACTCAGAAAACTTTTCCTCTCTATTTAGAATCAAATCCCCCAGGACAGGGCTGGACACCCCTCTCTACCATTCCCCCACTCTCATTTGTCCTCTCTTACAGCAGCAGCTGTAAGTTAGCAGAAGTAAAACCTTCCTCACCTCATCTGCTTTGGTGTTTCATGTCCTAATTCTATTCTAGAGGTTTTTAATAAGAGCTGTAAATGATTCAGGGTCACTCACCTTTGTTAAGAGCAAGTAACAGAAAAGAAAGACACACTCCACAGGGAAAAAAGAAAAGCCCTACTGAACAGTGGTAGCTTGTTGATGAATGAAGCATATGTTAAGAATCCTAGAAACTTTATAGGAAATCTATGCCTACAAGACGTTTGAAGATTACAGTATACAAAAGGAGAGATTCCCCAGAAATAACCATGGCATGTCCCTCATTTGACACAGCTGGCTCAAACCTTTGGCAAGATTTCTCAGCACTCGTTTTCCGGCACAAGAGGACTGGGCTTACTGCCTCTCATCCCCACTGCAAACATTCTCAAGGTGCAGAATTTCCCAAGTGGTAATTACAAAGTTCACTGTCTTACCCCTTCAGAGACACTTGTTAATTTACAGCAGAAGTGATTAAGTACCTTGCCTGTATTAAACAAGATTTGCCTGTTTGGTTCAGGGAGGTTAATCTATAAAAGTATATATTACAAGTTTGAACCACTATCCTTCACAAATCCACAGCAAACTTTTCACTGGGGAATCTTACAACTTAGGTGCACATTAAAACATGTATCCCAGGGGCTAAAACTTTTTAACACTAACATTTGTTCAATCACTGCAAAAGCCCTGTGTGTTCAGAGCCCAAGAACTTTCAGTAAGAAAGTGACTAATATCTCAGATCTGGAACACAAAAATGTGCCACTGCATTTAGATGAACATTTAGCTCCAATGAATAGGCTATACTTGCAATCTTTCACCCTTTGTTTATTCATTGCTCATATCAGTGACTCATTCCTCCCACAGAAAAATCAGCAGAAGGGCACTCAGAGGAAGACTTTACAACTATTTCTCATTTGTCCGCCTCAACCTCCTCCCAGCTCCTCCAACTCCATCTAGTACAGATTCCACCTCCCCTGCAGCACGTGCAACAGCAGTAGATATGAATGGATCACCTGGTCTCAGAGATATCCTGCCCATCTCTTTTCTGGCTGGGGGTGAAGTGCTCCAGGCTTTTTACCTCTGTGACAGGAATTGTAGGATAGAATGTCTTTTACCAAATGTGCTTAAAAGATCTAACAATGGGGGCAGCAGTTACCCGGTATAATCATGTCCACAACTCCTATGTTACTGCACTTAGACTTTGTAGAAGGCTTGAAGAGAAACTACACATTTCAATAATACTAGGTATAATAATATAATTGAGGTTAGACTAGAAGTTTTTAGTTTCCTGGGTCTTCCCTCATGTCCTACTTGTAAACTGGAAGAACATTAACTAGCTTCCAGTCAGCAGGGACCTTCCCAGACCTTTGGTAGATGATCAAGAGGGGTCCTTCCATATCATACACCAGCTTCTTCAGAATGCTGGGATGAATCCCATCAGGCTCCATGGACTTGTGAACACTCAGCCAGTACAGGTAGTCCCTTACAATTTCAGCATTCATGAATGGAACGTCACTGTTCTCACACTTGTGAGCCTCCATCTCAGGAGACTCCAAGAGTGACAAGCCAAAATTCCATCAAGGGAACAAGAAAGGCAGTCTAGATTTTCTTCCTTAAACAAATGACATAGTCAAGAGAAAGTCTGACAAATGAAGATCATCTGTTAGCATAAAGAAATGACAATTCATAGCAACATAATATGATTATCATTAGCTCACTTGCTCCCACAGGATAGAAGGAAAAGTAGCATAAAACTCCCCACAACTATCTAAGTCAGCCTACAACAATTTATATTTTGAGACACCCTACAAGCAATCAGACCTTACACTTGGTAAAATTTAGAAAGATAGCAACCTTCACATCAGGTAGAAACTATCAAACCACGAGATGTTATATCAAGGAAACAATGACACCCATTCCTCAACTGATAAAATTTGGTTGGTGTCCAGTTCAATGAATGGGGCTAGGCACTTGCTTGTGTAAGCTCTATAAATACACAAAACAAAGGAACTTGGAAGTTAGCCCTGGAAGACTGGTATCTTGTATGCAGAAAAAAGCCAAAGCAGACGTTTACAGGTATCTCACAATGCAATTGTCTAATAATTACTATAGCACTTAGAAACCCTATGTCATCTACACCAGGTGACTTAATTCCTTACCAACATTTGAAAGCTACAATGTCAACTACCTGTCCTCTTTACACTATGTATGACTGTAGAATACAGAGTGCCTACTTGGGACTTGAATCCAATACTACAGTTAATTAGTAGCTACCTATTCCTTCCTCCTTCTCTAAAAAAGAGAAATCAGTGGATACACTGTGATTTGTGACAGTGGCTTGGGTGCGCTTTATGAATTCCAAAACTATAGACTTAGCAAGTAAAAACTTATAAGCCTCATTTCTTCCTCAGTAAGTAGATTACTGGGGTCTTTTTTGTGTGTCAGTTGTACAATATAAAACCAGATATACAAAAGTTAAAAGACTGAAATTCAGTATCTGATTCTACAGTGGTGAAGAATAGGGGTAAACAAAAATATTATCAGTACAAAAAAGAATTTATACCAGGCCACTGTTGCAGCATATGCTGCAGCTGAGATGGCCACAACACACAGAGTATCATCCTACAATTTCAGAAAGCTTCAACCCATACAGAGTAACACCTTACCACTTCAGAAGGCTTCAAGCATTGGCCCACATGCAAGAACATCACTTCAGGAGGCTGCAAGCACGGACCCTTCTTGTTGTTCAGCCCAACCTTTTATACCCCTCATGTTCATGCATTGCACCTGTGTGCCCTCTGCTCCCTTTGGTGGTTGGTCAGGGCACCTGGGCACTCCAGGTCTCATTGCCTTCAATGCTGCTCACCTGCTTCTCACAGCTGCAGCCTATTGGGGATGAGGATCGGCCACAGACCCACTCCCAATTCCCACAAACTATGGGCTTGATCCACGAACCTGGGTTTGTGAGCATGTGGCATTAACTCACGTGTGACCCTTTTCCTCCTGTGTTGCCTCCATCCCTTGATACTCACTGATTGCCACAGTCTGCTCTAGATAAATTATTTGTGTGTTCCCTTACGTTCCCCATCCACATCTCCTGACCAGGACATTTTAATGTCCTCCTGTAGCAGACTGTGTGTCTGGTCCCATTTGCCCCTCTTGCTGGATACCTTTGTGAGCTCGCTTCCTCATTTTTCCATGTCTCTCAAAGACTTTTTAATTGCATCTGACTTGCCTACCAGAGTGCTTCATGCCTCATCCTCCTTCTCTCAGGCACCCTCTTCTTCTTGCTGCTTCTCCACTCCATTTTCCCACCTCCTGCTGCAAGAGGGAGGCAAGAGGCATTCCTGGGCATTCAGGCACTGACTTCATAAACTGTATCAAGAGACTAAGTGGGGAAGATGTTTGCTGGTTGCTATTCATGAATATGACTCTCAATCATTTATTCATTTATCTGCCAATAAAGTTAATCTGTTATCTATTACCTGTCAATAATGGAGAGGTATGCTGTGGTTCCCCTTAATTCCTCCCCTGTCAGTTTGTTTGCTTGAGGCCAAATCCCCCAATTATTTAAGACCATGAATTGAGTTTGTCATGCAGTGTTTATGCCTTTAAACAAAATCTATGCATTGTTTATGTATTATAAACATAAATGCATTAAATGTTAAATGCATTTAAATAATCCTGCAATGTTTAAATGCTACAGATGTGTAAACAGAAATGGTCTAGTGGAATGAAAGACCTTCCAGGCTGCCCAGTTAAGTTGAGGTTTACACAGTCTTGAAAAGTGAAATAAGGAGTTATGCTGTGTGCTCCCCTTGTGCAGGGCTGCCCTGCAACCATACACCCCCTCCCAGCCAAGGGAATGCTCCAATGCTCCAGAAGACTTCCTTGGCCAGGTGAGGAGGTTACCACGCAGATAAGACAAAATTCTTACCCCTTGGCAGGGAGTTTGTGTACTTTCAGGTGTGTGTAACTCCATATTCTTTTGATGTATCTTTGTGAAACATCCCCACACTTGATACTTCAGCAAGCCCAAGGACTGCTTTTCAGGAATAGCCAGGCTCTGCTGGAGTAAGGCAGAAAAGGCTATCTCCCAAAATCTATCTTGGCTTTTCTGCGCCCAGAATACAGTATGGATTTCCAGTCCAAATGACCAGAAAGGGCTCCAAATTAATCTGATGCAAATTTTTGACGCTTTACTAAGTTAGAGTTGCAACAAACTGCTGTCTCAAATTCCTGACAGCTTCATGTACCTTTCCAGCAGCCTTCTGGCCATGGGCTCCTGCCAGAAGCCATTGCCTGGCAGGGACAGTCAGGGCAGAATCCAGCCTGGCAGCCTGCCACAGACAGGGCTCCCTGCTCAGAGTGCCCAGGAGCAGCAGTGTGCATCCCTGCCACAGCCCACCCAACATCCTCCTGCCTAAACCTCACCTAGGTTTAGGGGTGGAAAGGAGAGGGCATTAATACACAGATGCTACTCTGTATGACTGTGAGCCGCATCGGCCAGCTAAGGAAAACTCTGTACATTGAGTGATCAATGAATTAGTCTTGGTAAGTGACTGGTTATGGATTCCTGGTTGTTGGTCTGCATAGCAGTCCTGGGTGAATAAATCACAGCAGCATGTCAGACTTTAAGGCCCAACTGCTTCAAAAATACAAGTGGGTTCAGGGACCTGGTTTCCAAATCTTTCCAATTTGTAGCGCCAAGAGAACCTTAAGAATATCCTACAGGCAAGCACAAGCCCCAGGCTGTCTCATTTGTATTATTCCTTGTTCTGCTTTCTCTTTCTTTTTAAATAAGGAACAATACAAAGAATGACAACCCAAATTCCGAGTCATGCTGTCAGCAAGAATAATAGACCTATTCTGTACAAAAATGCCTGTATTGTTGGTTTGTTTACTTCATCTGTTGCATGGCCATGCTGCTGTCAGAGGTCTGGAGACAAAGCCCTAGCTCTGAGCCTATTTCTGGGTGCTGGGCAGGGAGATCTTTTCCCTCTGCTGCTTTTACCAGGGTGGTAGCAGCAGCGCACCCCACCCATCCCCATAAGCAACACTGTGAGGGTGGGAGCTGTGAGATAAACTGGAGACATCCAGGCTTCCCATTAAATCCAGCCCTACTACTAAAAGATCTAGTATCTCAATGGCACATGGGGATTTATAGGCAAAAAGCCTATTAAGCATGCAAGGGAGTTAGGCACGGCTAGTACAGCTCTGCACATCTGTGAAGAGGGTTTAAAGCTCAGTGTCTTTCACTGGAAGGGCGTCTCCAGAACTACACTCTGCTTCATGTCACCCCAGTAATGACTAATACACTGTCGGAACATCTCTGTTAGATTGATGACAAGGAAGGGGTTTTAGAGAGTCCCAATTCAAATAAATAACTCGACCAAAATAGTCTGTTCCCATATAGCTATACCAACCACAAACTGCTAGAAACTTTCTCAAGAAAAAAAGAGAGAATAACAGTACTACATGAAATCTAAACAAGGAACAAAATAAGAAAACAAAGGCAATGGGTAAAGGAAGGAGTAGATTGCACAACCTACAAAGAAAGACTCAGCATGGTTGGGTGACATGCATATTAATGGCTGTCTGTTTTTGTGGGATCTGATCTCTTTTTAGATCTATTTTTAAGCAGTTTTCTCAGCTTCTGGAATGATAGTTAAATAAAGAAAAAGTTCCAGTCGTGGGTTACCAAACTACAAGAAAAATAATTATATCTGACTGCCAAGTTAAAGCCCAGAATGGAGAAAGCAATTTCTCAATCTCGGAACTGCCTATAGAAGAAACAATCCTGCTACTTTCTTCGGGCAAGTTTTAAAGAAGCCATTCCCATTCCAGTTAAGGAGTCTAAGTTTCTTAAAGAAATAGTGTCACAGCAGGCCATTTTGACTAACACAGGAATGAGTGCATTTTCATTATGAGTTTCTTAAATTGACAAGAGAAAGTCTAAATCTCACCCTCCACCCCCCCAACAAACCCCGCACCCAGGGCTGAAAAATCAGCCGTGCTGCTGCCACATTTGTGATACAACGCATCAATAGAGTGGAGGGAGATGATCTCTCTACAACACAGAGCCTAACACAGAGGAGCTGTAAACAAGGCAGGGACCGAAAACAAAAACACCAAACATTTTGATGGTAAATTCGATTTAGTTGAGCCAGCTTCATGCAATGTTAATTTAATTCAGTGTTACAAAAATATGCTCTCATGTGAAGTATTTTCAAATGCCTGCAACAATGTTAGTGTGAAAAATTCTTTAACTCATCCAGTTCATTCCAGACGATGTTTCCTGCCAGCTACATTCACCACAAATGCTGTCTGGTAAATAGCAGCTGCAAAGGAAGGATAAGGATGCCAGGCTACACTTCAGTAAACACTCATTCTCAGTGGCTCACTATATCCCGGGCCAAGCAAGCTAATATACATTCCCAGCCACGTGCAAAAATCCTCAAACCTTGCTTTCGCCGCTTCCCGAAGGTGAGGGCAGTACATGAAGGGCATGCCCGCACTCAGTGCTGCCTTTGTGGGCAGGAGCTTTGCGGGAAGCGAGGCGCAGCCCCCGGGCCAGGCAGGCGCTTTTGCCGCGGCTGCGGCTGTGGAGCAGCACGGGCTTGCGCACCGGGGCGGGCGCGCTCCCCTGCCACCCATCCCGGGCTCCTCGGGCTCTGCCCTGCCTTCCCATTCGCAGCACTGAAGGGCTCAGGAATTACACCTAGCTGTTCTCATGCCTCTTCTTGTTTGCTCACCTAGCCCGTCTTGTTTTCTGAAGCCAACACCTTTCCCCACAGGCTGCCAGGCAGCAGGGAGGAAACCGGCGCGGGCCGTGTCGTGCCACAGCCAGGCTGGCTCAGCACATCCCCCTTGGCAGCGCCATAAAACCACCTGGGAAGGATGAGGCTGCTGTTGAGCAACACTTCCCCTAGATCCTGCCCAGAAGAGGCTCCCCAGGGAGAATGGCTGGAGCCAGACAGGCCGTGATGACCGATCTGGGAGACTACCGCGGGCGCCAAAAACCAGAGGGAGAGCCAGGGTTTCCAGGAGCCACACCTGCGGGGATAAACACACATGCAGGGCAGGCAGCTCTCCCTGGGGACGAGATTGCTGCCTGCTGGCGTCACTGCCGCTCCGCCAGGGGTTATCGGTCTCGCAAAGGCACTAAGGAAACTGCCGGTGTGAATGGCCCTAATCTGCTTCTTCTGCAGCTCCTGATAACCCGGGGAGCGGCCCGGCAAACAGGACGCTTGTCCAGCGCCGCAACGAGTTGAGGGAAAACTGCTTTTCATCAGTACAGAGGATGCAAAAGAGCGGGATCGATCCATATGCCGATGCCAAGTTATTCTAGAGCTACAGTGACCAAGGGCCCCATACAGCACTCGCTTAAGAGTACAATACACCCCCCCCTCCGCAGCGGTTTTAGCTGACCCCAATTCATACAGCAGCCAGCTGAGGGGACGCTAACAGGCCTGCAGCGCCATCCAGGAGCTCATTCATCCCACATTGCTACTGACTGTGTGCTGATGAAACCTCCCCTGCCTTCTCCCTGGTCTCTCCAGTTATACAATTGTTTCCCAAGGTGGCTGCGTGTCAATTTGTTTGATTAACCAGGCAGTGAGCATGTCAAGAGAACTTGCCTGCAAAAAGAAAAGACAGAAAAGGTAAAAAGAAATATCATAATCAGAAAGTTATATGACAGCTTCTGTCACACAGAAGGAGACAGCTTGGAGTGGCTGGAAGGCCTGGTCTGTCACAGCTACAGAGTAATAAAAAGAAATTTTAATTGTTTTTTAAAGATGAAAAAATAAAAATAATTAAAATTTTGTTGCTACTTTCTTCCTCTTCTCCCATCTCTACCCTCTTCCTCCACAAAAAAAAAAAAAAAAAAAAAAAAAGGGGACAAGAAGCAGACAAATCAGCAACACTTCTAGAAACTCACAGGGAGAAGAGCACACCTAACCTCATCACTGCATGCCTATAACCAAGTGACCTAAACAGCGGAAGAATGAATGGCAAAAATTGCCTATTCCAACTTGACAGACTTTTGATTCAGAAAACCCTGGTATATGAAACCTAATGTTGAGTAAACCTTAGCTCCACCCTCCCAGCAATAGTCTTGGAAAAAAAACAGGAGGTGTCAAAATAAGACCCTGTCATTGCTGGTGCAGCACCAGTGCCTGTTTGGGCTGAGGTACCCTGGTCATCAGTACTGCACTCCATTAATTAAACCACCCAAACTCATACTAAAGAAATCACTTTAGCAGTGATAACCATCATCATCCCTGGCTCTGCTTGAATAGTACCTTATGACAGATACTTTAAAAGCAATTGACAGCAGCTCTGGAAATAAGAGCAAACTTTCCCACATACAGCAAAACAAGGTTCTCATTGATAGGTACCAGGGGAAAGGAGAGAGGAAAATGTGGTGATATCATAACATAAAATCAAATTACATCTATGCTGCAAAACTTTCCAAATTTTTTTCTCTCTTTTTAGCCACCTCTCAGATTTTAGGTTGAGGTGGTTTAACCTAGGGTCTCATTTCTAGCCTGCCACCTTTTCCATAGTTTACTAGCATTTATTACCTAAAGTATAAAAGTTCAAACAGATCAAAACAAAGAAAACACAGGTCAGAAGAGCTGAACACAACTGAGAATGTGAGAGGAAAACAGTCCTGTGAGAAGCTGCTTCGGCACTAGACAAATAAAATCCCCTCTCCCTGGATACAAAGACATAACTCTTATTTATGTGAATGGGAAACATGCTCATGCACTGAGGGGGAATAACTTCCATAGATCAGCAGAATGACTGCACTGGAGATAGCTAAAACCAGACTACATGTGCAATGAATGTGAAAATAATTTCAGCCATCTGGGCTATGTCATTTTTCACAGATGCTTTTGGAGTTGGATGGACCATGTTACCCCTCTTTTCCCTGACATTTCCTCAGTGTTTGCAAATTGCTTTCTGTGACCTGTAGGATGGGACTCCATAAAAATTTGGTTTGTTCCTTTCTGCCATCAACCCAAGTGTTCAAACATACCTCTGTGACCGGTTTTCCTTCCAGAAGGATTCTGCAAAACACCCTGCTCAGTCAGATGCAGACACCTCAGTCAGATGCAGGCACCTGGCAGGTATTCAGTAATGTGTCCACACAGACTGCAGTACAACCACCTCCAGAGACATCTTCAAAACCCTCAAATTGCAAAGAGCTTAACTCCTCATGTAAAAAGCTTTTTCCTGGGTACCTAAAAACTACATACCCACTGACTCAGTAATAGATAGGGATGCTCTCTCCATTGCTGTAGCTACCAACATCAACAGTCTTCCCCTCCGTTAGAAGGCCACCATGAAAACAAAACAAGAAGCTCTTAGTACTTTTCATTCAGCTGTCTTAGGGCATTTTGAAAGTCTGAGGCATTAAAAATAGAGAAAACATGCTAGACTTCATAAGCTACTGGTGTTTTAGAGTTTGTTAGCTGGATTTTAACCAAGTGAATTTAGCTGGGTTTTTTTTAGCTGGTTTTTTTTTTTTTTTCATTCCTATTGTAACTCTTGTGCAGATTATTAGGATGTTGTCACACAATGTGCTAACTCTGGTTCTAGGGCACATAGTACTAAATAAAATAAAACCCAGCTATTTAGCATAAACCACCAAATATGTCCAAACTTACATTTCTGGTTATAATTTTTGAAGTATTTCTGAAGGATAGCTTTTTTTGTTCTGGCAGGCATTACTCCTGACTAGGAACGGTCTGTCCTCTGAATCCAGCATAAACAAAAGTCTGAAATACATGCTGGTTTGCAGGTTATTTTGTGGGCTAATTGAGTAACCATACACCCAAGTCTGATACATGACACATCTATGTTGCCACTTGATCTGGATCTGGTGTTGTACAGACCTGATCTTAATGGCACAGTAATTAGGATGGATGTTTGTGGGACCTCAGTGCTTGCACCTCTCATTCCAAAAGTCACTTTACCTCTGGAAGCTGCTTTTTTAGAGGCTCAAAGCTACTTCTGGATGTTATCCAACAACATAATGTTGAACAACCAGTATGGTCCATAGCACTGACAACGGCCCCCACAAAAGAAACAGATCAGAGCTAGCCTCACATTTGTATGCAGTGGCCTCCCAGTTTTATACAGGTTCTTCATACACACTGAAAGCAGCTGGCAATCTAGACCTGTGCTTTTGGACTTCATGCAGCTGGAACTGTGATTCTTGGAGCGCTTCTCTGATGGCATGGGTAGTTTAGACAGCCCTGGCTCTCCTGCTTTAGACATTGGTGTCCACCCCACTTCCCTCCCTGTGCTCCGCCAAAGCCAACTATTTATGCAGCTGTGTGGTAAAATGTTTCAAGGAGCTGATCTGGGCGGGGAGAAAAGGAACCTGGAAAAAAAAAAATCATTTCCATCCTGATCACTTCTGTGGTACATCAGGAAGCCACATGAACACTTTTGTTGGCATAGCCTGGGGTGGGCAAGAGCAAAGAAAGAAGGCTGCTCTATGGGAGGTGTTATTCAAACAGTGCTGCTCCTTGATGTGGAGCCACAGGCAAAGCCTGTCCTATGTCCCTGAGAAGTAGCCTTTATGGGCACAGTTCAGATATTCATTAGTCATAGCTTGGCCCCCCCTTTTTAAACTTTCTCTCCTTCTCATGGTGGTGTGTGGGGAAACAGGCTCATGCAGTTCTTTTAGAATGAAAATAAAGCCTTGTAAAGCTAAATAAAGCTGGGCACGAGTTTTTATAAGCTTGGTAATAGTGCCCTGTGGAAACAGGCCATGATTATGACCATGGCAGTCTCTAACTGCATCTTTAAGTGGTGTCCCACAGGTCTGCCACACAGATATTTTTGAAGGTCTTTGAAGCGAGAATGATCACTGTTGCTAAGACTAAGCAGTTTTATATCTTCTGTACTGCAGCCATCAATGAGACAAAACTAGGTAAGTAATTTATAGAAATCTGCAGGTAGCCAAAGAAGTTAAGTAAGTCTTATTCTGTGACCTGTCACAGTTTCTATTGATCTGCGTACACAAAATCAGCTACATCTAACAGGCAAGCCTGATTCATTGTGTCTGCTTGTGTACAGAAAAACTAGAGGCTGCATACAAAAGAAAAAAATCTTTCAACTCCAAAACTTCAACTTCCAATTCACTGCTTTTTGAAATAACTAAAGCTTATTCCTAATAAGTCTGTGACTCCTGAGGTTAACCAAGCTCTGAGAAGTGCCATTTCAAGTCTCTTCTGCCACAGGGAATACTGCTGGTTAAAACTTCCCCGTGGCTCCCTGAAGAAGGGCTTCAGTCTCAATGACAGGAACTGTTAAAGGGACAGATTCCTTTTCTTGTACAGTGTCAGAGGCCACATGACCAAGTACAGCTGAAACCCAAGCAGCAAAAAGAAAAGGTGGAAGTCTGAATTTCCGTTTAAGGATACAGAGGCACACTTTTATTTAAAGGAAGAAAGGTGTTGGACAGTCCAAGCATTTTACAGCAAACTGAATCAGCTGCTCTCACCCTTTGCAACGTGCATCAGTTTTGCAGGTAGGACCTGAAAGACTATGGGAAGAGGAGGGCAGCAGGGATAGAGACCCCAACGTGACAAAGATCAGGAGTCCTCCAAGAGGTGCACTTACAGTTGTTTTAAACGTGTGAGGCAGCAAGACTATATAAAACCAATAACTAAAAACCTGATTTCCTTCAACCTCAGTTCAAAACAGAAAACAAATAACAAGCACTACAAGCCCCTGCTGGACCACTCTTTTTTTTTTTTTTTAAATCAGGGAACAATCACAAACATGTAAGCACAATACACAGAATTCATTGCTCTCCATGGTGTCTGTCTTCTTATTTGAAAATAAAATACTTCTCTCTAAATATACCATCGCCCCTAAAACAATCTGTGGCTTGTAAAAAGCAAGCAATGACTCTTGAAAGTGTGCAGGACCTGGGCAGAAGAGGCTGCCCTTGAGATACTTTATTTAATGTGGGACTGCAGAGGGGCGTTTCACAGCCCTTGCAGCAGCACAAGCCCCTGGCTTGCAGACGGTGAGTGACGGGAGCGTCACTTTTGGCTGCGCAGGGCCCCCTGGAGCACGGGCTCAGAACTGGGACAGCCGAAGAGCGCTGCCCCGGGGATTCTGGCTCCCAGCTCCCGGCCTGTAATTCCTGCACCGGTTCACATCAACATGGTTTCTTGAAGTATTCACTGGATTTTAGAAATTGTCTTGCTCACCCACACCACTCACTGCATTGAACCTGCATTTTAAGATTTATTCTTTGGTCTTGTTTTGGTGCTAGCAAACAGATATGACCTGAATTATGTCATCTTGTCAACTAAATCTTACTGGTTTAGTACTTAAAGTTTGATTTTTTTTTTTTTTTTTTCATTTTTGTAAACACCACCACCTTCTGATTTTAAAAGTGATTTTAAAAGAGCAGGGGAATGCTGTATATCACTTTTAAGATGTATCTGGTGTTATCTGCAAGTGCCTGGTCCCCCAGCAACTTCATCTATTCCCATCTCACTTAGAAAAAGAGCTTTTGCATAGATGTGGTGAATTGGCAGTTACTGGTTTATGTGCCACTTTCTGAAGCTTGCAAGGAATGGGTAGTCTGCAATGCATTTGCCCTAAATTGTGGACATCCCACTCTCAAATATTGTAGCTTGCAATCCCGTGTCCATCAGTAGTTAAATTACTGTATAAAAGGCAGATTTCAGGGTTCTTTTTCTGTTTGGAGCTTTCCACCTCCAGAGCATATGTTTTCAAATGTTTATTTGCAACAGCAATGGCTGAATTTTATCACTGAGGCAACTTCTCATTTATTTTATTTAAAGGAAAGTTCTTTCCCATATAATTACTGTATTCTGCAACTAGGGATTAGTAAACATACCAAATATCATGACAAATGTAATAAACCAAAAAGAGACAACCATATTCACCACTTCTTCTACACTCTCACTATTGCTCTTGCTAGTGGATCTGGGCCAACAGTTTAGATAATGGAAAACATTTGCAAAGAGGTCTTCATGCTTGAAGAACACTTAACTTTTCATATAATGGAATTCAGCAATATTTTCCTGACAGTGTGGGGCACTGCTTCTCCAGTGAGGTTTGCTCTGAGTGCTTGCAAAACCTTACGTGACTGACAGAAGAGCTGCTGGCGTAGGCAACTACTGCAGTAGTCCAGGTTAGTCCACTGTATTTTTGCATAACAGAAAGGAACAACTGTTCCAAAGGGGACTTTTTTTTCCCCCTTAGGGATGTAATTTCTAGTCCCCAAAGAATAAACAGAGGTATCAGCCATTTCAAAAAGAAAACATGTTTTTTTTTCCCCTATATTCTGTGCAGAATACCTTTATAAAATTATCTTACCAGATGAACTCGGACATGCAAAGAATAGTAAATAATGATGCATACCAGGCAAGAGGGAAAAGCTATATTTTTTTTAAGCAAGAGTCAGAGACACACCAGTCAAAATGTAAATTACTCTGTGGAATAATTACTGCCTTAAGAGTGGGCAAATACCTTTGCTGTACTTACATATCTTATACTTGAATCAAAGTGCAGCCTGAGCTGTAAACTTCCTGTGTTTGGAGGCCTAATAAGAAAGCACAGTAGGTGAACTGTAGGGACCAGGGAACGCTTTGATCCACACTTCAAGAGAAACCTAAAGCAAACGTGCACTGCAGAGACGCTAATGCCTGTAAAGATCTTGTTGTTTCTCATTCGCTAAGGATGTTAACTGTTATCAGGTGTCTAATATGATTAAGGTGAGTGACAAAGGGGTGAGAATTCAGGTCAGATAAGGAAAAAGAAGAGGTTACAGACTACTTAGGTAAATTGCACTTTTTCAAACAGTCTAGTTCAGGTTGAAATTTACCCTAAGGAAGCCAGAGAATTACCTGAAGCAATCTTGATGTTATTAACAGTGCAGTGGATCCTCCTGAGAGGAGGCTGACATTGAACAGCCTGTGAAAAGGCAAACACGGTGCTTCATTTTGGTGCCTTCACTTTAGACAGAACTTTATTATCTGTCTTTCTGTCATAAACTTTAAAATGTCACCAGTAATTCCTTTGAAAGCTTTCAAATTTGAATTCTCTTTGGGTTTGACAGCCTGAAGAAGATTATATGCTTTGCAGACCAGAGAAATTTTGGGTTTCTTGAAGCAATAATTGCAATGATGCTCAAAATAATGGTAATAGAAAAATAAATGTAACAGCTTCTACATGCACAAATGTACACATATACTGAATTTTAAAAACTTGGTATATTGCCAAGCAAACAGAGATCAAAATTGCAAGACTCTTGAAACAAAGTGTATAATTCTCACCTGAGTTCTTGACACTTATTTGTCCTTTATGTCATGTGGTCTATAATGGAATAAATGAAGAAAGCCTTTCTGATGGCTGCCTCTAAGGCACTAACCTGCTTTCAAATCATTTGGCATTGCTGATAAATAATAAAAACATACAGAGTATTCATCAATACCCATCTCCTCTTTCCCTTTAGAATGCTCAGATTACAGGAATCCTTCAAAAATTATAAATAAAATAAATGCCTATTCCTGAAGTTAATGCATGAAAAAATAAGCACACAGACTAAATCTGGGAACAAAATAAATTTTTCCCATTGAAAATGAGGATTTCTTTTTTTTCTGAAAAAGCTTTGATGACAAAAGCACTATACTAGATAGGGATATGCATGGATACACAGGATATAGGAAGTTTTGGTGATATGGTCAACAAAGTGTTGTGATCGGGTTTATTATTCTTGTTCTTCTCTGCTACATTTGCCAGTCAAAACTAGACAGCTACTCTTTATTGAGTGTCAGCTTTCTGAAAAGCAGAAAGAATGCATGTTGTTCGTAATGGCGATGTGGAAAGATCCTCATCTCTGGGGATGGTTACAAAAAGAATAAATATCATTCTTCAGTCACTCTAATGGTCGTTCAAAACACATGAAATAAAAATTCCTTCAACCAGCCAACCAACTAAATAAGAAATAAAAGGCCTACAATGGTGGACAAAACTTGTGGTCTTCCAGCTGGATGCCCTGAAATGGTTCCAAGTGTAGTGTAGACATACATGGCTTATGTTACTTTGTTTTGCTGAATAATAAACCGATGTTTTGTTCTGACAAGATGCTGGAAAGTGCTGTGGTGTCAGTCCAGCAGGACAAATATTCACGTTTGTGAGAATAAAAATGTGGGTCATCTCAATTCAACCTTCTGTCTTATTACAATTAAATGCATTCTTAAATGCCATATCCTGCAAGACTGGGCTCTAGTTTTGTTAGATGAGAAAATAAGAGTCACTTGAGTATAGGGCGTACCCTCCTGAGTCAATTAGCTGGTGGATTTATCATGGCAGATTTATCAGAGCTTGCAACAGGCCACTCACCACTGCACCCTGGGCAGGGCTGGTGCAGCCAAATCACTGCCACTAAATTTATGTTAAGTTGATGTATTTTTCCACAAAATAGCTTCATTATCTAATCTAACAGATGACAAATGCAGATGTCTCAGGGAGAAGGTAAGGATCTTCAGATCTACAGATACCCAGTAACACTAGTTGGTGTGATGGCACAACAGCCACATCCCTTCATTGTTCTGTGTTTCTCCCTTAATCTATATGGCACCTTCCTTTGGTCTAGTAAGGAAAACATATTTTATCTTAATAACTTGCACCTAAAAAATTTAGCACTGTCTTGTACTGCCACTTTTGGTTATTTTTCTGCTATTTCTCCTGCTCTCTGATTATGGAATAGAGGTGACTAATGCCTGATAATACTCTGCAAAGCAAGGTCAGGAGCAACTTGTGAAATTTTTGGGATTTTGCTAACATTCATAACTCAAATTCTGTGAATACCAGGTAATCTTACAAACACGCACAAAGAAGATAACTGTACAGAGAAAACAAAGTAAATGCAGAGAGGTTATTATTTTTTCTCACAAATATTGTCATGTTTCTTCTGTTACAGCATACACATAAGCTTAAATTAATGATAACAGTGCAGTACATATTTTTTAAAAATCCAGCTTGTGCACTGGTAAAACATTTAAGTAAGAGCTTTCTTCCTTTTACATAAGTAATTCAGAAAGATGTATCTAAGTAGAAAGAGCACATCCCAATCTTACCCCCAGGACAGCACTGTCTTTCTGGCCTTTGTGCTCCTCTGCCACCCCAAGACTGGCAACAGCATGGCCAGTGAGTCAAAAGCAAGGAACGTGTCTTTAACTTTGATGAAAAATGAACTGAAGGACAAGATCTGGATTTTCAGAGCTGAAAGAGCTATCTATCAATCTGCTTCCTTAACTGACCCTTGACTGCCCAGTGCTCAAAAGGTTTGAGATACTGGGTTAACTAATTAATAGATTAATAATCTATTAATTCTATCAATCAACAGTTTTGATATTTCAGTGTTAGGTGAACCCAAATAAGCCACTAAAGAAACCCAAATAAAAAGTCTGGCTTATACTGAGGCAAAGACAGTCCCATGGTACTCTGCAGTAATGTCTGGCATACACAAAAATCTGACATCATTTAAGAGATGCTGGCAGGTTTTCAAAACAAAACAAAATTTTGGACAACCTAAAGAACACATCACCTCCTGGCCAATGAATCATTACTTCAGTAATGAGAATCTCATGTAACATAAATTTTCTTAACACCATCACAATATTTATGATCAATGGACTTTGGAAAAATAAAGTGGTAGCTAAGTGGATCAGTTTTTTCTCTCACTTTTCCAACAGCTGTAAAAGAAAGGAAGAAAATCTCCCAGTGGCTATTGTTCCAGCTTTCCAAAATCTCTTTAGCTTTCATTATTTTTCTTATAATGAATCAACAAAATCCTTTTTTCCACTTTTGTCAGCTATTTGGCTCCCTATCCTTCACATGGTTTTAGTCACTGGATGTAACTCATACCTCCTGCAGAGAGTCAATCTTTGATTCACAGCCTCATTTCCTTAAAAATTAGGCTTATTGCCCCCCACGATCTTGTCCTGTCCCAAGCAGGCCATCCAAAAGCAATCAACAAAGTGGTTGTCCCATCTGTGCTAACCACTTTTTGAACTCATCATATATCTAGACGATTCAATTATAATTTCTGTCACTGTTGTCCCAGATGCCAAGAAGAGACATTCATTTTACAAGAAAATGCCAAAACAATGGACTAAAATAGTAAAGTGGTGTAACTTTATTCTTTGGCTTTTCTTAGGGAAGGTGAAACAGTCAAGGGCAGATTCAGAGTGAATGACTTGCTACAGCAGAATTCTCTGTGCTTTGCTCCATCGCCTCTGGCATAAGCTGGTCCTTAAATACATCCTAATTGGATAATGATTATAGTATGCCTTAGATAGATTTTAAATTATGAGATACTGACATATTGTCTTTTAATTTGCTAAAATGATGCTTCCTTTCATAAAAAAAAAGTCAATCGTACATAATGTTTAAAATGAGAAAGGGCTATGGTCAACCTATCTTTCTAAAGGATTTTTAAATACATTTTGGTGGTTTTCAAGAAGTCCTAACTACTGCGTTCTTCTTGCTCCTCGAGAGAGCTAAAAATGCTCATGATGTAAATAATTTTTTGGTTTGTACCCAAATAAGCTCAATCCTAAGAATTGTATTATATTAATTAAAAATATGTTTGCCCTACAGAGTTGTAGTTTCTCGCAGGGAGAGCAAATCTAAAATACATTTTAGACCCTGATATGATTTTATCAAGGCACCAGAATGACTAGATCTGTCAAACCGTGGTTCAGCTGGAGGAGGAAGCAGTGATGACCACTAACTGGCTGAACACCCACTGCTTTCGTGGGCTAAAGCAGTCCCTGACACTCTGCAGCATGTATTTCCTTGCTACCTGCATAGCCCACTCTTTAAGCACATTATTCCTATTTTTTTACTCTCTCACTAACAGCATGAGGCATTTTTAAAGAACAAAACATGTATTTCGTATATCTCTGTTACTCAAAGGAAGAAGTTAATTGCCTGTAATTTCATCATATTTTATTTGAAAATGTACTTTCCAGCTGACTCATTTCTAGTGTATCAGTGATACTGAGGTAATGCTCTTTAATGCAGATCTGTTTTCAATTCAGGACAGATGCAGATTTTTTTTTTTTTTTTTTTGCAGCCATAGGGATAATCAAATTACTCTTAGCACACTGCATAAAACAGAGGAATTGATTCCTATGCAAGGCTTACTTAAAATTCTGTCAAACTGTCAGTAAGCATGTGGAAAAATTAAAGCTCATATAACTAACCAATATTAAAGAAAAAAGATGGGGTTTGCAGTGCATCCTCTTAAAAAATAAACAAATGTTACACACTGTCATTAGATATCAGACACACTGTACATTTTAAACATATTCTAACCAGATCCTGTGATTCTGGTGTAGTGTAATTGAAAAGCAAGCCATTCCAGAGGGAACACTGGTCTTGCAACCCAAGTGCTATTTTCAAAATGGATTTAAATACTTTCAGTTTTGAAAATCAGGAATGGACCTCCAAAGGCTCTGGAATACTGCTCAGTTAGGTTTCTCTCTATCTTGAATAACAGCCAAAACTCCCAAATAGGCCTCCAAAATCCCTATTTGTGAAAGATGATATATTTAAAAATGCCCTTGCAGTAATGGATATAGAAATACTGTCATATTTCCAAAGGAACACCCTTGTGGGCTTTCTGCCTTCCTCCTCTGTAGGAGAGTCAGCCTCATGGTACAATATGTGCAAGAAAAAAAAGGTTTTGTGGAAAATGATCAGAATTTCTTAAATTTTGTATGTTATTTTCTAATATTTTAAAAGTAAAATAGACAAATCATTAAGAACTTCTAGACATTGAAAAAGGTTACATGAAAAGGAATATCAAATTGAAGATGGGTCCATGCCTCTTCCTCTAATATGTAAAACCCCTGCATTTTAAAACCAGCCATTTGACTTTCCATACTTAAAAACTAAACAATGAATACATTTATTATAGCAAGATTACATGATCAACTGAAAAAAATTATCCATTTTCTTTAAAACTACAAGCAGCATGTCATCCATCTCTTTTTCTAAAAAAAAACCCCAAGCCCACTCCAAACCCTGCAAATTCCCCAAGTTAAAAGGAATTATCAATCTCTTTACTTAAGACTGGATTTTTGAAGGCCATTCCCGTGTGAGCACAGGCTCTAGTCCCGTAGCCTGAGTCACATCTCCCGGGTGGAGCCCTGCTCTGGCCAGCACAGCCTTGCTTGCTCCGCAGGGCAGGCTGCAGCAGGCTCCACACGTGCTCTCCCTATGGCTTTGACACACGCTCGCCTTTCCGAGGCTCCGAAGGGATGCAGCGCTCCCAGAGAGGAGCTTGCTCTTGTGTCCTGCTCCCCGATGCACATGATGAAGTTTGTTTACCTCCCTCTTGAGCTAATCTCCTCTGCAACAGAGCTGGCCTAATTTGCTGTTTAGCAAAACCAGGATTTCTCTGGATAAAAGAAGTATACATTAAAAAAAAAAATCTTCCTTTCTCATTATTTGCTTGTACAAAATGGGTACAAACACATGCCAGCATTTTTCCCATAGGGCTGGATCGTGGCCTCGAGGAACCTTGTCCCTGAACACTCATGGCCTACATCAAAAGAAACATGGACTTTGTGAAGTGCAAATTTTAATGGGGTCCAGCCACAAAAACCTCAGTGTTTATGCACTGAAACAAAAGACAGCCATACCAGGACAAAGTCTGGAAGGGAAAGCAGTTCCGATAACCTCATTTCTACATGTTATCCTATCTTTCACCTATCTGAAAACACCAACTACTTCCAGGTCTTGATGCCTCAGCATCCAATTTTTTACTCTGATGGGCTTTTGTCTGCACTGGAATTTGCAGCTGGGAGGACTGGACCATGAACTAAGTCCATACGGCAAACTTTGGAGTAAGGCAAAGGCAGGAACATCTGCTGCCATCATGAACAGCTTGTTGACTGTGTTCAGCTACAGAGGAGTGCCAAGCAACTGATCTGCTTCCCCATCTCTCTGGTTTGGCTGGGAGACTCCATGTCAATTAATCTAAACCACCCAATACACTAAGCACTGTCTATTTCCTCTGGGAAGGACTGATCACAAAGGCATTATTTAGATTGATTTCTCCAGAAAGTGAAGATTTAAGGATCTGTCTTTGCATTCTGAGAAGCACATTCCTCAAATCACAGCTTTTTTGTCTCAGTCTGTTAACTTAAGATTTACTGCCCATTCTACTGTGGTTAGATTCTTTTTAATACAATTTGGAGGGATTTTTTCCCTGTAAATTGTAGTCATGATGACATTAAGCCATAAATCCTACTTTCATTTGTGAAAACGGAGAAGATTTTTAAAATTATTTTCTGTTGATTTGTAGTTTATTTATCCCCTCTTAAGTGTTTGCTTTTTTAAGGCAAAAATAGGAACCACTTAGTTAACTCATAACTTACATATGCTGAACACTCATGCATTCCTCGAATCACCCTCAAATGATTTTTACTAAAAGCTTAAAGATACTGGATTTAAAATATGCATAACCTATAGTTTAGGTGACAGATTGCTACATCGCTTAGGAGGATTGTTTTCCTTAATGATTTACTGCATGGACCTTTGGTAAAAGTGGAACCATCGTGTCTCAGTTTTCCTATCCCCTCCACAGTGATCATAGTGTTTATCCCCCCTACCTTGCTGAAGCATTTGGAGGAATGCTAAACTAGCATAGCCTTGTGCTGAGCTTTGGGTAACATACATGGAAAGGATGCCTAGCCCTGTTTTACCCACCTGTATACAAACCAAATTTTCTGGATGATGAAACTTCATAAATGTGTGTCAAGCAGTTCTAGAATGACTGACTTCTTCCATTTATAGCCTTAATTCCATAGAATAATTGAGATAATTTCCCTCTGTCCTGTCATCTCCAATGCTTTTTAAATAAAATTACGTGTAAACCTCAGAGTGAAATGTGGGCCAGCAGTGCACCCTTGCAGTGGTGGAGATTAGCTTTTTACCAGCTTGCATGAGCAAGATAATACCCAGCAGGTCTAAGGAGAAGTTTTTTCTCTTTTCTGTGGAACCTGAAATCATGTCCACCGTGGCCAGTTTGGCCACACATCACAAGAGAAATACTCACAAAGTAGTGGAGGCTACTGCAGCAGAGGCTGGGCCCAAGCCAAATGCTGCCAAGTCTGCTTACCCTGGACAAAAGAAGGCAGAAGGGCAACCTAACCAGTCTTCATCTACCTAAAGCAGGAATGTAGAGGAGACAGAGCCAAACTTCACTCAGAGATGAATGACAATGGGACAAGAGCCAGCAGTCACAAATTGCAACAAGAGAAACTCTGATTAGACAGAAAGACAAAATTCTTCACAGCAAGAGTGGCTCAGCATTGAAAGGGGAGCCCAGAGAATGAGCAGAATTAGCACCCTTGAAGACAGTCAAAAGTGGACAGGGCTTGATGCATCTTTAAAATTAGCCCTGGTTCAAGTATGCAATTGGGACTAAGTTGTTTCCATAAACCCCTTTCAACTTAAATTATTATGTGATTATATAATATATGACTAATAAGAAGTATTATTAATGTTCCCATTATTTGTTCTCTCCTCTCTTTCTCCCACCCCCTCCTTTCCCTAAGGGGGACATTGGCTCACTAAGATGCACATAATTGTGTAAGAATATTCTCAGAAGCACACACTAAGGTGTCAAGAATGAAACACTGGTGCTGGCAAAGAGCCAGGTGCCAAAATATAAACTTCTAGAGCTCAGCTGGATTTTTGACTTGTCAGATCTGTTTCATAATTGCTATTTATCCACATTCTTTTTTGCTGACATGTATTTGCTGTTTTGCAGTCCCCGCTGATTTAGCGGGTCATTCTGTGTCTGTAAGGAATTGTATAATTAAATGTTGTGATTTAATCCCTTGAAACACATTAATGTTTTTCACCAGTAAAGTTAAGCATGGGAAAGATGACACTTTCAGGGTCTGTATTTATGTATTAGCTTTACATGTTTAAATGAATATAAGAGTCTTTTTGAGCCTGTCCCCAGAGGCAAGTATATTTAAAATTAACGTAATTCAGGAATAGCTTAGTAGAAAAATTTACATTCCAAAATCAGAAGGACTAAGTTTTGGAAATTACTTAAATATATTCTCCAAAGTATGAAAACCTGGTATTAAGATGATACTCTTATTTTGAATAAGCATGTCTACCTACAGAAATTTAACCAGGAATATTTTTCTGAAATAATTATTCCTTCATTATTGCTGCATTATTACCCAGACATGTAGTACTACTCTAGAGTCCATACATTCAAATCCAGTTAAAAAAACCCCTGAAGTTCAAATACAAATAAGTTAACCACATTGCTATACTTTAGCACAATGTCTAATGTTAAAGGTTAGGTAATAACCTTCAGTTCCTCCCAGGGCTGATGGAGGATGCCTCCTCCAAAGGACTTCCAAGACTTTTCAGGCATTTCCAGCTCTCCCATTTCAGCCTAGGAAGACAGATTACTTTTTTTGGCTTTTTTTAAACTTTTCTTACTATTGCCAGATAAATGCAATTGTGCTATTAACAAAGCACAAGCAGACTCAGGGGAAAAAAAAAGTGAAAATCAGACTGGTAACGGTTGTATTTTTTTGAAGAAACCCCAGTTTGATATTTTGTATTCAAGGTCCAGCTCAGAGGTAGGAAAACTTTTATGGCTAAATTATTAACTCCTGAAAACAGAGCTCTGTAATAGAAATGCTGACAGACGCTCTAGTACAGCAGTGCTGTTGGGCACTGCTATAGTCATCAGTTTTAATGAGAGCTGTTAATATCACCTCCATCAAAATGGTTGCCCTGGGCTGACATCTTGGGCTGTGCACAGGTGCTCTCAGCCAAAAATGTAATGAAGGTTGTTACATTATCAATGAGGCACAGATGCACATCCTGTCTGAACTCAAGGTGGTGTCAGTGCCAAGCAGCGTCTCTTTCGGCAGGTCCCAGCTCTGTTTATATCAATATGCTGTTCCAGCTCAGTGAACCCAAGCACAGCCTTCTGCTTCTCTGTGGCAGTGCTAGGGAAAGAAAGAGCAACTTTTATGAATGCAAGAATGATGAACCCTTGATGTCCAGGTGGGTCACAAAAATTAAAACCAAACAATAATATAGTCTTTGAACATGGAGTTATGCATTCGGGTCTGGGCTGCGTCAGTATTTCAAAACAGTTCCTCCTTTTCCCCAAGCACAGTAACAATATTGGCTTGAGGGAAAACTCTCACATCTTTGTTCCCTCTTCTTTTTTTCACCTGAAATCTGATGTACTATTTTTTGATTTGCATGTTTTCCAAACCACTTCGCCCATCAGTGCTCATGCTCACTTACTTCACGAAACAGACCATGCGAGCAAGCCATGTGTCTATTTTGTTAAAGCATCTCTTGGTTTTATAGTAAATCTACACAAAATATTAAGGCACCTCCTGAGTAATGGGATCTATAGTGGCAGATGTGGATACTATGATGGGTTACATTTGTACTGAGATAACACCTGGACATTCAGAAGCCAACCTGAAATGAGCCAGCCAATCTGCTGAGGCCATCCTTCTTTCTTTGCCCTCCTAGGACCCCAGCCTGAAGGATGCAGTAGCACAAGAGGCACGATGCAATAAGAAATGGCATCTCATCGGGACAAAGAGCACGTTTGTTTAGCAGAGACTGAAGACTGCTCACAGATCTCCACTGGCACAGTGATGTTACTGGGCTCCCAGAACCATACGTTATAGCTGGAATCACACGCAGGAAGAGGAGCTGAGCAAGCATCACAAATTCTATTTATATGAAGGACTGAGGGGTGTATGTTTGTATATGCATGTGCAAATACATATGTGTACGTGTGTGCATGTATGTGGGAAAGAGACAGAGCTGGACAAAGCAGCCACTACTGCTCAGCCATTCTAAATGTAAGTCCTGGTAAACTGTGCCTGAAAAATGATCAATGTTCTGCCTCCCCAATAGCTTTCCTCTTCATCTTTGTCCACTTCAGTCTTCACCAACAAATGCAATCACGGTGCTGAAGTTGAACTATTTGTGGTTTCACAGCTGTCCCTCTGTAACTTAAGGACAGACAAAGATGAACTCTCTCCACTGGACTACATCTGGGACCCCTAGCACTGATCCAATATAAATCATTGACTGAATGGGCTCCATGCCAAAATCCCTGGCGCAGTATTGTGAGGTGATACCAGTGATTCTCCAGCATTAACATCTGTGCACTAGAACCATGCTGGAAGCTGAGTCATTACAACCAGAGAACAACATGAACCATGAATAGTGGAGGCAACCAAAGCAGAGCACAGGCTGCAGTGTGATAGCAAAAGGGAGAGATAGGTACCATACATTTAGAGGTAGTGGTTAAGACATGACTGCATCCTTCTGGTCCTGCACACTGCAAGTACATACTAAGCTCTGCTATTCCACCAAAACAATGTTTGGAAGTGATCTGACAAGTCAACCTAAAAATGCAGCAAGGCAAGAAAGCAATGAGTTTGATGTTTTGAGCTTTGAAATAAAATGTCTTTAGGTGATTATTTTCCTTAAAAAATATCAGCTTTTTTTTTTTTTTTTTTGTAAAGGATTAGATGACTGATAAGCAAAGCTATATATAGGTAAGCAATACTCAAACTGGAAGGATACATGACAGGAGATCCTGCTTGTCTTGGAGCCAAGCAGAAGGCACAGAGCACTGTTTTTGAGGCAGGAGATGAGGGCTGCTTTATTTCTAACAAGAGTAAAGATGCACTGCCTCATGCCTACTTAGTGGAATATTTGAGTGGAAAAATGTTATATGAATGGAGATGCTCTTTGCATTTCTTAGCAGCAAGTATAGGGTAACCTAGTTTCAATTTTTTCTGGCTACCCTAGCATGTTCCTTTGTTCTTGTCACTGTCCAAGTGGAAAGAAGTCAATCTTAGTATGCACAGACCTCCCATCTGCCAGCACGCAGCCTATGTACACAGGACTACATGCCTTATGCCTGGTCTCTGTGAACATGCACACACAAACCCTGGCCTAAGCCTGAAAACAGTTCCCAACAAGATTTTAATGTTCTTGACCCATTTCTACATTTCATGCAAGACTTCATAGCAGACAGGTAGCAAAATCCACTGCAAGTGACCCAATTATGTCCTGGAGGAAACTTATGTTGGGAGTAATTGCTACAAAAGAAATAAATGTTCAGCTGTCATGGTCTGAATAACTTTCAACTTGCAGCTGAAGGGTTGCTGGTGCTTCTCCACAGCTGCCACTTTTATTGGCTCTCTGCACTTCTGACTGCCACAAATCCTGCATAGTGTCCCAGAAAGGGTGGAACAGCACAGTCTGGTTCATGAGGAAATTCATCAGAACATTCTAAAGTACTTTCTTCCTAATCATTACATACATGTGAAACAGGCAACCCCAAACTTTACCTATAGAAAATGCAGATCAGCACTTTAAAACAGCAGTAGCAGCAGTTAAAGCTTCCTCCCCACCCCAATGTAATAGATTGCCTAGCAGGAAATTGCACTGTCATTTTCTTAAATGAAATATAATACCCTGATTAGCAAGCAATGCTTTGTTTAAAAATGGGGAGTTTCCAGCTCAGTTTTTTTCAATAATAATAATGAATACTGTAAGTTGATGATAGCATACAGTAATGCCAAGGAAAGCAAAACTCTTGATCACAGAATCATAGATTTATCCAGGTAGACAACAGTCACAGCCCTTCCCTCATCCATGATGTGTATCACCTTATCATGGAAGAAGACAGATTTGGCCAAGCAGGACCTGCCTTTCACACATGCCAGCTGGCTGAGCCTGATCCCCTGGTTGTCCTGTATGTGCCATATGATGGCACTCAGGGTGATCTGATCCATGACCTTCCTTGGCACCCAGATCAGACTGACAGGCCTGTAGTTGTCCAAATTCTTCTTCCAACCTCTCCTGTAGACAGAATGACATGTACTGACCTCCTGTTTACCAGGACCTCCCCGGTTAGCCAGGAGTGCTGATAAATGACTGAAGTGGCCTTGATGTTGTGCAAGGAAATATTTGCTTTGGGGAGGGGCAGGAGGTAGACTGACTTTCCTAAAACTTTTACTTTTTTTATTTCCTTCCACCTCTCATGTGCATGTCTTTCCTCTAATAGTTTAGAAATAAAGGATGCAATCTGTATTCCAGACATTTCACAGGAATAATTTTCTCTTACTGCAGACTAACCACTACTGTCCTTGAATAAAAGGAATTGTTCCAGCTCCCAGCTGGAGGAAGCATTAGGTTTATAAATACATTTTAACATTTTAAACTCAACCACACTACAAACTCTCTTTAGCACCAGGAAAAAGAGGTAGTACATTCATCTGTATGTTGATAAAAGGGACCACACTCAAGAATTTAGATCTGTACTGTCATACACTAGACAGGTGACTGTGAGTATCCCACTGGCACAGGAATCTCTCTGCCATACCAACTTCTCTGCTTCTAAAATTACATGCTGGCATCCCAGGTGTGTCCCTGCGGAACTTTACTCTGCATGGGGCTGGACAAAGGAATGGAAGCAAAGTGTGGCTGCCCTCACACCTTCCTCAGGAGTGGGGGCTGCTCTTACCTCCCCAGAAGGAATAGGCAGGTTGGCATCAGCAGCACCATCCCACTTGGGGATGACGACAGCAAAGGAAGAGGGGAAGAAATGCACAATCCACTAATTTTTTAGTAGTGCGAATGCCACAATAATATGAAACTGATTGTTTCAATGCTGTCTATCAGCTGAGTCAGGATGGTGCCACTTTATTGATGCATGTCTGTCAAACAGCTGTCAGACTCTTCCACTTGGGTAGTCCACAATGGTTCATTAGGAGGTGATTTCTCATGGATACCCTAGACCTGACAGCTGGCAGAAAACAAACCTTGCTGTCAATCCTGAAAGAAAGAACCGTGACTTTCAGCTATATAGAGTAAAACTGGTAATTTTTGTTTTACTATAAAACTCTTTGGAACAAACAGCTCTATGTAGCTGTAATAGTGGCTGAGAATCAGCTTTTTTTAAACTGTGGTCCAGGAAAGCATCAAGAGAAATACTAGCCATGATATTTGGATGAATAAAGAACTCCTGTTATTACTTAAGCATAAGGAGGAAGTACACAGGATATAGAAGCAGGGTCAGGCCGCTTGGAATGAATATAGAAAGGCTGTCACTGTAAGTAGAAATGAAACAAGGAAGGCCAAACCCCATCTGGAATGCACAAAAAAAAAATGCAGTACCGACTTGTAACTAATCACAGAACCAGAGAATAGGTAAGGTTGGAAGAGACAATAGTGGGGCCATCTGGTCTAATGTTCCTGCTCGAGCATTTTGCACATACAGCCTGCCTTACTTAAGGTACTAACATTTTGCCTTAAATTTCCCTACCAACTTCCAATCTTTCAATTACATTTTTCCTTTCCTCCTATGCCACTTGTATCTGAAAAACCTATAAAATCCCCAAACTACCAACCCTGTCAAGAGAGCTAAGAAATGTGAGGCCTTTTACAAATCTGTGTAAGGTTGTTTTAAATAAGCTAGCAACTGTTTCAGTTGCTGGGAGCTTATGCTGTTAATTCCATGAAAAAAATAATTGTTTAAGTATGAATAAGCTATCCAAGAAAGTCTGTAATTCTTTTTCATTTTTGATGGGTTATGGCCGAAACAAATATACCTCTCCTCACAAAACTTCCCTAGTTCTGTGGACAGTACCACTTCTCTTTTGATTACTCCAGCCCACATTTGGGGGTTGTGCTTGATTTCTTTCCCCTCTGCTACATCCAAACCATCTCCAAGTCTTGACACCAATCTCTTCAGCAACTTCAAAATTCACCTTTTCATTTCCATCCTTAGAGTGCAATCCTTTACTTCATCCCTAACACATATTCCCATTTTCATTACTGCAGCCTCCATTCTTCCTGTGTGCACAAAAATCATACAAATCAAAGTGCTGCCAACTAAATGTGTTTCTTGCCTGAAAATTTAATCACCTCTTTTCTTTCCTTCTCCCACCCCTCCATTTTTTGCTTCACCATTATCTTTCCTTCAGAATCAAAACACACCAGCCTCCTTCAAACTCAGTATAATTCTGGGTCCTTTAAATTTATCTTGTTTATATATACATTATATAAACTTATCTTCAATTTACCTTAACTTCTTGCTTCCCTCCACACCTTCCCTTTTCCTCCCAGACCTCCTGCCTACCAGATTTTTGGAGTTTCCTTGTCTTTTGCCCTATATCATCTCTTCTGTCTAAATTTCCCCAAAAGCTCTGCTTTACCTGAACTTGGCAGATCCCTTTCTGACACACTGCTTAAAAAACACACTGATTGTTCAGCTGCCTTCACAGTTTTCTGAGCTGTCATCCTCATGTTCTCAAGCAATGCCAGGCATACAGCTGGTACTCAAGCAAACACTTAACAGCAGTGACCAGGGCACAACACTGAAAACTGATTAAATAATATGCTAGGGGTTGCAGCAAACACAGCCATCCTCAAAATACTATCAAACGTGTGAAGCAAGCAAGTTGAAGAAATACATAGAAGGAAAAATACTTCATATGCATTTAGTTACAGAAGTTTTCTATCTTTAAATCTTTTCTTTAAGAACAATTGCTATTTATTTTTCTGAAGAATATCAATGTCATCTCCACGTCCTCTAGCAAAATTACAGAGTATATCACAGCAATTTAGTTCCCTTCCATACCTTAACCACCCTTCTTCAGGTACCTGTTCCCCTTCACACCCCAGCAAATTTTATGCTAAAGCCACCGCCTCTAGGAAGCTGCTCTGGGTTTACAGCTTCATAAGCATTAACACAAGCTGACCCACACTCTTATGAGAACGGGGCCATATGTCTATGACTCAGAGTATCTACCCAAAATTTTACTTGCAATTAACATTAATCTGCTGCAAGTCCAACTCAGAAGTTGCCTATTTACAACAACACAAGTATGAACGTATCCATGTGTGTAGATGTTCAGGCTTCAGCCTCTCTGCCAGACTCTTGTCAGGCTCCTACTTCTGTCTGTGAGCAATCCCTCAGTGTCAGTCCTATATCAGATCAACATTTGTCTCTACCTTCCAATGCATTGGAGTAAAACTTCAGCCATTGTAGGACAGAAAGGCATACAATTTTTTTTCCACATTTCTTATTTTTAAGATATTTTTAAGATATCAAAGAGCCAAAAAATTGTATATTTGCTAAATTTTCTATCAATCTCCTACCTATTAGTGGATATTTCAAAAAACGCATGGAAGTGCCAATTTTAGATGATCAAGCTTAAAGTACTTAGGGAATTTTAGATGATCAAGCTTAAAGTACTTAGGGAATTTTAGATGATCAAGCTTAAAGTATTTAGGGACCTTGAAAATTTTAACACACATGCCAATATCACATCATGGTGATTCTTTTCTCAATATGGTTCTTCATATCATGTTAAGCTATATGATTTAATATCAAAGACCACTTTCAAGACCATTGAGAACCTGCAGAAGGTACCACCTTTTATTCAAATAAACATAATATTTTATGTTAGTCTTTCAGCGTCTGACTGTAGCAAGAGATGAGTTAAAAACTGTGTTGTCAAAAAGGAGAAATTGCATCAATCCTCCAAGATTTAATACCTCAGGAGCTTTTGAATATTTCCTCTTTTAAGCATGAGGCAGCTGTTTCTCCTGGGAAGGTTTCTGGAAGACATCTGAGATGAATGCAAAAGGCTGGAATGTAGAATGGATGAAGGAATGCCAGCACAGGACTTCCACTCTCAGGCAATATCCCCAGATCTCCCTTTAACTGCTTTCAGAGCCCTGCCAGCTGCTCAACTTCAGCGTTTTTGCACTCCCAACCCACCCCAGCAAATTGCAAAAACAGCTAATCCTGCTGTCAAGGGGCAGAGCTCTCAAGTGTGCACCTTCCCCCAGAGGCTGAGGAGCAAACAGAGAGGGTGGAAGGAGGCCAGCCTTGGCAAGGGTCCCACTCTGACACATCCTCACATGGTCACCACTGTAACTACCCAGGGTTTCTATCAGGAACCGCACAGAGGAGCTTTTTTAATGAACTCAAGATAGTTGGTTCAGAAGGTTCAGGCACAGAGGTTATATGCAGGGACATATAAACTGTACACAAAACAGAGCTATGCTGGTAAAAAGCCATTGCACGTACTCCTGAGGGCATTAGATTTGGGATTCTTTCAAAACATATCTAGAATGACTTAGAAAAATTAAAGACACAACTAGTGAACTGGGATTAAAATACAGTTTTCTGCTATAGTAGCATGGATCTGTAGGTTATTTAATTTCAGGGAGAGAAAAAGAAAACCTATGAAAATATATGAATACTTGTCTGGAAAATACAGTATTTAAAATGACAGGAACAATTGCTTCTAAAATTGTGTCCTGAAAGGTGACTCAAACATTTGCTGCCCAGTTCCATGGCAAGGAGCTTGCTGTGCTCTGCAGCAGCTTCTGCAGGAAGGCAGCAGCTCCTCCTCTGATCCACCACTAGAGGGAACGGCATGGAGGGAGAGAAGGAAAAGGAATGTCTCCTAGCTTTTTATGATCTCGTTGCTTGTTTGTTTTTAAGCGTCACACTCCTAACAATAGGAGTCATTTATGTGGCACACTCGTAGTCCAGGGTGATCCCAAGAACAAGTCTCCTCCCTATCCGCTTTCCACATCAAGGAGAAAAAGCTTTCATCAGAGGGATTGATGTCAGCCGCTGCCAGACACATACCCTAGAACAAAGTGTTTAGGGCTGGTTTGGGTTGGCAAAATTCTGTCACTGTAGCCAGTTTCACTCTTGTCCTCTCTGCAAAGCAAAAGCTTCTTCCATCTGAACTGGTGGATTGTGCCAGCAGAGGGTTAGTGGTAAGATCCAAAGAACCCACTGGAGGCATGAAGATGGGAATGTGTGTACAAAAAATGACTTAATAAGAAATTGCCTCATTGTCTCATATAACACATATAAGAAATTCCTCCTGCAGCTTTAATGATGGAGTGGGAAGCTAAATCCCATAGGAGTTCCTCCCTCTGTTTACCAGAAAGGCAAGATATGGGCTCCAGTGATGAAGTGTTCCATTAATATTAAAGCTAGAGGAAATAAAGTGACTTAATTGTAAACTAACGACCTCATCCTAATAACCAAATTCTAAACAGAAAAGGCAAGAAAAAACCCCTACTTTTAGCCATGCTGCCAACTCATAAATTAAGCAAATGACATTGGCATATAATTACACTAATTAGTACTGATGCCAAGCAAAAACTATTTATGGATATGCATTCACCCCATTTCTAACCCCAGAGCCTAAATCTGAACTAGAAGCTCAATCAGCAGACTTTGAAAACTCAGTGTTATTGTTTATGCCATCGTGGATCTAATTTAATCAATACCATATTCTCATTAAATGCAAGGTCTGTTTAAGATGTTTTTTTCCACAGGCCCTACAAATGAACTCTATTTGATTAATCTCATTACATTACTGCTCTAGGCTTAACTATGCATCATTAACAGAAACAATACACAAGTTAAGTAAAAAGCTCTATAGATCACCTTAAAATGACACAGTCACACATGATTATGGTCATAAGTAATTGGAATGATAAAAGCTGGTGTCTGCAGTGATTGTCAGATGGTCATTGGCTCCTTCACAACAAAAAAGGATACCTCAGTGCCTGGTGCCCTTCATTGTGCCAAAAGGGAAGATAATGGAAATGGGTTCTATTACCCCATTAGTATAGATGCTGAATACTGGATTTTTTTTTCATTTTCTGCTGCCACCAGAAAACTCTGAGGATGCCATTTCTTTCTCTGAATTTACAGCTTTCCATGTTTCAGTCACAAAGAAAGGACTGTATCACTACAGTGGAGTGGGATTTAAGTGATCAACACATGGTAGTTCTACAATAATATCTGGAAGAGATCAGCAAGCTCTGTATCTTGAACTACTAGAAGTAAGCATAGACTAATTTTTTCTCTTACTTCTTCCCAATTAATACCAAGATGCATATTATACACATGAAGAGTGCCTTATTTAGCTTTGTGGGCTGCCTCTCTATCTCTCCGTGCTTTTAGAGATACTGTACATTTGCCACACTCACTACTGCTCTCTGTCTGCGTGCTGTTCAGTGGCAGAGAATCACACATGACACAAAGGCCTCACTGATTTACATCTGAAACAACCACATGCAGAAAATTTTTCATTCATTTTGTTATGGTGTTAAGAGACACTACTAAAACTTGCACTGATTTGCCAGCATCCATTCATTCAACCACACAGTTGCAAACCTTCAGCAAATTCATTGATTTCATCAGGTTTGGGTTTTCTTATAGATTTAGGTTCTTACAGGTGTCTTTTGTTGTTTCAGCCTTTTATGTTCTTTTTCTTTTCCTAAAACTAGCCAACCAGGTCTGTGATTGTCATCTAATTATTTACTGGAAACATATATATATATGGATATAGAGAGAGCACATGTAGAAAACAGCAGAAGATGTTTCCTGGTCTAAATTCTTTTCTTGATATTTCTGCTGACCATTTCCATGTAGAGTTCTTCGCTGATTATAATTGCTAGAAAATTGCATGTTTTTGCTTGTCCCTTTGGACAAATGGGCTGAAATTAGTGGTTGCACAGATCTGCAGCTGACTCATTACAACATAAAGCAGCCGACTGTGGGACTTGGGGTTTTTTTGGATCTGTTATTTTAGGATGGAAATTGCTGAGTTGGCAGCCAGTCTGACCATATAAATCAACAGAAACTGCATACTTTTAAAATGACGTGGTGCATAATCAGTTTAATATGTGAGGTTTGAGGAAAAATAGCTTTATTGGGGAAGTACTGATAATAAAAATTCAACCTATGGTTCCTCTCAGGTCACTAAGGGCAAAGCCATAAGCCAGTATTTATAACACCGGACAACTGGGTCTTTCTTAATCAGCCAGCCTTTCTTTAGATTGCTTCTGAATGAACAATAGCACCTAAAAGATTTATATCAGTGACAGAAAAAGGCCACTGGTATATAACAGAGTTATTGCTATTATCATCCCTTGAGGAGACAATAATATGAGAATGCAAAACCAGCACAGATAGTCCTGCTGTGACTCTTGAAGATCTTTCTTCCACTTTGCAACAGAAAGTCATGAACACCTCCAAAGCATCATCCCCTAAGTCTTCTGGTTCCAAGGCTGCTTTTTGATTCATGCTTTAAGAGAAGCAGAAAGCCTGGAGGGATCATACATAATTCCACTCTCGCTGTGGTGCAGTGGCATGCACTGCAGCTTTTCTTCCTGAAGTAATCCCAAGAGGAGCATGGAGTCATGATGTCATGTCACACTATGGAGTAGCAATTGTCAAGTCAAGTCTTGGGACAAGTTCATGACATTTTATGTGTGGGGAAAAGCTCAAGCCTCACATTCACACAGGATACTCTGGGGCAGAAGTGACATAAACCTTCTTGGGAGGGTTCCTTCTGGAGGGTGGGGTAGGGAATGGTTGGAACCAAAGCACTGGAAGATAGTGCACAATCTTGTCAGATTTGGACTCTAAGACACTATCTGAATATAGGAATTTTCAGATGGAAAGGTATAAAAATAAGAGAACCAGGCTGGGGCCTGTAGAACGTGCAGAACCACAGCCCTCTCACTGTGATTAACTGCAATGCCTCACAATCAGAGGGCTCATCAAGCTCTCACTGTCTGTCTTGCCATCAGGTCCTGTATTCAAACCTGGTTAATGGAATTGCTTATCCTCATGCTGCAAGTAGAAAAGCAAGAATGTGCTCATGTGAAAACGGAGCATATGTTTTCTATTCAATTATTTCATAGGTCTTCACAAACATGGCTGGAAAACTAAAACCAAATTTTTTCAAGGCTTTTTCAAATATTTTTTCAAGTATTATTTTTCAAGTATGATTGAAATTGGCAAGGTTCACTAAAATTTGCCAAAGGAAAAGAACAGAGAATTAACACCAAGTAAATTTTTTTTGTCAGTGAATTATTTTTTTTTGAAAACTGATTAATTTAAAACCACAAGGGATTTTAAAGCACAGCTTTTTCTATTAATTCAGCATTATGGAAAAACATAGGGGCAGATACAAGACAATACAAAACTGGCTTCTCATCTTGAAGAGACCAAGGTGGTATCCATTGTTATGTCCCTTGGGTTTTGACATCAGAGGCATCAAAACGGAACAGATTAGATAGAACCTACTTCTTGAATTCAAATGTTGAAGTGGAGAAACAAGGCAAAAATCCTGCAGTCATCAATGTATTTCTTTGAAATGCCCCAGAGATTTAGGGGAGAGGAAGAGGGAAGAAAAATCAAGGGAACAGAAAAAGTGTGTCTGAATTAGAAAGGACAAAATGAAATTGACAGGTTTTGAATTTCAAAATAGCTTCTGGAGTAGTTTATTTATTTCTAACACTGATTTAACAGTAGCAAATAAATATTTAAATACATGGTAGTGGGTTTTTTGAAAATTCTTTTGGAAAAGCAAAAGATACTGGGAAAAACAAAGGAAAAGGAATTCAACAGCCCAAATTGCTTGAATAACTTCTTTTAAACTACCATATCCTGAAAGAAAACCAAAATGGAAAATCCTCACTTTTAAGCAAATGAAAGTCCTCCTGAGGACAGCTATTTGCTTTAATTCTCCAGAGAGCCTAAAATGCATAAAGTATATTTTAATGAGGAAAAAAGGTTTATTTCTAAAATATAATTTCCAATTTGCCTATTTGCCTTCATTTTTAGGGTAGGTAATGGACATAAAAAAAGTGAAATGTTTAGAAAATGGCTTCTAAAAATAAACTGCTTGTGCACCTATTTTTTTTTTTTTTTGCATTAACAAATTTTTTCTCTGTTAACCAGAAGCAAAATTATTGTAATATAAGAGGCTTCCTTCATAATCTAAACAAAAAGGAAGATTTAAGAGCAGATTTGTCAAATGCTGTGGGAATATAGCTCTGACTGATTAATGAAAATGTATAGCTTTTAGCCTTTAGAACTGTTTGATGACATACCCCCTGACTAGGATGTGATTATTGACAACCACTGATATCCAGGAAATCAACTGTCACCACACACAAATTCTAAGTCTGTACAAAAGCTATTATCTTCTCTCTTTTTTTTTTCCAGCACTCAACAATATTGCCTTCCAAAACCATATTATCTTTTCATAGCAGTTGCTTTGTGACTTCTGTTGCTACTAAGAATATGTACCATGAAAAACAATGGATTGGTAAAATGAATAAACTTTAAGAATCCAGTGCAGGCATATCTTGTTCTTGGAACTGGTTTGATCTCAGTTATTTTAAATCAAAACTTCAAAAAGTCAAAATAAGCAGTACCTGTTGATCAACATTTGCTGACTCTATATGGTGCAGTGGAAATTACTACACGTTTGTCACAAACTTGACACTCCAGTTCAAGGAGTGTAATTAAACCTGTTATTTAAATTTCACTTGCTCAGTGCATCAGCTCAGTTTCTGCCCACTCTACAGGACCAGACATGCATGTGTATAAGCATGAAGGCAGCTGGCTCTTGCTCACCTAGGCGGAGACCATTTTTCTCTAAGTTCAAAGAAGAAACGCAGGCAAATCATACTTGTTGTACCTGCTTTTAGATGAGACTTCCTCCCCTCTAAACTACTGCACTGGCAATAGTTGCAGAATTCTCATTTGGTACAAACGCAACTCAAAAATTCACATATTTTTTCCAAACCTTTCAACTGAATTCTCAGGATTGTTGGATTCAGTAGGACAAGTTTTACAGTAACTGAGTGCACGTATGTATCCAAACCCTGATGTTCAGCCACTGGCATCTGTTACAGAGGGAAGAACAGCAATCATCATATTGCACGAATATTTCTAGTGGAGTTTCTTCATCTTCATACCTTTACAACTTCAATTACTTTTACTGCTACACTCACATCATCTGTTCTTCTTGTTCTTGGAGGATGAATTTTCCATAGTTCAAACCTTTTGGAGAACTATGAAAACCTAAATACTATTTTCATAATTATTAGCATTTTTTAAAAGGAGATTTTATCCCCAAACACTTGGTAGGAGAAGAAAAGTATTTGGTACAAAAATATTTTTTACAGAGGAATAAGATGAAACTTTCAGTTTTCTGGTGAAAATATAGTTTGTCTTGTCTAAGTCGCAGATTTCAAACATATTTGGTGCAAGGTGCAGGACAACCACATGGCAGAATGTTTAGGAAAGCTGCACTGGTGAAAGCAGGCTCAAGTGACATGGCTCAGAAGGTGCTCAGGGGAAGCAGTGTCTGACATAAGGTCAGTGTGGAGTGTTTGGATATCTCTTCTCAAGGCTTTTCCCACCCACACTAAGGACCATGAATTTTACTTGGAAATCCTTTTACTTGAAAAATGAATTTCAAAAATCAGGTATGTATGCATGCCATTCAAAAGATGTGTTTGGCTGAGATGAGAATGTCTGGACCAGTGATTTCAAAAGGAAGAGGTGGAGGGAGAAGGGAAAGAAAAAGTTCTGAGAGTTATAAAATCATAGAATCTTTAAGGATGGAAAGAACTTTTAGGTCATTGAGTCCAACTATCAGCCTAGAACCGCGTCCCTCATTAAACCATGTCCACATTCTTTGAGCACTTCCAGGGATGGTGGCTCAACCACTTCCCTGGGCAGTCTGTTACAATGCTTTACAACCCTTTCCATTAATATTTTTTTCCTAATACTCAATCTAAATCCCCCCTAGTGTACCTTGAGGCCATTCCCTCTTGTCCTGCCACTTGTCACCTGGGAAGAAGAGACCAATCCCCACCTGCCTAGACCTCCCCTTCAGATAGTTGTAGAGAGTGATGAAATCCTCTCTGAACCTCATTTTCTCCAGGCTAAACAACCCCAGCTCCCTCAGCTGGTCCTGCTAAGATTTGAGCAGCAGCCCCTTCACCAGCTTTGTCGCCCTTCCTCTTTTGTCTCTAAGACCCCTGGTTGTAAGAGGAAGGCATTTCCTGACTTGAGTCTTTAAATGGAGAGAGTAAAAATATCCCCATAAACTGAAATATGTAACCCAACTGGTTACGTACCCCAGTTTCTTAAGCCTTGAAGTAAATGGTAGGAGGTAACTCTCCTTATTTTTTTAACTGTTGGTATAAATATGGATGAAGAAAAAAGTGAGGTGGAGGGGGAGGTAAGGGATGGGAAATGAAAACCAAAGTTATTCTTCCATGCACTAAGGAGCAGATACATTCTCTGTATGCCATGAATTACAGAGTCATGACAAGCATCTCACTGTCAGAAAGGGGAGTTACAGCATTAGGGGAAAAAAAAATCTTAAAAAAATTGATCACAACTGATATGTGTGAAAAATCATCAGGGTTAACTATTTCATCTTCCCAAAGAACTGGTTTCTTTCTTGAGCTTTTTTTTTTAGGTGAAACAAAACAGGTCCAAATCATTGCACTGATTTAAAAAGAATGAGGATGCTGTGTGGGTTTTTTTTAAAGTATTATTAACTAATAAGTTTCTGAGATATGTTGCCATGCGTAAGGCAGCACCTGAGGCAGTCTTTTTGCTCTCAAAAGAAGAAAAGGGACCACATCTAAAAATTTACAAATTAAACAACAACAACAAAGTGATTAAGAAATTCAAAAGCACTAGCATGGGGAAAGAAAGCAAACAAACAAAAAAGGTTTTCAGCTATGCTTTGAAATTAGATGGTGAACAGATGCTTTAGAAAGATAAAGAAGGGCTTCTTTCAGGCAGCACAAGTTTTAGGCAGCCTTTGGTAGGACCAAAAGGCCTCTGATGCTAGATGAGAGAGGTGAGATCAGACAAAAGCTGTGTGAAAGCAAAGTGACTTTGCAAATGAGGGTCTTGCAGGAGAAAAAGAAACCTTTTGAGAGAGTTGCCACACATCTGGCCTGTTTATGCAGCACCAACTGCATCCTGCTACCTTCCTAGTGAAGGACTGGATGGAGGGTCTTTGACTTTCTCTGGCTCAGCTGTCCTGTGTTTCTACCAACTCCACCCTTACAGCTCCTTGTGCTCCACAGTTCCATAGGAACCATATCAGAATGGATTTTTTTTTTTTTTGTCATTTGTATCTGAAAAAGCCTTTTCAATAAGCCAAAGTGATCCAGCATGCACCCCGGAGCAGACGCAGGGATCATCACACATCAGCTTCCAGAGCATATATGCAGGGCTTCCCTTCTCTTGAATGGTGCTTGCTCAAGCTAAAAACATCTGCTTGAAATTTTTGTACACTGCATCCAAGATCCGAATACATTTTCTGCACGTTTGAAAGGTAAATGAAACTGCCAGAAAGCCTGTCAAGATTAAAACCACTGAAATCCTCTTGAAGTGATGACAATTCCTCCTCTTGCTTTTCATTATTCTACCACACTGCACATAATGAACTTTCCTGCTAAAAGATAACCAACGGCAAAGAAATTCTAGGAAGAAGCAACTTGAGCCTATTCAGTCATTTGCAGTAGGTGGATTTTATAATTAGTTCAGAGCAAAACCTGCCCTTTATTAGCATAGTAATCTTTTTGAACAGTATTCATCTTTTCCACATCATTTTATAGTGTGTTATTCCTTTATCAATCATTCAATTATAACACAGTGGCTTACTGGAATTTCATCTAGGCACTAACACAAGGTTTCTTAGCTCTTCCTTTCCCCTTGGATAGGAAATTTTGGAATGTTTTGGGCCACGTGCTACAAAAATCAGTGCCATTGCTCAAGACACATTATACTGTGGTCTAGTCTGTATAATGGCTTTCATCTTGTGCTCTGAGCCCACGGGACCCAGACTCCTTAACCATAGCCCAGAGGACGAGACTACCAAGGGGCTTTTATCTGCATTCTGCATGAATTTAAAGGGACTATTTTCAAGAGTAAAGTCCAGTGAACTGCAAATTTTTTTCAATAAACACATCCTATGTTTATAAAATATTTCAATTTACCAAGAACACTGCTTATTGCACAAATTTTTATTTTCCATAGCAATAATTTTTTAAGGATTAGCAATTTTAAACGAGAAAACTGGGAAAACAAGGTACAAAATGGAAGGGAAAGGGGCAGAAAACACAAGGAGATGATGTGATTAATTTTTTATTTAATTATTTTTAGTTTGTGAATTTATAATGCATCTTAGGAGTTAGGCTCTTCCTCCTACTCGGAGAATGAAAAATGTGTTGCAATACTATAATTTCTCACTGCATTAAAGGATTACTTCTCTATCATGAGTAGAGAAGTAATCCCTTAAAGAAAAAAAATTAGAAAAAAAACATTTCCTATGTTCAGAAAGCTCTCAGGATTTGTCTGTGTTGCAGCAACCCATTAACACAAACCTTGACTTGTTCTGACATACTGGTTGAGAGGATCATCCCTTCTTCTGATTCTTCCTCTTTTACTGAATACTCCTCTCCTAGCAGTTTTCAGAGGCAGCCCTACTGCCAGCCTCTCTTTCCCTTTCCCAAGGGAACCTTAAATCTTTGCTTTTTTTTTTTTTTTGGTTTGGCAAACGCTTTAGGTAAGCATTCCATCACACTTTTTGAATAAAGATGCCGACCACGCCTAAGGGTGGCCAGATGTGGCATGTTAAATGTGGCTGAGGAGTTCTAAAGGGCTGGGCAAGATTTAACACAAGCTGTGACTTCACTCTTTAAGTGCAAGGAGAGACCAGTACACATGGTGAGAGAGTGGATCTGTCACCCTTGGCTTTGAGTTTTTAACAGAGCAATTTGGAGAGAAATACTAAATGAAGTCCAAAGGTAGGGTATGTCTAAGAAGGCAGGGATCCTGTTTTGATTTACAAATAAGAAGGACAGTTTGGCACCCTGGTCCCTGCCTGAGTTTCCACTGCAGCACATCACTGTGGGGGGAGGGCCTTAGATAGAATTTCACCTCTGTGTCTCTGAAAATAATACATAGAGACCTGGAAATAGGTAAGAAGACAGTGGGGTTTTTGTTTGTTTGTTTGTTTTTTCTTTGTGTGGGAATACTAAAAAAGTACCCCAGAGCTCCTGAAAAAATTTACATGAGGGATGGGGTACATCCACCAAAGACGGCAAAAAAATTCAGCATCTCTGAGGGATCACAGCTCTGCTTTGCACAGGGATTGCTGTTAAACAGTTAAAAAAGCACACATGAGTGGTAGTGTGTCTCCTCACAGAGAAATGCCTGCTACAGCTAGGAGAAATTAACTGACTGATCCCAGCACTTTCTCGCATGTCAATGTCTAACTTTTTTAATCTCAACCACCCTGCATAATATGGAAATTAAGAACATCATAATTTCCAGTAATTACCAGAAACATACACATTTTCCAACAGGGTGACATTATGTCATGAATCCCCTTGTCAAGAAGAAAAAAAAGACAAAACATATCACACTTGTTTGAGAAGGCAAAGTGATAGATTTGTCATGAGGGTAATCATCTATATAAAAAAAAAATCCACTATTATCAACTTCCTGAATTTCTGAAAAGGGATTCATTTTCTGCCTGAGCTAATAATGAACATTTTTCTTCTATTCATCATCTTCAGCTTTTTTCTCTCTTGAGATTCATTTATCACTAGCTACTGAACCTGAGAAATAAAAAATAGGCAACATCCCTTTTTGAAGTAATGGCTTAGAAGACTATTAAAATCAAGAGGCAAAAGATGGATTTTGAAGATGTACATTTGAAATTCTTGTAACAGCTGCAGGTTTTTAACACAGGATCTGCACCACTGGTTTAGTATAGGTATTGGAGAAAGTAAGTTTATCCAGTGATAGCACAAAGTGAGGAACGTTTTTTTTTTTTTTTCCAGATAAAATTCACTGTAAAAAGAAATGAAATTGAAGAAATAATGAGATCAATGGCACTATAAAGCACAATTCATGCTGCAGGAATTAATCTAGGATGATTGCTCAAGTGCATTTAAAATCTACAATGGCCTGCATTAAAGCAGATCATGCAGATGCTTGAAGTCTTCCCAACCCATCCGCCCATGCACAGCTCTCAGCCTGTCAGATCCTCACTTGGGCCATTGCTACTGAGAAATGGAGTGACAGCCACTCTAGGGGAAATGGCCCAAAAGTCTTCTCCTATACTACAGTCAGGCCTGAGGCTCCCTGAGGATCCCAGAGTCTCAGCCCTGCTGAGCTTTCCCAGCTGCTGGAACTCCTGCTCTTTGGAGGAGCTGAGATGGGACATTTCTGCACAAAAAAGGAGGAAGACAGAGCATTTGCAATCCAATTCTTCTAGTGTAAAATTCTGCTGTCACATTGTCTTACTATCCCTGCCTTGTATTTTCCAACAAAATGAGACCTTATATCATCAGCCTGGGAAGCACAGGAAAGAAGATCCCTTACACATATGGGATGGAAGGAGCAGGACTTTCTTTGCTTTAGAGTAGATGCAGAGAGGAGACCGCCTCAAATGCCCTTTTACCTCATCCCTTTACCTCAAGGTTTTCTGGCATGGCAGGAAAAACCATACAAACAATCACTGTTGGAGGTGCTTGCCTGATGCTACTGGGTGTGCTTTCACAAGGTTATTGCATAAGTGCATTCAGATCTCTCACTTGGGCCCTGGCAGAGGTCTCTGGGCAAATCAACGAGTCGAACTTCCAGGAGCAGGTTTCTGAGAGGTGTGCTTCAGCAGCACTAGGATTCACATCAAGGTACAGGTTTCCGACATTAACTGGTTCCATACTTTCCATGGTGTCTCACTGGGATGCTGTCCAAATACAGCTTCTTGCTCTAACTTGCTGTGCTAAGCAAGTGTATGGGATTTGAGAGATTACTCTCTGAGATTCTAGCTTGCTGGTCAGAAGACAAGATGCAGACAACACCTATGAAGTTCCAAAGCTAAGCAATTTTAGTATGCAAGGCTGACTGTGTGCAGGAGAGGCAAATTTCACAGGCTTACAAAGCTAATAGTGAAGCACAAACCCTCTGCAATTTATTTCTGCAGTGTTTCCAAAGTGAAGGGGCAGCAGAAAGGAATGAATGTAAATTTAGTCTTCACTCATGGTTCCCTGCTAGGAAGCAGAGACAGCTTTCAACAAAAAATTCTCGTTTCAGTATTGTATTAACCAAGAGCAGGACTGGAGGAAGAGCAGAGGCTTTAATATCTGGTATTAAAGGTATCAAATCATGTCAGAGGTCAGCAAAAAAAAATTATCCTCCAGGTGATTTCTAGACAGAGTGCTCTAACACAGTTGCCAAGAAACTCGGCTATCCCTAGGCAGCACCTTAGAAATAAAAACTCACAGCTGTTTCTTGAATTTTGCATAGTGAGTATTGAAATGGATTCTCTACTTACAGCAGACAAGCTAGCCAGAACAAAGCATGAAATCAAATTCCATCAATCCCTTAAATTTGTTTATGCAACCCATTGTTATTGCTCATAGAACAGCTTTGGCAAGCAAAGGCCATGACAAAACATAGCTGTAGTTTATAAAGAGAAATTCTTCCCATCTGCCATTTTTGTTGTCAGTTGTTTTATATTGATTTCCCTCCATGCAGTTCCAAGTTTAATCTGGGCACAGCTGCATTGAACCAAGGAAGCTGAAGTAATTTTTCTCTTCTAGTGAAGCAGAAATGGGGGAGAAAATGGCACCTACCACTTTTTTTTTTTCTTTTTTTTTTTTTTTTTTTTCTGGTAGGAATATGTTAGAACTTCTTTGCTGTAACACTGATGTAGATTAAGCTTGCACTTATGACTTGTGATACAAATATTTCTGCTAATTTCATTTTATCTGTGACAAGCAAGATGAAATTCACACCAAAGAGCATGTTCTCAAGTAACTTCTTTCTTCACATGGGAATGAGCTGACTCAGCATATGAATTATGGAGTCACAAATCCATGGTGCCATACTACAGTGCTTAGATTAATAAAGATTTTGCCTTAAGTATAAACAGCATCACTTGGGCAATAAAGGGATTTGATCTGCATCCACCTGGACTTTCACTTTACTTACATTCTGAAATAGTTTATGGGATTGTGCCCTACAGATCATTATCAGTGGTCACAAGGTTGTATTCATTCTTGTGGGGTCTCTACTTCAAAACCTTTCTGGTCACTGCAGAGCCATGACAGAGAAATTGTAAGCAGGCAGTGTCATCATGGCAGCAGAGCATCTATTGTACCTGAGGAGAGGGGCAGAGGCTGTCGACCTTGGTAAGTGGAGTCTGAGCTAGAGACTCGCTCATACCAAGCACAAGGAAGAAAACTATTAAAGTTAAAAACATGTCTCTGTAAGCCGACCACAAGGGCATCTTAATTAAAGGACTGCTGAAGCAGTGAGGTTTGGGGCTGCCAGCCTAACTACAAGTAAAGCTCAGAAAGTTCCTTCTAGTTCTTTCGTTTCTATGGTAGCTGTAGCCTTGACATGAAAAAATCCCAGTGGCACAGGACTACTGTGATACATTAAGAAACCTGAAATGCAAATGTTATGTATCATTATATGCTGTGAGGGAATTAACCTGGTTTAATTTTAAGATTTTTCAATCAGCAGGGTTCAGTGTAACAGAAAATGTTGCTAGAAGGTGTGCTTACTTCTATTCATTGCAACGCACTCTGAAGCTGGACAAAATCCACTGGGTTTTATTTACCAGCAAACCTTCATAGCAGATAAAGCAATCACTGTGAGAAACCTGCAATTCTTCTTTGCTAATGAGCATTGCTAGATTATTGTGTGACAGGAAGGATATGTCCAGGGAATACCCTGCTGAACATTTCATCCTCCCTGGAATATGCTTTTGTGAGATAAGTCATAAAAAATATAAAGTGCCAATTGTCTATTGGGAAAGAGCAGGTACATGAACAATTTGGTGCAAATATGGGAGAACCTGCTGACAGGCGTGGAAGTGGTTTAAATGCCATTTTCAATGACAGCACTATAGGTAAAGGCCAGGCAGGTAGATCACTTGTGTAATAGCTGGAAAGTGTCCTCCTGCTGTGGACAGGAAGGACTGACAAGAGAAAGTATTTTCTTACAATGCCTGATACAAAAATTCAGGAATTACCAAAATGGCCAGCAGAAAAATGCAGGAAAGAAAAAGAGGTTCAAACAGGTAATTGATAGGAATTCAAAATGACTCGCACTCTCTGAGGAATGCAAAATACATCTTCGTAATATGGAGTTCCAAGCTCTAAGCATGCATCAATGAAGGGCATGAAGTGACACATATTTTAAAGTTCTAGAGACTAACCTGGTTTATTCTTCCAACTAGTAACTTCTAATTTATTGATTAGGAGAGTCAACTATTTAGAAAGACAATTGGTTTTTCTTTGAAAGGTGTTAAGAGCATGATTCATGTTTTCATTTTGCTGAGCACCCGACCGGAATGTCCTTCCCTTCTCTCATTTGGACAGTCATTATTGAACATAACTTTCCTATCTGCTCCCAAACTCCTAAACAAAGCTGTCAAAGCTGTCCCTATCAGCTACGAATATAAGAAAAAAGCTCCAATGGTTTCTAAGAGGAGAAAGATAGACAGGATGTTGAGTGGTAAATGAGGATATTTGGAATACATCTGTGGACACATACTTTGTCATTCCCTACTCAGCGCATCTCCAGCTCAGAGGAATGGATTCTCTTACACAGCAGCAGCTGTTACTGTTTGGATTGTAAATAGTCATAAGCCATATGGTGTGGCAGGAGAAAAAAACTTCACACTTTCTCACATGGACAAATATTATTATTGCAAAGCATAAACACACACACACACACACACACACACACACACACACACACACACACACACACACACATATATATATATATATATCTTTTCTCTGGGGAAGAATATAGTCTTCAACCTGATGCTAAAAAAATTTTTGGCTTCCAAATGAGCAGATTACCTGTTAACAGTTGGTTTATATTTTTAGAATTTGGATATCTCAATAGAAAATAAATGTAGGTGTGCAGATTGATAGATGGGGTGAAAGAGACACAAAATATAAACTGAGGTAGTGAAATGGGAGAGATGATTAGGAGGGGAAAAAAGTCTATGTGCAACTACTATGGAAGAATATATTGCTGTCTACTAATTAACTGCCCAAACCCAGCATGATTGTGGCTTATCGTGCAAATGGATCTGCAGTTTCTTCACGCATGTGAATTTGAACTTTCCACCCGGTCAGTGGTGCATAAAGTCTTTCAGATGGTCATGGATTATATCCAGACAAGAACAGGCCTCTCAAAAAGGATGGGACTTCGGCTTGGTAAGGGAAGCTGATACAATCAATGTGCCCAGAATTTGGAATAAGGAGAAGATGCAGTCAACTCCCATGCTGTGCTCCAGCTAAGGGTTGCTTTCATTTTAAACCACAATTTCTTCAGTGTTCATGTTTAAAACCTACTAGTGCTTTTATTTATGTTTTATTTCTAAAGAACTGTTTAGCTTATCTTTTTGCTTCAAGCACTTTAATTAAAGGAAAGTGTGGTCACATTGTGTGGTGAAGCTGGCAACACACAGAGTTAACTTACAGTTCTACAGAGCCAAGTTTCTGAACCACACCCCAAAAGTCTTAGCAGAGGGACACTGCACTTGCCAAGAGCAAACACCAGCACATTCTATTTGTATGGTTAGACAGACCCCATAATAGAACCCATGACCTGGTAATTAACACTCCTTCTGTTCTGTGCCCATCTCAACCCGAAACAAATCCTACATTGACAGCAACTGGCAAAACAGAGCGGTTCTGAATTTACATGAAGAAAATCCCCATCAGCAAGAGATTTTGTCTGTGACTACTGCACCCCAAATGAAATGAGACAATGATAAGGACGGCAGGGCCCTTCTGAGCCCACAGGAGTGACTCCTGACCTCAGGACACCAGCAGCCATGAAGGAAGGCAAGAGACCTTCCACATTCATCATCTCTTGATGAGAATCACAGTCCAGACCCAACTCATGGATATAAATAGAGGCAGAAATTCAGCATCTAATATGAAACAAAGAAAAAAAACCCCAATCTTCCACAGGATTTGGTGTCCTTGCATCAAACAGCCATTTTGCTCTAATGATGTTCCTGCCATTACTAGTTTTCAATGAAAATTACTTTATGGTTAAATGCTTTTCTACCACTGTTACCATTTCTATCTTGACATCATAAGCCGCATTCTGTTACTATGTATTTTGTTACTAAAACTCAAAAGTGGAAGTAAAATGCCTGTGGATCAGGAGAACGGATCCACTATTTCCTTTGAAACATCTAGCATGACACAAAGTGTTTTCTTTTTATCTTTGACAGGGAATGTGGTTCAAACCAATGATCCAGTAAGGACTAGATATCCTGACTCACTCTCGCCAAGCTGGCTGGATAACTCCGCAGTCAAGACACATGGGGAACCAGTTCACCAGGTTCCAGTACCGAGACACTCTGCAGAGTAACATGAGAATCCCCTCCAGATCTCGGCTCAGCACAGCAGTGATTCTGCAAACCTCTCTACCAGTGTGAACACCAGCATGTCTTCTTCATGACAATCAGCTGGCTTCCTCCACAGGAATGCAAAGCATCTGCTGTTCTCTTTTGAAATCACAACCAACATTTCCAGGCACCCTTCTTTTAAAATACTTCTTTAAAATCACAATGTTCACACAAACACAGCCCCATTTTTGATTTCAAGAAAAGGGAAATCCCACATACAGCAGATTTCATTGCATCTTTTTCATGTAGTGTTTCTAAAGTTCAGTCTTGAGTGCATGGCTCTGCTCTGGGTAGAGAGAGCTCATCTGAGAAGAGTACAATCAGATGATGATGGAAGTGCTACAGTTCTGGGAATATGGTTGGAAAGACCCCCACTCACTGCAAAAAAAGAATGAACAGAAAATTTCTCCTAGTTTTATTTTTTAAAGAGATATTTAATCCACTTAGCAAATAAATCATGCTGGAGACATTTCTAAAGTGGTCACCGGACTTGAAACTGATATGACTAAGTTGCAAAGGTAACTTCCATGCATGGGGACCTGTTCAATATATATATTTCAGACAACCACAGAGGTTGTCTTTACCCATAAAACTCTTGGTTTACAACCAGATTACATGATTGCGGCCCAAAGGTTCAACAGGGCAATAATTTCCACTTGCAAACCTGCTGTCGTGAGCTAATGACGTTAGCACAAATCACATATACAAGACAAAAAAATTAAGAACTTCACAGCTTGCAGATGTTAGCTAAATTATATGTAAAAAGATTTCTTTAACTCATACATCCCTAATATGCAGGTTGTTTGTGTAATCTTGTATTTCCAGCAGTGGGACAGCCAAATGGTTACTTTAGTCACCTTTTTTAAAGCAAGGAACTACAAAGAAGCCCTCACAAATTTGAACAAGTTTTATATTAATCATGCTCTCCCAACTGCAGTGCTGCCCATGGAGAAAAGATCTAGACAGCTGAAACAGTGCCATCAGATCCAATACACCAGCAGAGTAAGAAAAAATTACTGACATTTTAAGAATATGGAAACGGAAAGATTTTGTGGAAATAGCGTACCACACGAACAAAGTACAGCTCACTTTGTAAGCAAGTGTAGTAAAAAGGGCTGTACTGCGGCTGCCTCAAACTGATCTAAGGCTGCCTGTGGCAATGCCTGAGACAATAAGCCAGACACACTGATTATAAGCTTTACCAGATAGATCAGGCTCCCTTTCTCCCTCAGAAAAGAAAGTGTTCTTTAAGTTACTTCAGCAAGCCTCCAGTTGATTTTTCCTTTTCGTCAGGCTAATATGAATGTCCTGATTACCATCAGCAACAAGAGAAGGCACAATAAAGTTTACTTGTCCTAACCTGCAGCTATGCATATAAGTACCTCCCTTTACATAAGCAGCATTATTCTGTCTGGCCTTTCTGCTCTTATGGGCAAAACTAGGACTTAAAAAATCCACAGTGTCTCTTTGAATAAACTCAATAATTCAATGACTGAAATTGTAGTTACATTTTGATGGCAAAAAAAAAAAAAAAGAAAAAAAGAAAACAACAGCTACTTACAGAACGTGCAGAATACTGTTCTCATAAAGAGAACAGTCATAATTAGTCACCTTTAAAAAATTATAAAATTAGGTTATGATTTTATTTTTCCTTTTTCCTTTTTTTTTAAAGTAAAATACCCACCGCTTTAAATATAAAGATTGCAATACCATAAATTATTTCGAAAATCTGGGTTACACTTATCTTGAAAGTAGCTGCTTAGACAAAATACATCTGTTTAATGAGCTGACGTTTCCCTTTCAGATTCTTCCGAAAGTCATATGAACTAACTGTGAATCAGATTTGTATCTTGATATTAAAAAAGAAATCACATTCCACTTCACAACAGAACACAACAGCAAACGTGCCTGTAAGTGCCTATAATGGCTACATTATGTTTTCTGCTTAATAAAAGACATATAACTCTGCAGAGAGAATAGCAAAATCACTTCCATCTTACTTTTCAGAAACTGCTGAATAAAACTCAGAACAATAAAGATCCCTTTCCCCATTCACATGGTTTACTCACCATCACTTTATTCCAAAACTCAGTTTCACTTGAAAAATGATCCATAACAATGAAATTATTTCTTCCTTGTCAAAAGTATCACTCCAATCATTTAAATTACTGAACGCAGAAAAGGAAACATAGTGCTCCACAGAGCACTCTAAACACGCTCTGTTGTTTTTGCTGATGCAATGAGGCTTCTAAGCAAACGAGCAAGTTTGCAAGCAAGCTGGGTAGTGGCATTTTCCTTATGATTCAAAAGTGAAGTATGCCTCAGCTAACTGAATGCTCGCACAACGTATAATAAAGGAGCTCAGGGATTCATACATGTCTCTAACACAATCATTTGTAAAACTTCTACTTGTATTACCATCTCTAAGTCTGCCACACCTCAAAAACGACGAGCCAGATACAAACTTCTACTGGGTGCTATGTGCAGCCAAGAGAAAGACAGCTTCAAGCCAGAGGCTTGTATTTAAAAGTCTCTGAAGTTTAAGTCCCTAAGGTGTATGAAATTACATTCCGTGTATGGAATGTAACTGTGGATTCCTGCTTGCTGCATATATAAATATGATAAAGTTCATCATAAGCCACACATTAAAAACATAGTGTCTGCCACAATGCATTACCAGATTAATGCACAAAACTACTGTGATAGGAATAAGTTACAAAAACGTATTTAAATAGGTTTATAATTGCAACTTTTAACAATTAACACCCTCCTCCCTCAAGTGCCAAGAAAAACACAGAAGCATTTGCACGGTTATTTTCTAAGAAATGGGGATAACAAGATCCAGGGAAAATCTAAAAGCTGTGTCTTCCTTTCCACAGAGGTGCAGACCTGTCTGAGCCCTGAGAAGGCAGAGTTTAGAAACAAACCTCTGCCTTAAGATGAGAGGGGAGAAATCCATAACAACTTAATGACTGCCTGATAGGTAGGAGCCTCCAGCGCAAGATGTGTCATTTATTTCATCAATCTTTAAAGCTTATGTCAGCTGCCTTGACAGGTAAACCTTGTGAAGGTTCAAAATCTTTCAAGTACCAGACATCAGCAAATAAATGCTGATGCAGACCTTTACATGACCGCCAACCCTCACCGGATTCATCGAATAACCTTTTTTCCTTTGCCAGCTTTTACTTTTTCTGACACACTGAGGTCTGAGGTAGTATTCCCTCTACACCACTTGACGTTTCCTAATGAGCTGGGAGCGCTGCATGTGCTGCAGCCCTTACTGCCTTGGAAACTGCATCAAGATGAACGTTCTCCACAGCTACAAGTTTTAACATTTAAAAGCTCATGTTTTCTTCCAAGCTTCTATCTTTAACATCTTTCTCTGATGCCCTTGCTGTGCTTGCAGGTTCTTCTCACAACTCAGAGAAACAGGCAGGCAAAACTAGGTAAGGACATGGATTAAAGCAGGGAGTGGCTCTTAGGGGAGCCCCAGCACCCTCTACTGGGGCCGGAGTGGCGGGAAGTAGCTGGGCCAGCCTGTGGCACTTCAGCCTCATGGTTGGGGTGACCCTTCAACAGCTGGGGCATGAAACTCCTACCTGCTGGTTTTCACTGGGTGAAAGAGCAGTAATGCTACTGGCCTGATTAACTGAAAGCATAAGAAAAAACTTCTGCTTTCTTACAGCCTAGGAAATTCTACACAACACCTAATAATATATACACACACACACACACATACATACATACATACATATATATATATATATGTATGTATATATAAAATGGCACAATATCTATGCTACTATAACCCAAACTAGTTACACACTCTCAGACAGCATTTAATTAGATCAGGTGGCCTAAATGAAAAGGAGAATAGAAATGCCACGTTTACACCCAATAAAGTTTCCCACGCTAGTGAAACATCCTTACTGGACTCTGACTGCACACTTTGGCCTGGGATATATTTGGGCTGTTTAACACAGTTATTACATTTACAGTCCAGCTACCTGATTTCAGATATCCTGATCTGTGTCATCCCCAAACAATGTGGAATAAATTTAGATGCACCTTTAATCAGCACTTTTTTTCCCCAGTTAATAGTTTCCGTGTTCTACTTATACAAACAAAATTAAATAAAACAGGATACTGATCATCCTGTGTCTGTCCAGAAATAAATAACTTCAAAGGATGTTATTCAGCAATAAATCTATTATAAGTGCTTTTCAAACTCTTTGATTTGCAAAAACTAGCAAACTGTTTGTTATTGGTATGTACCTTTTTCTTGATTTATTCTCTGAATCCTGCAACTCAGCAAATTAATATAATTCTGGAATTTTGTGAAACACAAGCATCTTTGTCCTTTTTCAAAGGATCCTTAACCCTCTGGGCTTTCCAGTTATGAACAGAACATCTTCATTACCTTATCTGTTACTTTGAACCATGCTCATTGAACCCAGTGGGTTGGAAATATGTCTCCACTGTAAGTGCTAAGGAATTTTTGTAGATCCATTGCATTACCATGATAACTTTATTTTACTTAGCCATTTTATTTTGAGAAGCATTTAAGACCATGTTATGAAACTTAATTTACACTGAGAATTATTTCATAATAGATTAGTTATTTAAAAAACAAGGAAACAATTTCCACAGTTAGAAATATTGTGGTGAGAAGCTGTGATGTAAATGCTAAGTGACTCAGTTCTTCGTTTTGAAGTAATGTTTGGAGGGGAGTATGGCGAAGGAGAGCAAAGGGGGAGTGATGGCAGCTTGTGCACTGCAGGATCCTGTAAGCTGGCACTCAGGATAGATACAGCAAGGTAAACCACAGAGGTGAAATGGTGCATGGTAGAAGTCATCTTTAAAAGTCTATATCTTTGATTTTTCTTCTTCTTTTTTTTTTTTTCTTAATCTCTTGGTTTTCATGCAACACAGCATAAAATCTTTCATCAGGATCACAATAAGCATCTATCAGATATCAGAGATCTTTCTCTGCTGCCTTAACAGAAGGCCAAATAATTCAGAGACCAGTTGAAGTTCAATTACATTTTTCTGCAGTAAGCCAGAGAAAGGTGCAAAGTAAATCAACTTTATGTACCCTTCCTGAAGTTCTTTTATATAGATCCCCCGCAGAAAATGTGGTTTGAACGTTTTCACATGTTCATCATCTAGCTCTGAGGTTTGGTTCCTGTAGTAAGCACAAGTATATTCTGTTTTTTCATGCCCTATTTCTGAAGCAGAGCTTGCTCCTGCAGCCACACACTCCTGTCTGAGCTGTGGAAGTGGAGCGCTTCACCCCAGCAAGGGGCCTTCTTTATCCACTGCTGTCACACTTCAGAATTCCCTTATCCTGTGAGTGATTAAGACAGTCCACTGTAATACTACTGTTCTCAATACAACATGCACACATTTCTCTATCCCAAAATTTAAATCACACTATTCTCCAGAATCATCACTCCAATCTGAAAAGCAGAGGAAGATTTCACATCTGATTTACTTTGGGAGGTCTACATTTTGCAACATGAAATAGGGTCACAGATGGACTCATATTGACTGAAGAAGCATTGCACCAGCACAGAAGCCCATCAGTCTGAAAGTCAGAATCTGATGTGAAATTCTAGCTGCTGAAACAAGTCTATGCATTGGTTAACATGACAGTTAATAACTTCATTGACACCAAATTTTGTGCTCCTTTAAGGCAAACAGCTGACTTGCAGCTAACTTGCAGAAGAGTTCTATGTCCCCTGCAGCTCTCTGAAGGAAAACTGATCACCAACAAAATTACTTTTAACTGCCCCATAGATACTAACAAAACTGAGATTATCACTGTAGAAAGTATCTTGTCTCCACAGCACTGTGGCTCTCGACTTGCTCACTCAAAATGCACTATAATTATGACTTGAATACCGAATGCTGATATAAAAAAATTTAAACCCACCCATCCAGGGCACAGGGAGATCCTCTCGTGACAGGGCAACATCTAACACCATCAGGATAAAGAGCTGCACCAGAGCACTGCCATGTGTGTGTGACCTGCCAGTGTCCTGCTTCCTAATTGCAACTGCCTGTTTTGTGACTGCTGATCACATTCCCTGAACAGGGCTTGAGGAAATTATTCCAGGATGTACCATCAGTCCTCTGATATCCTCAGTCTTAATGCTTTATGCCCAAATTAGTGCTGTCAGGTCAAAGCCTTACCAGCAGCAATGCAGGGTGCATGTTGCTATGGGACGTGGAGAGGAATGTGATGCACATCGTGGCCCTCACTTCACTCTGGTTTGAAAGAAATGCCACTTCACAGAAGATGAGATTACAGATTTGGAAATTATATGAAGTGGCTGAACTCTTCCAATGTACACTTTAGGGGAACTATAACACAAATACAGACTATTCCACAGTAAGAAGTGAAAGCACAACTGCAAGATTTATAGCCTACAATATTAATTTAATAATCAAGTCCTTATAAAATAACATCTCACACCATGTGACAAAGGGAGCTGACAGTACCTTCCCAATCAGTGCTAAATAATGCATCCATAACAATTGCCTCACTTGATTATGGTAATGTAGTTGATACTAGACACAATTCTAAGATTATTGAAGTCAATGAGTGTTCTTCATTAATGCCAATGGAATTTGAATAAGACTCATCAAACTAAAATATATGAGAGGAGCTAAACGTGTAGTATGGGCATAAGAAGCAACAGTGGTTCTAACTTTGGATATTAAAAATTATGGTGTTCTCACTAGGTACCACTGTAGTGATTCTTAAAAATAATTATTTTGAATCTTTGTGACAAATGTAAATGGTTAAACACCTGGTACAGGTCCCCGCTGTTATCTGTGCACATGACATCCTCTGACACCCCAAAATACAACTTGGTCACAAAATATCAAGTTTTGAACATAATATTGCACAGTTCTAAACTCTAGTTAAACTCTCTAATACTGGATTCAATTTTACAGTAGAGCATTATTACATGAAACAGCAACAGATCTAACTAAAAAGTCTGAGGGGTGAGAGGAATTCTTTTTGGTATTTATTGCAGAAGAATATATGAGAATACAATGGAAAGGACTCTGGTTATTAGTAAAGACAAAATGGGATAAAAATGCCTCCAACATCTCTGATGGCGACTCCAAAGGCAAACTACATAGTAAATCTGGACATAGCTGTGCTAAGGGAACCTTACATTTTACTGTTTTTTCTTGCTTGTTATGCTACAGACACTTGTAAGAATCAGAAGAAAACTTGCTCAGGAAAATCTTTATAACCCCTTCACTGATTTTTTTTCAGTGCTTGTTTTCATTAATTTACACTATAAGAGCATGGATTCTTCAGAGGGGTTGGGACACTAATGAGGATGGTAAAGTTCATGGCAGGTTTGGGAATTCAAAGCAGAATCAGCATGTTCACCCTGCAGGAATCCTACACAGGTCTTCAGCATTGACATGTACTAAAATTTGTCAAGTTCCCAGATACTTCTGCCAAAATGGAAGAGCAGGGAACTGCTGTTTTTAGTTTTCTAGCTATCCATATTTTTTTTTTTTCTGTTTTTCCTTGCAGGAACAATGATACTTTTTGAAATCAGGATGCTGACAGGAAGAGCTCCCATTGCTCTTCTTTATAGATTCTGTAGCAGAAAACTTTGGTATGAAAAAGAATTTGGAGTAGCAGGTAACCTTTCCCTGCTGAAAAGAAGCTGGGACCTCAAGGTCAGCTCCTGTGTGAGATGTAAGAAACACAAAATACTGCAAGCAGAGAAGCACAGAGTCATTTCCTTGGATCAGATCTATGGTCTTTGGGGCTGTGAGTTAAAGGTAGCAGACAACATTGCTCTCCATCTGCAGCCAGACTAAAGCAAGAATTGTATCTGTGCACATATGTCCCATGCATAGACCATGACACTTGGGCATCAATACAAGCAAAGAAAGGGTTTGTCTTGAACAAAGGAGTGCACATGAAACACTTACTGTTTTTAAAAAAATGTGTTTTTAGCTGTTTTCCAAGGAAGTGGCTCAGTATTTCTTCATTAGCAGAGTTCACCATCTTGGATAGACTGACAACAGCAATTTTAAGCTTACCTAATGACCAAAACAAACCAAATCAGAACAAAAAAACTTCTTTTGAAGATACTTGATGCATGCTAACTGCCTTATTTACATCTGACCTAAGTTTTGGGTACTTAGGTTGTTGACAATATTGCAGTGTTGCAGACAATGTACACAGAGCCAGAGCACTGCCATTTCAGAGGGGGAAGAGAAAATCATTATACAGCTCTGTTACTTCTGCAGGAGCAACACCAGCAATCTCTGGGAAAAGCGGGTTTGTGCTTACGTGGATTTCTTATACAGCACATTACTCTATAATTTGTCCATGCTGGAAGACAGAACAAAAAATCACTGACACTCTGCTCAGTCAGGCCTACCCACACATGGACATTTTGTGTTTTTAGGAAAATATGTATTAAAGGTTGATACTGATTTTTTTTAAAAAGCCATCAGTTAATTTAAAAAAATCAGAAAAAAAGTGGCAAAAGTAATTTTATTCTGAACTTTCCAATGGCTCTGTAAATTATGTTGTTCATGTTGCTGGCTTCCTACACAATTTTCTTACCCAATATTAGGAGGCTGCTGCCAATTACTGGGTTTACAACCCTAAATCCTCAAAGGCAAAGTATATTTCAGTCAATAGATCTTGACTGGAAACAAAAAAGAAATTCATTTGTTCTTCTGTAAATTCCCAGTAAACAGCAGTAAACAATGTTGTTCCTCTCTCTTGCTCAGACTTGCAAACACAGAATGTTAAACACCATTTTCTCATGCAGCATCACTTTCTCTCCATCACAAGGGCTGCCAGACAGTCCTTGTGTCCAACCTAACATTGGGCAGCACAAGAAAAACATTCATAGTCTAAGCTAGGTTGCAGCAAAGACTGATTACTTGTCAAAATAAGGCAGAATTATACAAAGTATATAATCAGCAAGATATTTATCAAACTCCCTGACAGTACTATTCCAAAGTTAACTCAGGGTTTGATAGTTGATGGGGGTAAAAGGGTCCACAGCTAGATGTCAATATAGTTCCAACCTGGCTCTTAGGAAAAGCAATGGCTCTGGCCTCACCCCTCCCCCAGCATCTGGCTTTAAAAGAACAAGTTTTAGCAGCATTTTTTGTAAGATTCATTCCTGTTTATCTATATATAATATCCATAGATGCTTTGATAACTAAAAATGACACATGCGCCCCATGAATAATAATGCTGTTATTTAACTAATATAACTTTCATAACTTTGTACTTTCTTGTACATATATAAGCAGAGCTTTATTCTTTAAGCTTCGGCTCATGGAGTCACACTATTTATGAGAAGTTCAGTTTTCATGAAGAAAATCAGGTTGTTTTAAATACTCAGGATCTCAGAGAAGGGACATAAACTCTAATACGTAAAAGGTATATGTAATAAGGTAAATAAAATTGGGGTTTTTTAATATCTGACATTAACAATGGAGAAATCAAAATCTCTTATCACCAACAGAACACCTTAGCATTTTGTTTATATCCACAATTGTCTATCATAAGCCACAATAGTTGCCTCATCTAGATTTTGTCCAGATGTGTGCAGAGTATCATAACAGCTCAAGATGTTCTCAGTCTTCCAGTGTTCCACAGATTTCAGAAAGGTAGTGTGGCACAGCGGGAAGCACACAAGGAAACAATTTTCCTGGGCAACAAACAGCCCAGCGATCTTGCAGTGCTTGATACTAAAATACAGTGCAAATGCTCAAATGGTTGCAAACGGGCCACCTTACAGTAGGGATCTTTTTATACGAACCAACTGTAAATGGCTAATAAATCTGTAGTTTCATTTCTAGGCTTTGAAAAATGCCAATGGCATAACTTCATTTCAATTATTATATGCCAGATAATTTGAAAGAACAGCTTGAATAGCTAAATTGTTTAAGCCAGATCACCGTCCTGATTGGAGGCATTTTTTGAAAAAAAAACAAAACCCAAAAACAAATTGCAAATAGAATTATGATTATTACATCAGGACAAAATATCAGCTTGCTATGTTGTGTTTGTGTTGTGATCTTGTACAATACACATAAGCAAAACACGGTTTCCTTTCTTCTTCTGACTGTTTAAGTTGTTCTACGATTTTCTTTTTTCTTTCACTCTGTTGGAGTTTGGCAGGGAAGAAACTATTTGGCATGGACTTTTTCCGGTGGGCTTAGAGTACTCCTTCAGCAAACGTCTACTTTATCTGCAAACACAAAAGCAGACGGCAAAGCCTATCCCTCACCTGATAACGCGGGAGCTCCCGGAAGATGCCACCACAGGATGGGCAGCCCAGAGAGCACCCCCCACGACCGAAGGAAAGCGGCACAGTGCCGGGGGAAGCCCGGGCAGGGGCTGGGCAGTCAGACCGGGCTTTGCTGCCTTTCGGAACCCCTTTGCTGCCTTTCGGAACCCCTTTGCTGCCTTTCGGAACCCCTTTGCTGCCGCGGCCCTGCGCTCCCGAGGCGGTGCCAAGGCCGCGGCGCGCTTCCCGGCGGTGGCCGCTAGGTGGCAGCGCGCGCTCGCGGAGCCGCCGCTGGCTCGGGCCCTGCCCGAGGGTGCGGGAGCGCAGGGAACGCGCCCGGGCACCTCTTCGCGGAAAACCTGCTACGAAACTTAGCAGAGGTCCGAAGACAATTATTTATACGCCTGCAGAAATACCGTGTGTGCTTGTTCTGCCTTTTTCCCCCCTTTCTTTTGTTTTATTTCTTTCCCAGCAAAGCAAGTTTTGAACAGAATGTCCCCACCATGGCTGTTCAAGCCAACACGGAGACCAAGCAAACGCACTCATGAAATCCTACGAAACTCCGACTACTCTGTGGGTTTTCCCCTAAATAGCTTCGATTGCAAAAGCAGCTCTAGTTTTATGCACATGTCAATTACAGAATCAATTAAGTTGGAAAAGACCTCTGAGATCGTCAAGTCCAACGTATGAGCGAACACCGCCTTGTCAGGTATCCATTACACTAAGTGCCATATACAGTCTTTTCCTGAACACCTCCAGGGATGGTGACTCCACCACCTCCCTGGGCAGCCCATTTAGTGTCTCATCACCCTGTGATGAAATTCTTCCCGATGTCCAACCGAAATGTTCCCTGGCACAGCTTGAGGCCATGTCCGCTCATCCTGTTACTGGCTGCCTGGGAGTAGAGAGTGACCTCCACCTGGCTACGCCCTCCTTTCAGGGAGTTCTGGAGAGTGATAAGATCACCCCTGAGCCTCCTCTTCTCCAGACTAGATGCCCCCAGCTCGCCTCACCCTCTCCTCATGGGACTTGGGCTCCAGACCCTTCACCAGCTTCATTCCCCTTCTCTGGACAATAATGCTCGTTGGATTGGGGTCTGACTGTACCCCACTGGGCTGCCTCCTCACAAAAAGGAGCAAAGATCTGTCACTGGCCTGAAAGCATAGAGTGCTGCTTTGCATCTTGAAGGAAATAAGAGAAACTATTTCGGGAGAATAAAAGAAAAATAAAAGGGACACTTAACCACAGGCAGCTTTTAAGAGAAAACAGAGGTGGATGTCCCTGCCCCCCATGGGATTATCTGTGGAGGAGAGAAATCTCCTCAAAGTCTGGATAAGGAATAAGGCTGGACCCACTGGTTTGCCCCTGCTAAGTATTCTCCATCCCCCTATCCATTACTCTGTTCAAGGATCAGAGTGGAGAGCCAGCACAATCTATGTACTGTTGTGAAGCTATGGCTTGTCTGTCCCATCACCAGATATCCAACACTGAAAAAGTGGCACAGCTGCCAGAGGGAACACAGGTGATTATAGATAAAGCATTAGCCTATCCCTTCCTTTTTGTGTCAGGGATATTGTGTGCCTACAGTGACACCAGCAAGCAGTAATTCTGAAACACAGAAGGTACATTTGACATCAGCATGTGTCTATGTTCATGAGGATCTCTTTCTTTCTAGGGTGTACAAATCACAGCAGAGCACAAGCCTTTTGTAGGCTAGGGAAATGACTGCCAGATTACACTGTAGACATAAAATGCCTTCTAACTTCCAATGTTGTGTTTGGATGCCTTTTTTGCAGTTCTTTATGACACAAATTTGAGGCCATATAAAGACATTTGATTACCCTCATTGTATATCCTTGCGCTAAACTCGCAATCTGAATCGTCCCATTTGAAATGAAGGAAAGACTGGATAGTAGGATTCAAACAGCTGCCTTTATCAGCTGTATAATAAAGTTCCCACATAAGATATGCTTTTTTTTTTCCTCCTCAGACAGAGATTGCTGTAAGATAAGTAAGAGGAAATTATGCAAGATGATAAACTCAATTATTCAGCAGTTCAGGAATACCCTGCAAAACCCCACTAACCAAAAAAGTAACTACAGGCCAGACAGGCAAAGAAGGGATGCTACACATGGATGAGAAAGAAATGAAGACCAACCTAGTGTGTCCCTCCCCCTCCACGCTTTTTCCTTTTCTCTTTTTCAGTCTGTCTCTCTGAATGAGTTTTTCTCCAGCCAAATCTCACTGCAAGACAAATGACCTGAAAAGTTTCATGAACCTTTCTTCTTTAAAATCAATTATTTCTCCAGGCTGTAATAACCAGAGGTCACAAGGGGCTCCAAGGGGCCTTATCTCTGTTAAGAAAGATACTTTTGAGTGCATTAGGGCAAACAGAAACATGCTTTGGGCAGTTAAGGCTCTGGACAACTGCTCAGTAGAAAAAGGGGAGGGGGGACTAGCTCTGGATTTGCTCCAGAAAAGCAGCCTGGCTGGGGAATGAACAACTTTTCAGTCTCTATCTATCTCTTGTGAAGTGTAACACAGCTGAGATACTGACACAATCTCTCCTCTTGCACAACCTGTATAACTCGCCATCTCTGACGTAGTTACCACAACCTGCAACTCTCCACAGAGTTGTGGACATGCTGCTCCTCACCCTTGGAGGACAGAAATCAAACTGCAGGGAGACTGTCTCACCCAAGACCAAACAGAAATTCTGCAGCAAGGCAAGGACTTGAAGCCAGGTAGCCCATACTTCCACCTAGTCATCTCATGTCTTTCCTAATCTGTTCTTCAGTCAGGAATCATTCTGTGGCCAAGGGCAAGGTAGAGAAAAAGAAGACTGGTAGCAAAGAGGGATGGTAAGAAATTGAGTTAAGGATCAAACTTCAGAAGCCTTGTTGAATATTAACAGTTACATTCATCTTTTTCTCAGATTGAACTGCAAAAGAAAGCTGTGATTGGGGGTTTTCAATGGCAACTGGAACTTCTATGCTTAGGGAAGTAATTTGACTTGTGATTTAAAATGTTTATTTTCAGGGCATTGATGGGAATGTGTGTCCTGCCTAAGGCCCTGTCACAACTCAGCAACTTTTTCCACCGTGAGCAGTGCTGTCCTGAGCATCTCAGATGGAAACCACCTGGCACACACCAGCTGGCAAATGGCCTTGCTGTACTCGTAGGGCAGCGTGCTGCTGTGGTTACTCTGGTGTAAACTCCCTGCCTGGGTGCTTCTGAGACAAGAGTGACTGAGCAAGGAGTTTTACCTGTGTAACTAGAGCGGTTTAATTACACTGGCAAATTTTCCCTGCAGATAAGCACTGAGACAGCTCATCCTGACTCTTTTCCAGGAGAAAATCACTTTGGATGTCTCTGCACTTTTGTGAAGTCTGAGTATTTACAGTGCCTCCACCCATAGCAGGAGTAACCTGCAACCCTGGACTTCCGAAGTGCCTACCGCTTTGGATCACATCTGGGTTTCTCATGCTCCTACTTATGCAATAAGTATTGAAAAATATAAATACTAAAAAACCTAAAAAATATCCTCCCCCAACATAACCCCCCAACACCACATAGTTGGAGAAATGAACACAATTTTTTCACTATTGTTGTTGTAAAAGGCTAATTTATTACCTATTAAAGCATTTCCATTCTCTTCAGAGAATTACAGGAAGCCAATAGAGAAACGAAGGAAACTGATAAAAAAATCCTCAGTCCCCCAAAAACCAGTCCCACAGTACCACTGAGGAGGATGTATGCAGCTTCCTAACAGCACCCCCGACTTCTCTTCCAGCCTGGCAGTGGTCCAAAGCAGACTCAACTGCAACAGCATGTGCCAAGCTATGCCGAGCTGTGTCACAAGCTCCTAGCGGGTCTCAGGTGATCCCCTGACACTTCAACTTGTTCCTGCTGCTTTAAAGGCAAGCGACCAAACACATACCCCCAGATCTTGTGCCTGAGCCTGTTCAGCATCTTCTGTCATGACCTTAGAAGCAGACCAAGGAAGATTTGAAGAAACTTTATGCTGGATGTTGCACTGATGCTGGCATTTTAAGTTATGACAGAGGATTTGACACCTCCCCCAGTCAGCAGCTTTCAAGCAGTGCTGGGCCTACCCAAAATCTTGAACTCTAAAAGGCACACCAAATGTATCAAAGATAAAATTTTATTTAATTTCATCAGACTACATCCAATTTAATCCTGCAAAAACATGTGAAAAAAATCCCATACTTGTACAGTTGCACATTTTTATTAACCAACTTGGAATACCTAGTAGAGACTGAGTAAAGGAAAGGTATCAAGCTTTAGAAAAAATAACCCTTTCAACTGGAATTCAAAGTATGAACCCTTGTTCACCAATGTGTGCAACACAGGGACTACTTCTTTCAAGTAACAGAGGTATTTGTGGGGGAGAAGAGTGCCGATTCCCATATGGCCTGGGAGTATGAGCAAGTAAACTGCTTATTCTGTAGTGCCAGAGTTTGCTGGCACTATTCCTGGTTTGAGATGATAGCTTCTGTGCTAGGAAAACATAAGAGAATATTTGCTTTCTCTGGAAACTAGGTAGGGTTTATCAACAATCCACTTTAAAGAAGCATTATGGGACGATTTTCCCTGTTTTTTTGTTTCTTTACAGGTGAAGAAAAAGCCTGCTACCATTCACCCCTAAAAGCACGTTTAGAAAATAACAGAAATAAGCACGAGTAGGGCTAGCCTGAAGGAAATGGCAACACTGACTGCATGCACTGTACACTGACAAAATTACAGGGGCCTTATATGCAATTACCAAAACCTGCAGAAGTACTCAGACTTTGGGCCAAGCCATGATTCATACTATAGTAATTCTACTCATTCCATTGGATCATTTCAGTTCCAGAAGAAGTTTCTTTTAAGGTTTTTACATTTCTCCCTATCATTATGACACTCATGTATCTTCCATATAATGGCAACAAATTCAGACAATAGTTTTTCAAGTTTTCAACTGACATTTTCTTTTCACTATAAAAACTATTTTGGCAAGAGTAAAAGGAGCTAAGATTTATGAATATAAGGCAATGCCAAATGAATATCTTCTTTTGACAGAAAGTAGTTTTTCATGGTGAACAATGGTCAAACTAGATGTTCACCTAAATACTTGCCTTTCCATGACCAGATGTTCTTGACCTTCTCACAGAAGCTCATGAATACAATCTTTAAGGTGATGACATTATAGAAAAATGCAAAGTAATTACTGCTTTTGAACACCCTTCCTTTCGTTTTGGCTTTGAACTGGATGATTAAAAGATTCACCTTGTTAAAGCAAGGTACACAGACAATTCACGTGCCTGCACTGGAGAAGGGAAGCAGAAGGGCTGCAACTATGACTTCTCAGATGCCCCTTTGAATTGGGCAGGGAGTTGCCAAAAAGCAGTAAACAAACCTAAAACTAACAAGCTGTTGCTGCTGTCACTACACTCTTCACACAAAAATGGGCACCAGATCCTTGTTAGCAGGATTAGCAAGGGGTGACTAAAGCTGCTGGAAGGAGTCCAGCCTGAGTGCAGTCCAAGGGGCTGTCCCAGAAGGCAGCTGGACAGCCTGCCAGCTGGGAGCTGCACCACATTTTCACATGCAGCTACAAAGCCTATAAATTAGGATTGCTGAGCCTGGAGTTATCATGTGCATGACTCACAAATATTTATTAGAGAGGAAGGAGTGACATCTCCAAGAGAGCCTGACGAGGAAAAACAAAATCAAGGCATTGAACTTTTGCGGAGAATCAAAAAGGAGCTCGTGCTTCTCACTGCTCAGCTGAATAGGGACTGAAGGACCAAAGTAAAATATTGGTTTATTCTTCTTTAGCCTTTCCATCTAGTCATTTTTATGTTTGTTCCTTCTCACCCAAAGCCTGGCCTTGTGTGTATATTTTAACATGCTAGAAGTGGGGAAGATTCCTGTCATTTGGGAGTGTGCCATTAAAGTCTATGCAGGTCTGTTTCAGTAATTTGTGATACTTTTATGAGTAATCCACTGGCAGTTGACAACAATTTTTTTTTTCACTAGTTCTCCCAATATACATGTAGAGAAATTAAAAAAGGAATTATTTGAATTTACACAACTTCTCTTTATTTCAGAGTTACCATTCACCCTCTTTAATCAGATGAAAGACTTAGTTGTTTGAGCATGCACATGTTAGTCTGATGAATTTATTTTAGATCAGAACAGCTTATAAATGTATAATCCTATTTATTTAAGGTGTTTCCATGAAAAGCTGAAGCAGAATATCTTTTCCTTTTCAATAATGTTAGAAGTCTCTCCCTTAGCTAAACATGGGGAACAAGATACTGGCTGTTCTCTTTCCCCATCTAGGTTAGTTGGAATTTTAGTATCAGTCACCTTCAGTAACACTTTGTTACTGTCAGGTAACAATCTTATTCACAAGACAATTGTCCTGCAGAGCTACAGCCCAACTGTCTAGTGGACTCTTCATTAGCTGATCTCAGTTAATGAGCAGTAGAAATTATCCAGGCATTTAATTACAAAGCATTTGAAAGGGAAGAATTATTTGCAGTTCTTCAATTTTCCTTTTTCATTGTTCTTCTGCCATTCTATGTCGTACTTCAATGACTCTTCAATAATAGTAAAAATGTGTCTATTTTAATGAGGGTCTAGTGTTTTGAAATCACCAGTCCTGAGTATTGCTATCACTATGCCTAGGTCTCGACTGTTCTAAAGTAATGCTTTGTTTTTTCAAATGTATTTAACCACTCTTCCAGCAGTTGAACACTCCCATCACTTTAAGAACCCTTTTTTTCTTTTTTAATCAGGGCTGCAGCTACTCTAAAAATACAGTAAGAATTACAGTAACAGCTTCAGTTTCAGATTAGGTAATCAACAAAAAATTGCTTACAATATATACCACTCACTGAAAGAGAACGTTTTTCTTGCTGCAGAGGAGCAGAGAGGCAATGGACAAGAAAGACTTAGAACATGAGAAATCAGCAGCTCCAGGCTGTGCCCACCTGAACCTGAATGCTATAGGGCTGTTCTCTTCCTTCTGCAGATATGCCAATTAATTTTTATACCTCTGATAGTCATCATACACCTTAATGAGTGCATTAGCACTTGTTGTAAACCTCCCCCTCCACACCCCATTTGCTTTTTTTTCCATCACAGCTACTAACTGGTTAGTAGATTCCCTGGCTATAATAACAGAATGTCCTGATTTGGAAGAGACCCATAGGGCTCATCAAAGTCCAGCTCCTGGCTCTGCACAGGAAAGCCTCACACCACGTGCCTGAGAGCACTGTCCAGACGCTTCTCGATCAAGAAGAAAGAGAGTAAGCAGCAACTTATGGCTTGTGACTACAATCCCTTGCTGAAACACCCCCCACTATTCCAACAGATACTCTCTAGATAGGCTATAACTCTGCTCTCTCCATCTCTCCATCAATGCTTTTAACCTTGACTGTCCTATCAAAAACTGCCATTAGGTTAAGTTCCTTTCAGTTGTTAAGAGAATGAATACATCAACTTTGAAAACTCTGACCTAATTCACTGAAAAAAAAGAAAAAAAAAAAGAAAAAGAAAAGGAAAAAAAAAACATTCTACTGAGATAAAACTAAGGACTCAGGAATAAATATACTGCATTTTTTCCCCCGATCACTGTAACTGCACAGTCTTTGCCAATGTTCTGTGACAATTTTCCTTTCAAGAGATTTCTTCCTACTCAACCTTACAGTGTATTTTGTGTCCTCCAGCAGAAGTATTTCAAGGCACCTTCATGTGTGTGAAATACATCTGTAGATCTGTAGTATGTAAAATAAAGTTGCTGCTGTAATGCAATGACGCAAGGTGCCCATGTTTGCAGTAACTTCTGTGAGCACATGAAATGCCTGCTGCTCCAGGGCTGTCTGAGCCTGGCATGAGCTTGGCCACTCTGCTGACAGCACAATGCATCTCCTTCTGCAAGCTATCTCTCTGCTCCAGGCAGACAATCCTCAAATACAGAGTAACATAAGCAAGTAATGGTCTAGGTACACTTAATTAGTTGTAAGAAGGATATAAAACATGTATCTTTTCTTCATATCAGCTTAAATATTGTCCAGTCTGGGAATTAAAGAAAACCAATTTACTATATCTGATATCTGAGATATCACTGATAACAGTATTAAAAAAAAAAAGAAAACCGTGACAAGAAACTTAAGTCAAACCTTCTCAGTTGCATTGCTCTGAAAGTTCAAATAAAATTGAAATAAAAAAACTTTGGTTCATTTGGAGTTTTTGCGAAACCAAACCCTGATTGACAAGGTTTTACAAACATGAAAGCTCCCTTGAGGTATCCTTTAAGTGCTCTGATTTATTACAGCTTTGTAGCTAATAATTACTTTCAGAGGGGAAAAGAAAGGTAGTTCCAGTTTGTAGATTGTTGCTTTGTGATGTAGAAGAGTAACAATAGCCAATATGCTTTACTTAGGTGTACTGTTAATTAAAAAATTACAATGCTATTTGCTAGTTAAAGCTGGTCCTATAAGGGATGGCTTTAACTCCAAACAAATCTCTCAGACCCGAGAGAGTGCTGGACAAAGAGCAGCACTGCCTACCTCCCTGGAGATGAATGCTTGTGGGTAGGGTGACAGCAAGCCATAAAATGAATAACAAAAATTATAGGTGCTATAGGAATCTGTTTGATTGATTTACTTCTAATAGTTCCTGAAAACCATGGGCACATCAAAGACATATAAAAGAAGCATCCAGATTATTTTCTCAAATAAGGTCTTAAGCAACATGATTTGTTAATCAGGACCTATGCACTACACATATCAAAGACACAGGTGGGGAATGTGTAGTGCTGTTAGAGTCTGACCTTCCTTCTTCATATCAAAACAAATCATGTTCCTCAATAACAGCTATGGAGTTAGAAAGGTTTTGGACTTCATCATCAAATGCATCATGAAAGAAAATGGCATACAATGAGCTCTGCACACACTGCTTTGCTTTGGGCAATGATTCATTCTCCTGTGTTATGAGGGTGACTATTATACAATCAGAACCATTAACAATATTGTATTTATGGGAGCTTGATTCCAACCCTACCACTAGGACAGAGCCCCCAATAAACACAGTGTTTGGGTTTTATCTGGTGTACATAAACTGCTGATTTTAGAATAACTGACAGTAATGGTTTATAAAATCCAGTAGAGAGGCTGTTGCAGAGTGGTGCCTGACTAATGGATTTGTGGGAAAGCAAATGCAAGAATACAGACACTACTGGGAAAAGCAGCAGCCTGTTTGGTGCTTGTACATCTAAACAGTTTTAAACTGCATGAACTAATAAAAGTCCATCTACTGTCTTGGTGTTTTTTCAGGTTGCAAGGACACAGTTCTGATTTACTGTTTTTGAAAACATGGCGTTTTATTTCTGTATGAAAATGATTCAAAGGGTTCATAGCTTTATACTTTGTGTAATGGCTTTTGTCTGCTATCCATTGGAAAGCTATCGCAGAAATTATTCCCAAATCATAGGGCAGCCTGCCTTATAGGATTCAGCACAGAGCTTTCCAATAACTAGAATAAGAAAGTGAAATAATACTTATTACTACTAAAGCAAATACTTCCCACCACAACATGTCAAGCAATCATCTAATCACTCTAGGAAGGACAACAGCTGCTCTGAAATAATGCTTATTCCCTTAGTCCTTGCTAAGAAATTGCTTATGTAATACCAGAAAGAACAACATTTTTCAGATACAATCTGTTAGAACTGCCTTTCTCAAAATGCTTGTGGTCATTATCAATTTAGCTACAGATTAAATTATAAACATCAGATAAATATCAACATTCCCTTCCACAGAAAAATAGCAAGTCCAACCAGACCAAGTAGATGAAAATGTGGTAAGCAAAGCACATATATATAGGTCCCATGGGAAGAGTACCACCACTTTATCTTTTGCTTACTTCAAAGCAAAATAAATGTTAGAATTTTCTCTTCCATACAGAGAGCAACTGTTCCTAGGACATGCCATAAACCACTAGAAATAAAACTCTAGCTCTTTGCTATGGACCAACCGAAGAGGGTATTCCTAAAGGAATTATACCTCTACAAGCAGTAGGTTTCTTAATATGACAGACAGTACTACCTAATAAAGCTTGCAGGCTGGATAGCAAATATTTTATAATCACAAATTGAATGTAATCCAAAGAGTTAAAAATAAAACAAATGAAAAAACCCCACAAAACAGTGCAGCGATTCTAAAGAACAACCAAATTTTCTGAAATTATAATATGTTTGAGGCTATTTGGTGAGCAGACACAGAGGCTAAATTCATCAAGAAAATTATTCACTCAGCATTAGCATTACAGCTGTGTTTTGCCTCCCAAGACTTTTGCCTTTATTTGCAATTGTGTTGATTATGCATATGCAAAATATTTTATCTATTCTATCTATTCCCTTTCCCTCTAAATGGTGCACTAATCTGTAATGACAGGCATGGTGCTGCACATAGAAAACTCATCTTCAGAGCAGGCAAAGGCACTTGGTTCATATCTAGCAACTTTAAAGATCTGAATATAGGATGAAATGGGTATAAATTTTCTGTAACAATATAAATGTGGCATTTTACACAAGAATAACTCTCCGGTTTAAGGAAACAGTTGTGGTATGTAGCTGAATTCATTACTGATTATTCCAAAAGCATGACTGCAGCAGCAAACCAGCACTTCAATTTTAATTTGTGAGCCTTGTGTGGGGTGACAGACATTTGCATAAGAGTGACAGTAACTTTAATCCCCCTATACCCTTGACTTGCGCCTTGGTTTCTTTGAATGTTTCTAAATCAGCAAAGCTTCAGCCAATTAGGAATTATAATACTTCATGGGAAAGAAAAAAACGTTTTCAATCCCAATACAATTTTCATGAAATAAATTATTTGCATAGTGCACAGCCAGTGCAAGTAACTATATTAAAATGCCATTGCTAATTAAATTGTATCCTTTAAAACTTGGCAGCTTGGAGCAGAAAAGGAGGGGAAAGTGTTAAATGTATGTGTAATTTTAAGCAATATTCTAAACACACTTTACTTGACAAATATTTGCTGAGCATTTCCTGACTAAGGCACATAGTGAGAGCTATTTTCCTATTCCGTCATACAAAAGGGCAAGACAACAAAAGCAGCTGTCTGATTAGGGGCACTGTTGTCCTGAATCAATTACAGCCCCACAGCAGAGAGCTCCACTTATGCACCTGTTTTAAATAAAAAGCTTCTGTAGCTCCCAAGCCTTGTACAAGGGAGATGGGGGTGGGGTTGGGGGGAGAAACTACGAGTGAAAGAAACAATAATTCTTCTGAAGGTCAGCCAGGGCATCCTTCATCCCTCACTCTCCACATTCACTGATTGCCTCCGAATAGGAAATCCGCCCAAATCTTCTGTTACAATCAAGAAGGGGGGGAGGAGATCCGTGTTGAACATGTGCCACTTTCACTGGCTTTTGAAGGAATATAATTATTGTATTTAACCGACTGACTTATCTCTTTCCCAGAGCTTTCCAAGTTGAAGGGTGACAGAGCTGAGGAGCCTGAGAACTGGCTGCTCATCCTGATTGCAGTGTGCCTCGAGGTACCCATTAGTGCCTCCCCACCTCGCTCCCATCCTCTCCTACCCCCCCGGCCAGGGCTGCTGCTTCAAGCTCTGCTCACAGCAGCGGTACCCGGGTCCTCACTGCCTCCCTGCAGTTCTTGCTGACACTAGGTGGGACCTGTTTACCTCCCAACCTGAGGTGCTGCTCCCTGAAAAATGGCTGTGGACTCGGAGCCCACAGTCTGATTATTTTGATGAGCTCAAATACCAAACAAGAATCTTTCTGCAATTTATCCTGTCTCATTGCTTCTGGTAGACACCTTTCTATAAGAAATTCATTACCATTTACCACACAGAATAAAAAAGAGCCTGTTTATGCAGTCTTTTACTGCATACATAAAGCTTTCCTTATAATGTGAAATATTTCTCTGAAGAATTTGCATTTAGTACATCTGACCTGTCTAAGCACACTTTTTTCCTTTAATATTAATAAAATCTTAATCTTTGATGCAGACATACTTCTTTTTTTACAGGATGGAGAAATTAGAATACACTGTTTTCTTATTATCTGAATGTATGAAGAAAAGTGCAATTGAACTGATAAAAGAGAGTGGGTTTTGGCCAAGGCAGCTGTTCTGGTGCATATGTTCTGTTTTCAACTCCAGCTCTGAAGTGAAAAGTGTCCAAGCCCCTGTTTTCTTGTATACATAGCAGAAGACAACTAGATAACTACCCTCATGAAAACTGCCACACAAACACTACAAAAGGAAGATCCCCTCCAATATACATATAGGTATATTTTAACATAATTTATGAATGATTTTTAATTATTTCCAGTTTGCTTTTATATGCAAAAAGGAGTCTGCAAGGTCTTTCAGAATTATAGGTCTTTTGCAATAAATATGGGCAATAAAAATCAGGGCTGAAGAAGTTCCTAAACATCATTTTGGAAATGCTTACAAGCATTGGACTTTTCAGGCCTTAAATATCAAATTATCAAATTACTAAGTAGATAAAATTATTTTATAATGCATTTTGGGCAAAAATGCAATTTGATATTTAATTGCAGCAGCACTATGTAATCTTAAACTGTATAGAGCACAACCCATCTAGGAGGTATCTGGATTGCATTGAAAAATTCCCTTTGTGATGGATCTATCTCTCTCTCTGGATAGCTGGGGAAATCTAGGATACTCTTTTTGACTACATGCTTAAGATGACTAAAGTTGAGAGAAGTAAAATATGATGGAGGTAGATAAACAGATGCTTTTAACAATCTCAGTTCTTGCTTAAATCCTTTGGTACCCATGCAGCTTTAGAAGCCTGACCTGCAGTGTCTGCCATATTGGGAAATGAAATTCAGGTTCTTCAGTATTTTGATCTTAAAGAGCCAAGTTTTTGTGCATGTGCATACAGACATAGCAGAGTTTCTTACCTCCGAAGATGACATTCAAATGCCTAACCTATGTAATTGAGGGACTGCATTTCCACAGAAATTTTGTATTCTGATATGACAGATGGACAGGCTATCTGTAAGAACAGATGTAAAAATCAGCCAAAACAGAGGCTGAAAGTGAATAATGACCTTTTTAAAAGATATGAAAATAAAGTCTTCCATTAGTTTGTGTTATAATTTGTCTGTATAATTAATAAAAATAACTTCTATTGCAGATAGGCATTTCTTAAATGCCTAAAACAGAGTCTGGCAGAGTAAGTAATTATTTATTGAACAAACAATGAAATTTTAGTACTCCTTTTGAGAAAAATCTCAGTTTACTTCTTTTATTAAATGATAATTATCAATAATTCTGATTTTCAGTCAATAAAATTAAAGTGAAAAGTCACTCATTGGAAGAAGACATTCTGATCCAGTCAGTCAAAAGAGCTGTTTCAAAAATTTCCGAAGAGCAGGGACACAGAGTGTCAGCAAACAGCACTTAAAACACGGAAACAATACAGATACTTCTGAAGTAAAAGGCCAAACAAGGAAACAAGTGGGCTCTTTTGACTTCAGTAAGGCTTGCAACACATCTCCCACAATACTCCTGAATCCATGATAGGATGTTACACAGCCTTTGTAGGTACAAAATTTACTGGCTGGTTGGGCTCAGAGCGTTGGGTCAATGGGTTGTTGCCAGGAGGCTGGTTAGATGCCAGGAGGCTGGTTAGATGCCAGGAGGCTGGTTAGATGCAGGTGTCTGCCCTGGGACATGTTGTGGTTAGCAGTGGCCCAGTTCATCAGTGACCCAGAGGAGGTAGCAGAGCTCACTGCCATGAGGCTTGCAGCTCACTCCAGAGCAGTGGGAGCCATCAACATGCTTGGGAGCAGAGCTGCCATTCCAGGAAATCTAGACAGGCTGAAGGAGAGAGCTGACAGAAGCCTTATGAAACTCAACAAGGACAAATGAAAACCCCTTGTACCTGGGGAGAAAACTCCTGCAACAGTAATGCCTGGGGAGCAGCTTTCAGGGCACTGGCCTTGGGTGTGTGCAGGGATGAGCTGACCAGAAGCCAGCAGTGTCCTGGCAGCAAAGACAGCCAGCAGCACCTAGGGTTGCAGGTACAGGAACCCCATAACCACAGCCCCTCTCTAGTCAGCACTTCCTCTGATACACAGGAGACACTGGTTAAGAAACAATTTCAGAAGATAACTACCAGCATGGTCAGGCCTGGAACACTTGCCTCATGAGGACAAACTGAGGGAGCTAGACTTGTTCCATTTGGAGAAGAGAAAGCTTTGCTGAGACCTGACAGCAGCTCCTGGTACCTAAAAGGAAGTTATTGAGAAGATGAAGCCAACCCTTCACAGTGGTGTATAATAGGAGAATGGGACACAACAGGCGTAAACTAAAATGAGAAGTCCAGATTGTTTATCACACAAAGGTTTTTTTTTTACTTCTTGGACAATGAAGCAGTGGAACAGACTGTCAAGAGAGGCTGAACAGTCTCCATCCTTGGAAGATTTCAAGACCAACTGGAAAAAATTCTGAGCAACTTCATCTGAACTCATAGTTCACCCTACTTTGAGTAGGAGATTGGAGCACATGCTTCCTGATCTTTTTTCAAACTTGAATTATGCTGTGACAGTTCACACTTCAAAGAAGGAAAACAAGACCCATCTATTCTTGAATATTAAGCCAATTAAAATTTTCTAAACTAATGACAGCATTCAAATCTCATGTCATTAATACTTGCCAAGAAATAAAGCACCTTGCTAACTTCTCACCAACTGCCATACAAAATCTCACATTTTATTGAGAACTTAGGCCAGGGGCAAGACAAATGCACTACTTGGAAGGAAGAATACATTTTGACTTTTCCTAAAATTCATGATAAGATTATTTTGTTCATCCTTCTTTGCCTAGCAAAAATCAGTAAGACTGAGACCTTTAGTGGGTTTTAGTGCCACATATTCTAAATTTGTGCAGCATATACAAACTACACGTCAAACTAAACTACAAAGGGCTCCTCAAAGCTCCTATTATAGTAACTGCAAATTGAAAGAGGAGAAAGTCTGCTTGACTAGACAACAAGAAATTAAGTATAAATACCTATGCTTTTTATGCAGACAGACAATTTAAATCTGTAAGCATTTTGCCCTACCACAAAACAATTTAAATATTCTTTGCATTGTGTTTCTATGCAAGATTTTTTTTTTCCTTGAGGTGGTGTTGTGTTTATTTTGTCATTTGGTATGTCAATCTCAAATGTTGAAATTTTTGGGCTTGGGAGTGCCAAGCAGCACACAGCCAAAACCAATACACACAGACCAGAGATAGTTCAAACAGTGGATTGCTCACCCTCCCACGGACAAGTCTAAGAGGCAATTGGTACTGCACCTGTTTTAACATGCATGATATCACAACATTGCCGTATGTAGACATAACAATTTAGCCAAAATGTCCTATTGCAAGATAGGTCCCCAAATTATTTAAAATATAGAACTATACTTCAAGAATAATATGTTTTTGTATCATTCATTCACTGGAAAATAAGCAGTTTTGTAGCTGTCTTTGTAAAGGGAGAGTTCTAGTTGCCTATTTAGGCAATTTGAGCATCAATCTTCCTAGCAGATGATAACCAACATTCGGCACTAACTGCAGCAGTCTAAATTAGAAAAGAGACATTATATTTCCTGGATTATTTTTTCTGGTCATCCATAAACACGGTTATAATCCATGCACATGTTCAAGAGCAGACCAAGTGATGGACAAATTTGTAAAAAGACTTCTAAAATATTTTGCAAAATCTATTCACACCAATCCTTGGAGAAAAAGAATCCTCATGATGCAATAACTAGGGTATTATTACAGTTCTCTAACTGGGACACGTAGCTTGTATTTCTTCATACTATCTGCCAAGCGAGCAGCTGACACAATCACCAAGTGCATCTTAAACAGTAAGTGGCATTTGAGACTTTCAATGACTCTTCATTAACTTAGTGAAAGGAAATGAGTAGAATAATATTTTCTACTTTAATCATCTGTACATAGCAACTATTATAGCAACGGTGCTGCTATTTACTTTTGCTGTAACAACGATGAAATACATCACAGTGAAATGAAAATAAATTAAACTAAAATAAGACAGAGAGGAAGAAGATGAAATAACCCCTGAAATTATAGCTTGAAAGCAATACCTAAAAAGTCATTCTCTCAGTTGGGGGCTCTGAAGCTGGACACACACCAATGACTGTATGTGCATCACATGTGCTGCCATCTGCATTCTTAAGGCTTGTTTGACCTGAGGTTGCAACAATATCTGTGTTTGACCTGCAAGAAAACTGTGCAGGTGCATCCAGTACTTCTTTACTCCTGCAGAGTGTGATAGCCTTGTTTTTTTTTAATTTCAAGTGTCCCTTTGTGGGAAATTATGCCTGAATCACAAAATAAATTGGAGAGACTGGCAGCAGGTATTTGCCAAGGGGCAAATTATTATGAATAGAGAGTTAATAAGATTCAATATTGCCCTTCTATTAAGCTTGTACCACAAGCCTTGGGACTTTCACTTGAATATCAGGTATGTCCTCATCGTTACAGTACAAGTAGTTGCAGTCAAGCGAGCATTAAATTAATCAGGAAATGAGTACTGTTAGCTAGGCTGCACTATTTGGTCACAGCAGTAAATGCTAATCATGATCTAAGCAGGATGTGTCTCAGGGCAGGCTTCTCAGGCAGTGCCTGGCCCTGTGTGGGCACCTGCCCCCAGGGCTTGGAGCCCAGCAGGTCTGTGATCCACCTTGGATCACAGGGCAAGCAAGGGTTTATAACCTGAAATTCAACTACAGAAACAAACCCCAGAAACTGGCAGGTTGGGATTAATCACTGAAGACAAGATCCTCTGTGGACTGAAGACCCATTCCCTGGCTGAACATATTTTCTGTGCTCTGGTGGATTAATACCACCATGCACAGGGATCATCTACACCAGTTTTTCACTACTTCTACTTCTCTCAGACAGCAAATCTCTTCTTTCAGTGATATATGAGGATGGAAAACATCAGCAATAAAAGATGATAACTACAATGCCTCAGTCCTGACAAAGTTATGTATTTTCAGCAATTTACACTATTCACGAGGGATCCCAAAGCAGATCATGTCATCATATCTCCTTTCCTTCTAGAATCATAGAATAGTTTGCGTTGGAAGGGACATTTAAAGATCACGTGACATCTTCAGGTAGATCAGGTTATTTGGAGTCCCATCCAACCTGTGTTTCCAGAATGGGGCATCTACCACCTCTCCGGGCAACCAGTTTCAGAAAGAAACTTCTGTAAGAAACCTTACTGTAAGAATCTTCTTTGAACTGTAAGAATCTTTGAACTAGTCTAAATCTACCCCCTTTTAGTTTAAAACAATTACCATTTGTCCTATCACAACAAGCCCTGTTAAAAAGCCCCCTTTTCTAAGCCCCCTTTGAGTACTGAATGGTCAACTCTCTCAGCCTGTCTTCTTAAGAGAGATGCTCCAGCCCTCTGACAATCTTCATGGCCCACCTCTGGTCCTGCTCCATCACATCCATGTTGTTCCTGTGCTGAAGACCCCAGTTCTGAATGCAGTACTCCAAATGGAGTCTAATGAGAGTGGAACAGAAGAGCAGAATCACTTCCCTCACCCTGCTGGCCACGCTGCTTTTCATGCAGCCCAAGATCCAATTGGCTGTCTAGGCTGCAAATGCTCATGTCCCTCTCATGACCTCTCATTCACCAGCACCTCCAAGTCCTTCTTGGCAGGACTGCTCTTGATCTGTTCATCCACCAGCCTGTGTTGGTATGGGGAGCTGCCCTGACTCAGGTGCAGCACCTTGCACTTGGTCTTGTTAAATTGCATGAGATTCCCATGGGCCCACTTCTCGGGCTTGTCCAGGTCTCTCTGGACGGCATCCCATCTGTCAGGTGTGCCAACTGCACCACTGCAGCTTGGTGTCATCTGAGGGTGCACTCGATCCCACTGTTTATGCCATTGATGAAGACCTTAAACAGCACTGGTCTGAATACGGATCCCTGAGGGACACCACTTGTCACTGATGTCCATCTGGACTCTGAGCTGTTGACCACTACTCTCTGAATGTGACTATCCAACCAATTCCTCATCCACCAAACAGTCCACTCCTCAAATCCATATCTCTCCAACACAGATGGATGTTGTGGGGGACTCTGTCAAAGGCCTCCGAGACTCCAGAGAGATGACATCCATGGCTTTTGCCCTGTCCACTGAAATAGTCATTCCATCATACAAGGCCACTGAGATGTTCAGGCAGGACTTGCCCTTGGTGAAGCTGTGCTGGCTGTCTTGAATCATGTCCCTGTTCTCCATTTGCTGTAGCATATCCTCTGGGAGGATTTGTTCCATGATCTTCCCAGGTACAGAGGTGAGTCTGACAGGTTGGTAGTCCCCAGGGTCTTCCTTTCTACCTTTTTAAAAAATGCATGCAATGCTTCCCTTTTTGCAGACACCAGTGACTCTGCCTAGAGGCAGCGAACAAGTTTGATGTCTGCCTTTAAAGTCAAGTTTCATTTCAAAGCTCCTTTTCTCCATGTAAATGTGTTACGCCTTCTGATTCTCTGTAGTCTTTTCAACTCTGCTGGTTGCAGCTCCATTATCTCTGGAAGTTGCTTTAACACCTGCCTCCTGCGCCAGCCAAAACAACACCATCTGTTGCACAGCCTGAAAGGTCTATGAACCACAGTGCTTTCTGGTTTGCCTAAATTATAGTGAATCCTTTCTCCCCAAACACGCCCAGGCCAAGCAGCCTTCCAGGGGCTCTGACAGGTACTTGTTTTCTCCCCTAGTTCCCGTTGTTCCCACTTGGGCATGGGGGCCAGCCTCACTCCAGCTGACAGCACTCATTGCTTAAGAGGTCAGAACAAAAGCTCCCTGAAAACATCCTGCAAGCACATGCCAAAACCACAGCCGAGGCTGCATGAGGTTTCTAACTGTGGTCCGTGGGTCATTACTCTCCAATCCTGTTTTTCAACAGATGTCAGGGGTAGGTTAGCAGCAGGCCAGCTCTCACTGTTAGCAGAAGGTTCGTGAGGGATGCGGGACCAAGGCTCACCTGCTCTGCTCTGCCTTCGCATGCAGCCCACACTCTGCCCCCCTGGTCACTTCCTTCCTTTCCAGTACTGCCCTTCTCACCTGCAGTATCCCAGGCCTCTATCCTTGTCTCACTTTAAATGACACTTGAGTAATCAATTAATCTATCAAGACAATAAAAAAAGGAAATGGGTGGGATGAGGGGGCTGATACTTTCAAGTGCTGTACTACAGACCATCAGGAAGATGATCCTGATCCCATGTCTCAGGACTGTTCTTGAATTATCTGAAGATTTCTCCTTTGTCTTACTGTATCAAACCTCACTTTCAGATTTGGGAAGTTTAAGTTCATATTACCTAGCAGTCTGAGAAATAGTAGCATTCAAGAGAAAATAAAGGTTCAAACAAACCAGCTGGATGTTAAACATGAGTGAGAAGCCAAATCCATTCTCATTAGTGTGTCTCTGGGGATATTTTTATTTGCTGTCTTTTCTTCCTATTCATCTCAAACTAGGAAGGACAACTGGAGCTAACCAGACAAACAGCCAGCTCAACTACCTACCCTTTTTTTACTTAGTGGATCAGGGGTAAAGAAGTGGTTTAAGAAAAAGTTCTGAAAGGAAACTATAATTTTGAACATCCTAATCCTCATTTGAATTTAGTGATTTATCAAATATATCAAATATTACATTTAATAGGGACAAAAATTAGCATTATGGGATTCAGTTTGTCTGAACAGGCAACATTCAGGTTAGCATAAAACAATGTAAGAATGAGACTTTTCAGAAATTAGCAGTACTTTCAAGGGAAGTGGAAGTCAGAATTCTGAGATGAAAATAAATTGTCACAAACAACTATTTCAATAAACAGACTTTTCTGCTGCACCCCTGGCTACCATACATTTCTTGTCTGAAAATGCAGGGTTGTGAAACTTTCTATCTTTGCCATGATGAAGGAAGCTCCCAGCTACATGTAAGAGAGTAATCCACAGTTATTGGGTAAGTAATGCTGCTGCCATGTACCACCATTTCTCTCCTACCTGTACTCTTCTGACTTTACATTTAGCACAGAAGGAGACCACCAGAAGCTGCAGGACTCCTCCCAAAGATCATGCAACTTTGTGCGCATCGGAACTCACGGATGAGGAAGTCTGTGCGGAGACATCTGTCATATATGGAGGCTGTTGACATGTTCAGCTGGCACAGTTTGGAGGTAATGGGGAAGCCTGTGCTTCAGCCTCAAACAAATTACTCTTCTATAACACGAAGGTCCCAGTTTTCTCTACATCTGACCAGATTCTCGACTGCTACCCACATAGGGGAAATTTAAACCTGTTTCTCGCTGCAGCTTTGTGTCTACATCATCTGTGATTAGTAAACAGCAATCATTTTTAATGTTCTTTGGAAAATGTTTTGGCTGCATTTCAAGGGTTTTTATGTATTCTCATCATGATCTTTTTCTGTAATTAAATTTAAGATAATTAGCATTTTCCTTACAGTCTGTATCTGCACATCTTTTTACCCATGTCCTAGACCATTAAATTACATTTACTAAAGCCTTCATTGTGTCCTAGAAAACAACTGAATCACTGAAGGTCAAAGTCTTATTTTTATTCAGTGCAAATAATAAATGATAGTGCATAAAATAATGCAATATTTACTCCAAAGTCTCAAATGACATTTGACTGGAAATTGGTTTTATATACCTATTTACTTCCCTTAATATCTAAGATATACCAAATGTTCTTTGTAAATACTGAAGGTGAGGTGAGTCACTAGTTCAATAGAACAACCCACTGAGGTATTGACGATAATGCAACTAACCCTGGTACTGCTACATTTCTTCAAGCATTAAAAAAATGAGAAGAGGAAAATTTGGTGTCATCAAAAAAATCAATAGACACATCAGGAAAGACAAAAAATGCAATTAGGAGCTCCAAAATTTGCATATTTCAGTCTTAATATTTATCTAATACATATTTAATATGTGTATTTTAATGTCATTTCAGCTTTAACAGATTGTAGCATTTCCAAAAGTACTATTATGAATTGTCTTTGTTGAAGCAAAGCTTAATTCCTATATCCCTATTTAAATTCAGAGACTTCACCCCCATATTTACAAGCCTTGTAAACTAATTGTCAGCATAATGGCTCATCTCCATTCTACAAAACTCTAAAGCAAATACAGAAAAATTTCTACTAGTAATTTTAAGAATAAATTGTTGATGAATGTGCTATATTTTAAAAAGAAAAATTTCAGAGTGCTGCTACTACAATAATGGAAGGAAATACTTTGTATAAACATCACTGATAATTCATTACTGGGGGTCAACTAGTCGAACCTCCCTGCTGATATGACACGACAAACTCAGCCATTATGACTCTCATAAAAGGTAAAATGTTGCCCTAAAGAATCCACATGGCACCCTGTATTTTCCTACATGTTTTTTTGCTATGGAAACAAATAAACAAATAGCAGCAGCAGCAGCTTGCCATCTGCTGACACATTTTCATCTGACACCATCCTTTGCACCATATTTTATCTTTGCATTTGCATAGGAACACCTAACCACCCTCCTCCTAGACCCAGTGTGGCAGTGTCACAAAAGTGCCTGTATGGAATGTATGAAGTAAGGCAGTAAGTGCTCCTCTAGCAACACCTTGGTGCACAGGCAGGCAATCACATACATTTGGGATTCTACCACTTATTTTCCTGGCTGGAGAAAGTGAAAGATCATTGAAGCTGGAGAGTCATCGCTTGAGGTGAAGTGCCCTTCTGTAAGACCAGAATGCCTTTGAGCCACAGCCAAAGTGAAGTGTTTAGGAGAAGAGAAGGGAGGAGGGAGACTGATGTTTGGAGCAGTGGAATGTATTCAGGACAATACAAAGCAGTAGTTCTTAGTAGCAGATTTTAAAAAATGAGATCCAAGAGTTGCTGGATGACTCACATATACATGCCTTTCAATGAAGGAAAACCAGAGTGACATTTTCATAGCAGAAAGAAGAAGCAAACTGAATGTACACAGGAAAGAGCAAGAAATTTAAGACACACTATGGCTTGGATAAAAAGATAGTTTCAGAAGTGTGATCTAAATGGTTTATACCTGGCTCTTTTTGGGCCAGGTATAAACCTGATGAACTCTGCAGATGTCTCACAAGGAATGAATTCAGTCTCACCTTGGCACATAAACCGGAGAAATACTGATTTGTTTCTACTATGGCATGAATACAACCTCTGAGACTGAAAAAATCCCCTTAGGAGCATGCTGTAGTGGGATCTTAACATGATAACTGAATAACTGTTCAGCTGGGGGAATTTTAACAAGACTGTAATAAAGCTCTTACTATTGTTCAGTCTGATCTATTAGAGAATCTTTTCTCCATCTAGCTTCATTTAAGCTTTTTTCCTCCCTGCTCCTCTGCCCCTCTGTCCCCAAGTAAATCCAATCAACTAAGCAGCCATTTAGTTAAAATCCTCTGAGGGTCAGAGTCCTCAATTCCTTCAGGACTCTTACAGTCCTATCATCATTTCTTCAGCTCTGTTTTTCTAGATCATTGATTACTTTTTTCCCTTAGGGCTTTTTGAAACTGCTCCTCTGGTACTATTTTTGCAATAGCCTGTTGTGCAGCGAGCATTGCCCAGGTCTGACATACACAGTTCTGTGACTCTGACAGGCCATTAGAGCCAGCCTCTACAGTGGGGGGAACTGCATCAATTTTGATTGTTTTATTTAATTTTTTTTCCACCTTTGACACTGAGATTAATGCTGTAATTCTCTGAAGTCTGTTGGAGAGCCTGGAGAACATGTATGGGTCTAGCTGCTATCTTACAGCTGACAGTTGACTCTCCCAGTAATCCAGTGTGAAACTGGAGGGGCCACTTTGCAGGAATTCACACAGATGTTTCTGACACTTCAGTATATCCTGCATCTGCACAAATATCTGATGTAAAACACAGGCTGAGGAGAAATTCTCTCAATAGCTATCACATTTTGCTCAACCAAAAACTCCCAAGAGAAGGCATGCGCTGCTGGAAACCAACATCAGACACAGCCAGGGCTTGCATCAGCTAAGAGAGAAGGAAAAAGCAAAACCATGTGGCTCCTGGAGGCTGTCATGAAAACAAATGCCTACAACAGGGAATGATGACTGCAGATAGCAGGACGACACAAGAAGTTGGTGGCATAGCATGAATTTCTCAACCAAGATAGGCTCTTTTAATATGGAATTAGGTGGTGGTATCTTTCCCACATCCCAGGAAAGCAGAATGCTGTTTTGTTCAAGGAAGTCTCCGGTGAGAACCCTGCCAGGTGAAACTGCTAGGTTTGAGGCACAAAGAAGAATTGCCACAGTAAGACTGCTCACACTCTGGTTTTACTTCAGGGTAGCCCTGTCAGTCACCACAAACAATGCAGGACTCCTCAGTAAGTGATTATGTGTTGTCATTTGGTAAGAACTGATGGATTGATTGCAATTGTTCTCTTGTGTTTTCCAGGGGTATTACTGTTGTGTTTGGCTGGGAGATAAAAATGGGAGAAAGTGCTGTTAAAAGGTCCTGGCACAAGCTAATTGGAACAATGTGTTATACAAAACTGCTTATTACACTGCACTGCTCTGCCTGTTTTTCTGGTATGGCACAAAGTACATCTGCCAAGAACCTTGGTTCCAAGTAATTACCCCCTAGCAAGAGAACACAAGTAGCCACAGCAGAATTTGATAGGCTTTAGCACATTTTTAACTCCAAATAACCCTCTCCCCTTCAGCTAAGCTTCTGAGGCAGCACTGAATGATGGGCTACAGGTTGAACTTTTTTCCTCTCTCAGAAAAAGTGCAGTAGATTAAAACCTAGGTATGTAGACAGAAATAGTGTCTTGCCACCATAGTTTAATTTTCCAGTCTTGCTGTCATTGCAGTGGTAAGCTTGGTAAAGTCTGGAGGGCAGTCCTTAAAAAACAAAGTGCTTTAATGCCATACTTAACTTGGGATGATAATAAAGTTGATTAATATTCACAAACTCACATGAGAGGAAGACTAGATGAAAATACTGTTTTAAAAGCAGGGGTACAATCATTCTGGCTGCATGGCCACGTACTCAGAAGCATTAGGGCACTGGAATTTACTGCCCATTACTTTTTTCCTGTCTTGAGTATACTACATTTAAATGCAACAATGAGCTAACATCTGTATATTTCACAAAGAAGAAGGCTGATAAATATTAATGAAATTTGCTCCTCATGTATCTTATGAATTTTTATGTATTCTTTCATCTAGGGGCATCATCGTACAACTTTCACATAAATGACTGCAGAGATCCCATTTCAACCTTGAATTTCCACTTTGCACACAGGCCCCTGCAGAGGGAAAGCAAACAGAGCACTCACTTGGCTGACAACTCTGACTACTGAAAAGCCTCTAACCCTTCGCAGAAGTGGCCTTTCCCTGCCTGTTTAGAGAACAGTGGTAAGACAAATTCTCTCCCTAAAGAGATTAATTTTAACTCAGCAGCACTGAAATGAGTCCTTACTAGATTGCCTTCAGCTAGGCACACTGCCCCCTCCACCTCCCCATGCAGCCAGGCACCATAAACACCATGCAATAGATCACCAGTATTAAGCCACATTTCATGGTGTCTAAGAGGAAAGGAAGTAGAAAATCTCAACTGGTAAATAAGGCTATCCTTGAATAGACCAATATTTCTGAAGTGCAAAATGCTTACTAGTTTCTGTATTTTTGTCCATTCCAAATTCATGAGCTCTGTGCTTGTGAGCCTTTATACAAGAAAATAGCAAAAACCTCTTTAGATAAATGCAGCTCACTTCAGAATACTGTGGCCATCTGATCCCTGCAGAGAGACGCTTAAACAAAAAATCTGAAGTTAAATGTGACCAAATGCAATGTGTAGCTTGTGAATTTCATTTCTAGGATACAAGGTTGACTCCCCACTGAACAACTTAAATAAGCATGAAAGTATGTAGGTTTTTTTTACGCTCTATAAAATACACTAACTATCATGGTCATTTCTGCAGTGTCTTCTGAAGTTAAAAACCAATCTTATCATTAAAATATGCAATTTAAAAATTACTGTATAAAAACTTATATGCAACCCTCAAGATTTATTCCACTGAGTATTGATTACTGTTTCAAATCTTTCCTTGACACTGGTTAATCGTGGCAGTTGAATTCTTTAACCCTAGAGAGCAGAACGGGGTTTGGGGTAACACTAAGCATAAAATGTCCTCATCACACACCATCTTACCCTTCACCTTCAGTGAGTTGTTGGTGTTTGGTCCTTTCATCACCAGATGAACCACATGATGCACATGAGGGAATTTCTCCATTCTTTGTTGCTTTACTTAAAGCTTCATTGTATTACAGGATTGTTTTGCAATTAACAAAATCACTGTTTATCTAAATTCAAGCTAAGACTCTGAGCAAAATCCCAGCCATGCTGGCTTGCACCAAAGTAGCTCAAGCACATGGCTGGGAAAAGAGCACACCCCCCTGAAAAATCTAGTAAAGCCCACAGGAAAAGGCCACTATGAAAGTAATAACTTCAGATATCAGAAGCAGACCTGCTGATCATGAAAGAATCAGAGCAGACAATTATGAATCTCTGTAAAGGCATCTGCACACAAATCTTAATGAGTAAGATTACAAGGGAGATCTTCTTTGCACATCTTTAAAATACAGGCACTCGCACAGAACTTGCCAGTTCAAAATTCTGTTAGTGTACCATGGTGTTTGCAAAGGCACAATGAACCTGAAGAAAGCCTAGTGGAAGTCAAACAATTAAAAAAAAAAAATCCCGTGCCAGTAGCTAGAGAACAGAAAGGTTTGTTACACAGTCATGGCCTTACAGCTTGTTGAAGAGCTTCTAGCCAGGTTCAATACTTAGGCTGTTGGGTGATGTTTATTTTGATACAGAAATCTGTCTCTTCTGAAAATGCAATTTGATGCAATTGCTTAAAGTTGCACTGATCTCCACCCTTGGAACATATTCCTCCTTTTAATGGAAATGGATGAGAAAAAGAACAGTTGTCTTACTGCAGTATTCAGCCCACCACTACAAAAAATTTACTGAAAATTATAAACTCATAGGCAAAACCTACTGAAGATCTTTCAGCAAATTCTAAGAGGCTTTGATCATTAATTCTTCCAAACTGAAGATGCTATCACAGTCTTTGCATGGATATCATAGTAATAAAAAAAATTACATGAATTTTCATTATCATAAATGCTGAAGTCTGCCATAATAAGGACATGACCTTTTTTAACAAAATATTGGCTGTACAACTGTCATTGTCATTTATTCCAAGGAAAACAAAAAGGCAAAAAAGTAATGCATTCATATCTGTCTGCATGACTTCCAGTAATGGCTGGATGGTGTGTTGGGGAAGCAAGAATGCCTAAGTCACTGATACTTCCATGCATGAGATGGCAGCAAACCCAGGAGCACTCTGAGCTGTAGCAGAAATGGGGCATTTCTTGTACCATTAGCTTGTTCTCTAGGGTAACTGAGAACAGGGATGTGACTGTCAGACAGCCATTGTCTTCTCCTTGCTATCACTGATGTCTGCCACTGAACTGAACCTCTAAATATTCCTCAGTTGCCATGGAAGCTGTGGGAAGAGCAATATTACCCCAATACACTGGGAACTGATAACCAAAGGTGCTTATAGTGGGCTTCCTATCTGCTTTGAATAATTGAGCAAGTCAGATTGAGGGAAAATACCAAACTGCTCAAACATTCTTATCTGCTGACATTTCCCAATACGGATTCTCTAGTTAAAACTGCATCTAAATTTTCTCTTTAAAAAAAAAATTCCTTGAAGGGCACTAATATGTTTCCATTCTTTTTGCTGATTGTGATTTTTTTACTGTTGTTTGTTTGGTTTGCTTTTTATTTTTTTAAGCTTTAGCTTCACAATGACTTTGGTACTGTGCTAACATAGAAGATTTTTAGTAAGCTGATTATTGAGTTGGAAAAGCCATTTTAGAGACGAGTTTGACTCTGAAACCCAAACTCATTTCAGAGTTGAAAGGCCACATCTTTATATAACCTTCAAGCCTTCACAAGTGCTGAGAAATTGTCACCACAGACCCAACCCTAATAGGAATGGAGCTGTCAGATAGCACATAGTGTGCACAATAGACAGCATGTTCAGAACCTGAATACACAAGAATCGTATTTTTGCATAAAACCAGTGTGTAACAGCTGATTTAAACATACTTAACAGTATGAATAGTTCTGTTAGGAACATATTTGTGCTTTATAATGATGAGAAAATAGATTTCTTAATATAGAACACATACTGTCCAGCTCTTTCTTTATGCTGTTACATATTCATGAGAAAGCAGCATCAGCACTACGCTATCAGAGAAAAATTTGTGTTAGAAAAATCAAATCTACAGCATGTAAACTATTCAGTGTAATCTTAAAATATGCCTCTTTATATAAAAATAGATGATGGTATTTTTCACCACCTTATGGTACAACATAGTTCTTGCTCGTAAGATCATTAGAAGGTTTAACACCACCTCCCCACCAGTCCTGGAAAACTGAAGCCAATGTAATTTTCTTTTAAAAGACTGCTTGTGTTTGACACCATTATACATGTTAAACAGTCTTTCAGGCATGCATTTATATTGAAATTCGACATGGGATTTAGACTTGGCAACTGTGGCCAGTCCCTGCCAGTTCAGAATCTGTGAGAAGTTAGAAAAAAAATTAATATTCCCACAATGTGCCCCTAAATTGTCTAATCCAAGATGGCTACTAACCTAAAGTCCTAGTAAATGAAATAATGTCAGCATTATAAAATTTATAATTTATATCCATTTGAACTTACAATACCCTTTTGATTAATCATTCCTGATCTATTGCACATCAATAATTAAATGTCTTCTGAAATGTCAATGCTTACCAGAAAATTACTTAGTTGGGAACACATTAGCCTCATAATTTACCTAATATTTATCTTTAACGCTTGAATTTATGATCCTATTTCTTATAAAGATTAGTAGTGAATTAGATGTTTAAAACTTAGACCATGAACCTGCAAGAAAGAAAAAAGGTGCATAATGCTCTGAAGAGAGCATCTGAGGTGTATTTCAAAGGATTAGAGAATGAGTCTTACACAAAGAATTACAGGAATACCTGGAACAGGCAAATAAAAAATAGCAACATTAAAAAGAAGACTCAAAGAATATTCTCTCTAGCAGCAACAAAATTTATTCAGTTTCCTACAACCAGCATGAATTATCATGCTTGTCTTTCAACTGGAATATATCAGGCTAGTCATGAAGAAAAATACATTTTAAAATTATCAGTTAGATCTTGTCCTGCTTTCAAAGCAGAAAGATTTTTTTTTAAAGTTGAATTTCTACTTTTTTGAGCAGCCACTGTGCAGAACTGACTTGTAAAAGATCTAATCTTGCAGAAGGATTAATAAAGGGATTTGGCATTTATAGGACTAATATGAAGATCTCCAATTACATTAAACAGAACAGAAATACTTCAAGGCATCCTGCGGTTAGGAAAGAACTTTTCCTTAGAGCAGCTTATTCCATAATTGTCCACTGTGGGAGTTTTAGCACTTTTCTCCAAGATCTAATACTCTCCACTGCTGGAGACAGAAACACTGGGACAGATATATAATTGTATAGATCAAATTTGGAAATACTTAAAAAAAAAAAAAAGCAAAGGCTTAACTAACCACTAAATTCTTTGCAGGAATTGCTCATACTTATTTTGAGGGCCCAGACCAAATCGTGACTCCGCTCTGCTACCAAAGTTGTAGGCATAGCTGCCCTCCTGGCCCCTGCCATTAGTTAGAGCCACTTGTCAGCCAACTCTCCATAAAATCAGGGTGTTTGAAATAAATGGCATCACTTGTAGCTGGTTTATACCATTTACACACAGCTCAGATTAAGATTAAAAATTACACTGAGTGGCTCTCATACTCAGGAGTTTCATATTTTTGAAAACTGGGAGAAAGGATATACAAACTGTATGTCTGAGAACACAATTTCCTACTCATTTCTCAAGTGTATTTTTGGTTACATAAATCAGAAGCTGGCCCAAATTCTGGCACAGTCAATATACTTTCAGAATATTCCTTTTTTTCTCCTTCCCTGTTTCTCAGCCTGCTAAGAAACCTCTAGTTGGTAGTTTTTGCTGTTGCTGCTGCTGAAATTCTAGGGGGTATTCATCAGAAAATGTCAGGACAGGCAGAGATGTAGCTAATGAAAATGGAAGTTATTATTGTCTTGTTAGTATTCTCCTCATCATAAAAGAATATACCTAGTGCAAACATCCCTGTTTTGTAAAAAGAACCCAAAACATTAAAACCTCCTGAGAAATAAATATAGATATACACACTATACCTCCTAGCCCTGGGGATTAAATATTCTGATGCTTGCTGAGAGCACATTGCCTTTTTCTCAATTCTGAACATGAAGTACTGCAGGCACTCAACCACCTTTATTAAAAAAAAAAAAAAATCACAAGCATAGCTGCCATCCATAGGCCTGGAGAAGGCTCAGGAGACTGCAGAAGAAAGGATTGTTTTCAAGAGATCCATGCGATGGGTGTAAGTGAATTGTAGAGTGAAGGAATGGGCTTCAGGAATGATTATTTTAAAACTCCACGTTTAATTAAGGTGGGAAGCTGGACAGAAGGCTTTATAGACCTTTATGTAACCAATAGGGCAGTCTAATGATAACACTTCAAACCTAACACTAGCACAGACTTGTTTGTCAAGTAGGATCTGTGACAGGTCTGAAAACAGAAAAAAAAAAATGCCCTTGTGCTTGTATTCTCCTTTGTCCTCTAAGACAGCAGCTTCAAAGCCCAGAAAAAAAAAATCAAATAATTACTCTCACATTGTATATTGCTATTTCTGCACTCAGATCAAACCCAGTCAGGATCTGACTGCCCCAGATATCCAACACAGCCTTTGTGCCTAGCAGAAAGAGAAGCTGCTGGGGAGCCTGGAAATACAGAATTACACCAAAGTAAAAAGAACAGAAAAATTAAAGAGCAAGGTGGAAGGTGTATCATGGAGGATTTTTTTAAAGAATTTCATATGAGAGGTTAGAAGGAACCTCTGATATTCCTCCAACTAATGTATGTTCGAATTTGAAAATACTTACTCAAGTTCTACCACTGATGTCATTTAGAAAATCTGTCCTTGCTTGTGGCATATTTTACCTATGTTAATCACTGTATTTCTCTCAATTTTTTCTAGCTTGTTAGATACATTTGTCAGCTGGATGACAAAGCCCTCTAACATGGCATTTCTGTTCTCTGTGCAATACTAATTTAAAATAATCTGTTTTTTTCTTAACCATTTCCTTGACCAACTGAACCAATTGAGATCCTTCAGAAAGTCACAGCAAAGCTCTCACCTGAGACCTTCTCAAATTGCTGGTTTCCTTCTTGTACCAGGGACTTCAGGACCATGCACAGTTCTCCAGAAGCAGTCATACCAAATTCAATATCTAAAGGTGGCAATTATCTGCTTATTAGCCTCTCTGCTGCCTTGGGAGATTATGTTCAGCTGACAGCTGCTGTGACTGAGAGATGCAGCACTGCTATTTGCCCTGATAACATAACCCAGCAAGAGGAACACTGCATACATTCCTTCTCTTCACCATTTGAACTCCCTCCTGCAAGGGAAGGGAAGATTTTGTTCTACTTACTGCAGTTACATATTCATCTCTTTGTTCACCTGTCACAAGTTTCTTTCGGCAAAGAAAAAACTGACCAGCCTGAGTCTCAAAAAGTATGAGGCTTGTTGAAATTACATTTCTAACCCCATCGTAACAGGGAAATCCCTGTGCTTTATATTAAACAGCAAGGCACTTGCTCAGCACTGATAAGGAAAAAATACCCATATGAAAGAGGGTTTCCTATGACAAGGGCTGACAAGGCAGAGGAATGAACAGATAAGTGATCTTGAAAGAAGTCTGTCATTCATACAGAGCTTTTCAATAAATTGCTGAACTAATGTTTTAAAGGCTAAAAGAAAACTTTTTCTAGAGGCGAGGAAAAACTTCAGCAAATTAATTTGCTTTCACAATTAAATGGTGTGTAAGTTGAAAAATTGCAGGCTATTGCTGGAATATTCTACAAATGGAGCAAAGGTGAAGGTATATGGTATGGAGAAAAAACATTGTTAAGTGACCAAGATGACTCCATAAAATACCATGTTCCCTTCTTCCATAAGGCACGTAGCAGACTTACAACCTAAAAAAGTCACTTACTGATGGGCTACTGACACATTTACGGCCGCTGGTTTGGTACAGCCAGGCAAGAGACCAGGTGCAACCCACAAATCTGCATGAGGATAATAATGAAGTGTGTGCTCACAAGAGAGGGAAGCTGAATCCAACCCCCTGTGCCATGACAGGGACTACCCACCACCTGGAGATACCCATGCTCCTGTTTGCAACCTTTTGAAAAGCTAAATTTTGAATTCTGAATTTTGAAAAGCTGGAGGATTGCTGTAGGTGTAACTAACATTACTTCATACTCAGACTAAAATAAACACCTGAGGCTGGTCAGAATCTCCCTCAACCCATCAAGATCTTGTGGATCAACATGAGCAGTGCTGAAAGCAGAAAACCTCATTGCTGATTTGGAGTGTTCAAAATTGACAAGAAGCACTTTAAACCCAAGAAAGCAAATACTTAGCAAGAGCTTCACACTGAATAGCAACATTTTAAGAGTTCAAGAAGGCTGCAAATGTACCTGTTATGGGATTCTTCAGTCACTTGCCCAGGAAGGGATGCTTCAAGAGTCTACAGTCCTAACTTGATGTTACACAGCAAAGTACAGTCCCAGTGCAGCCCAGTTCCACTCTTCTCTTTCCAAAACAGAAAGTCACTAACACTTTGGGTAAAACCCAACATTTAAAAGCTTGGCATTTCTCCTTGAAGTTTCAAAGGTAAAGAAAAATCTAGGGGTTTTGTTTTAAGTTATGCTATTTACCTCTTTTCTTTTACATTTTAAGGGACCTAAGCTGTGGGGGCTATACTGTACTTGTTGGTGTAATTTTTCATGTGGCTGAAGCATAATATTTTTCAAAACAGAAGGTTTTTGATATTTATCAGCAAAAGGATTTTAGCATGCCTACCCCTGCAGAGCAAAAACCTCTATATTCAATACTGCCCATTCACTCTTCTATTACTTTTTAACCAACTGTCATTCATTGTCCTCAGGGTGCTCATTAATTCTGAAGTTTAAAAGATATCCATCAGCAGTATCATAAATTCACAGATAGCTACAACAGGAATATCTCTCTCTCTAAGCATGACTTTTTCTTTTATGGTTTAACCTCTGTGATTAACTCCCATTTTTGTGTCTTGTGGCATCTTTTATGCAAATGACAGAGTTTCTCATAGAAAGACCTTTCCTTAATATTTAACACATCCTTCATTGTCACTGGTCTCCAGAACACATAGAAATCACATTGTCTAACTGGCAGCACAGTAACTGTGCATGTCAATACCTATTAAAAAGTGCTTATGTATTGGTGAATTTTCACTGCCATGTCTGGATGAAATATGCCAGAAGAAAGTTAAAGCTTTTCAAAAACAGTCTGCAAAATTTTAATTAACCCATGTTTTCAAGCCATAAGATTCTGACTTACAGGATGTGATTACTATTTGGACCATTAAAACATTTTTTCCCAAGTTGAAGAAAAAACGGTTTGCATAGGAGAGTATAAAGACTATTAGAATGACTCAATGAGCATTTAATAATTAATTTAATAAAAAAGAAAATAAGCATCCAGTAGTTTTTTACACATCTGTTAAGTTTCACAAAGTGAAAAATCTGCTCCTCTACCTCAAAGACTCAGCTGAGTCATGCTGCTTTCTGAGTACTTGGTGCTTATCTCTGCAGGTGAACCCAAACTGCAGCCCAAAACTGTGCATCTCCAACTCCCAAGATCTGCCAAATTCTAGTAGGATGTGTCAAACAGTGGCATTCAATATGAGCAATATTCAAATTGCATGGTCACCCATCCACTTACAGACTGATATTGTAAAATAAGCTTGCTTTTTCTGCCAGTTGAGCTACAATTTCAAATACTTATTACCAGAGATTACAGATGGTGGAACTGTAATAGTAGAGTGTTATTGTCAACTAAAGGTGTAGCAACATAATTATAAAAGCTACAAACAGCATCTATATTTTAGCAGCACTAATGCAATCAAAATAAAACTTCAATTTCAAGCAGGGTAACTATTAAATAGCCATTCAACAGCATCTGAGGGGGCGGGAGAAACGATTCCACAAGGCTCATCCATGTTTCAAAATTACCAGCATGTAATTTTCCACCCCTCAGTGCTATAATGCTTTACTACATACCACTGATGAAAATTTTTAAACAACATGAAGGGCTAGCTCATGTTCAGTGAGAAAATATTGAAGGCAGTGGTGCAGCTGTACAGCCAGAGCTGCACAGATTTTCCCCTACTTTTGTGTTTGCTTGCAACTTAATTCTGGAATGTTAAATTATTTTGCAATACCCACACATGACAAACACAGCTTTCCCAGCTTGAGACCTTAGGCTGAACAGCTTGCTTCAGTTCAATTATTATTCAAGCACTGATACCCAGCATTATCTTAGATGAAATGCAAACCAAGTGAGAAACAGATTCCACATAAAAAACCTTGAGAGCTGAAAGAAAATGAAATCAATCCCCAGCCTTTCAACTCCTTAAAGTGATAGGCAATAACAGGGATGTCAAACCAGGCTAAACCTGAAAAGAAACATTTTGCGGCCCATGATTGAAAGAGAACATAAAAGGATGTCAGGTAGATGGATGCTTTATTGCTATTTTATATTTGAAGCCAGAAAACAAGGCCAGGTTGTAGCTGAAGACGTGAAACTGCAATTCTTCCATCTATTTTAGGAGACCTGATTGATACTGTTAACCTTGTTGTCTGATCATGATCACACCCCTTCATCTTCCCTATACATTGATCAGCTGTTTCCTCTGAGAGCAACTTGTCATTAACACCTCCACACATTTATATTCATATGCATGTCCTTTTCTCCCAGTTATATTTTTATTGCAAGGAGCCAACAAATACAGCAAATATGTTAGTAGTAAATATAAATGCATAGCAGGGAGGAGCTGAGACCAAGTTCTTTTCTGCAACAGGAGAGACTTGACCTTTTACACTTTCAGTAAGTTAGGTAGTTATGGACTGTGGTGGGCTGGGCTGCTTGGAAGCTGAGCTCCCACCCAGTCCACTTCATCACTGCCCCAAAGTGGGACATGGCAGAGAATCAGAAAAGCAAAAGCAAGAAAGAAAAGCTTGCTCTCAGTGGTGGTCAAGATAAAGACTGTCTACTACATGAAAAAAAACCTGAAACAATGCACCCCCCCACCCCCCCCCACAAAAGAAAAAAACAAAACAAAAAACAAAACCCAAAACAAATCCAAAAAACAAGTGCCAAAAACTGGCACCTTCAATTTTGTTTAAGATTTCCTTTTTCCCCTCTCTAGATGACTCTCAGCTCAGTACCTGTAGAAGAGCTTCTCTTTCAAAGCTTAGCATGTCTGACTGTCAGGTTAAAAGTGTTTTCCATTTTCGCTACTGAAAAAAAAAATCCTCTTCACTTTCTCTTTGGCATATTGCCCATGTAGTAATGTCAAAAACAAAAACAAAGAAAAACCTCCACAGATAAAAGAAATGGGAAGGTTAAAAACCTAAGAAAGGAGAAAAAAAGATTGGGAAAAATGGAAATTGACATTTTAGTTTGGAAATTTTGCAAGACTTTTTAATGAAAACTCCTTTTCAGAGAGAGGTAAACCTTTTTCAAATAACAGCTGTGAATAACTAAGGAATCATGAGAGTCTTTCCTGACAGTTTAGGAAGTCCTAGATCAAGGTTTCAGATAGTAGACTAGGAAGGATACAAATAAAACATGGCTGGATATCACATCTTTTATTCTACTAATCTAAAGCAAGTGAGCAACAGTCAGTGAGTCTCCACAACTCGACTGAGACTTGGAATGGATTTCTAATGCTAAATTGATAGGTGTTCAGATACCAGTGTGATAAATAGGCTATAAATACACACAGGCTGACAGATTAAATATTTTGGTAAAATAGACAGCTCTAAGAGCTATTCTGGATAACTGTTTATCTATCCATCCATTCATCCATCCAAGCTCACTCTTCTCAGCTGTTGGGCTGAGTTTTCACACAGGATATTCTAGTGGGATAGCTTGTTGAAATGTTGCTATAAAAAAGAGATGGCTAAAACAGATATTAAAGCTGAATTAGATACTTGGTAATACAGAGAGAGCTCCAGGAATTGTGGAGGGAAACAAAAATAAAGAAGATAAAAGAGGTGAGTATGGAAAACTGAAGAACAAGTTCGCACCCTAAAAAACAAATAGAAATAAAAATCCAGCTGGTAGCAACTACATTTTCTCATAGCTTTCTGCTTTGGACAGAGCAGGCCTTGAAAATCCATCTTCAAAATCACCCCAATCCAATTCTCTCAGCATTGACTCTGGTGCAGATATACCATTCCCACACACAGTGCAGAGCGAGCATGACATGGACTGTAGATCTGCACTGCTGCTCCAACTGAGTGACAGAAAAAAAGTCATAACTTCATTTATTCCCCTGCTTTAAATGTCCAACATCTCCTTCAACCCCCAATTTTATTCTCTTTTTCAGGTATGTTTTTTCTGCAGCTTGCTGTATTTTATTCTTCTGTAATATTTACCATGTGGCTTCCTGCTCACTAATGACAGTGCAAATATGTCTAGTGAAACATTCTTATCACAGTTTGGAAACAGAAGTCCCAGAACACATCCTTCCCCTACTCCCATCCCCTTTCAGTCCTTCACAGACTCATATCCCCAGAGAAACCTTTCAACAATTAAAGCCATTGCAGGATTTTACCAGCTAAATGGAGTTCTGGGTTTTGAATAAGTTTGTGCATTCAATAGCTACGTTTTAAAGTAAGTTGCACTACATCACAGCTAGATAGAAGAAGACATTTAAAAGTCTTTTTTATAACAAGTTTATAGTTGCCAGCTGTTTTTCTGATCTTTATGGTAAATCCTGCACTGAAAAATAGCTGCCTAGAAGTCAGGAGCTGATAACAATTTGAGTTTACTAGCCATTTCTCTAGACCAGATGCCATCACCACCAGTGGAATCAGTATTCCAGTCACATGCTTATATTTTTCCCTCTTGGAAAACACTTTGCAAGAAATTACATGGAAATATATATATTGCTAGACTATGGTTATAAATGCTGTGTCAATCCATTTACATACTTCAGCACAGCTTTCTACTGGACTATATGTAGTATGCATTCACACTCTGCATCCTGCCATAACATAAGCTTTTAAATATACCAATCTTTAATATAAATGATACAATAAAGGTGTTCATTTAGTGGATAAATACCAGTATAGTCACTGAAATTTCGCTCCTCCTTTAGAAGTTCTCTATAATTTTAAATATAAAAGAGCATTACAAATATAAGATACATATAAAGCAAGAGCTATTCAGGTATGATGTTGATATTTAAGTTTTATTATTATTCTGTACAAATAATTTCTGAGACAGAATGTTTATGGATTTGCTCTGCAAAAATACCAAACTAGTGAGAAACAAATTACATCCGCTTAATATAAAGACCAGAAAAGACATAAAATTGTCTTAAGATGCTATTGTTAATTTGAGATTACACATCAAGCAAAAGAAAGGTTTTGAATTAGAAAATGGCCAATAAAAATTTTGTCTTTTGACACACCAAGTTGCATCTCAGTGCATTGTCTTCAAAATCTTGACCACTTTCATCAGTGAAATGCATGACACATGTGCTGATCAAATGAATACCTTAGAGGTCAAAATTTCAGAACCAACCATCACAGCTAATAAAATTAAATATTTTAAAAAACCCTTTTATTTATATATCTATAAAACACAGGACAAAATAAAGATTGAATGAGATAAGCACATAGTTCAAAGATGGTTAATGTGTTTGTTTCAGTTCTCAGATAAGGCTTTTAGCTAGAGAATCTTGAGATGCATGTGTGCTTAGATATGAATGGCACACATGAAACATATCAGTGTTAAAAAATAAACCACAGAAAGAAGGTAAAAAATATGGAGCAAACAAAGCAATATTCAGATCCAGTTTGTCAAAAATTAATTTTGCAACATTAAAAAAATACAAGTCACTGTTAAAAAGAAACCAACCTTTTGAAGACAGCAAATCATTATGGGTTGCTAAAGATTTCTGAGTATATTAGCTTACCCTTAGGGCTTATTGAAAATAATCTATTTCAATTTTCTTCCCCATTTTCTAGCACAAATAACACTGCAGATTAGATCAAGCCATTTCTTATGCTAGTAGTATTTTCTGTCAATACCCACTAAGGGGTAGAAGCCTGAGAGGAGGAGCAAGTCATAAATGAATTGCACAACCTGCTTGTGAATTCTGCAGTCTGTGGTTTAATGTAAGCTTACACCATGAATGCAACAGCTAAAGCAGGACAGGAAGGTGACTGGTTAGAAGCAGTTTTTAATTCAGTGCATTTTGAGATCAATATTGACCAGTGAAGGCAGTAGAATTTCCAAAATCAGAAGAATTTCATGAGTTTCTCTGTCCTCCTCAGTGACTGAAATGTTCAGTACATTTCCTTTTACCTCCAAGTTTTAAAAAACTTGGCATCTTGGGTCTACAGCTCTAGGGCACTGCATTGCACACATCACTATCCCTCTGCATCAGCTGTTCATGCTCAAGCACACTTAAAACTCCACTGCTCCCACCCTCCCACCCTTTCGCACCACATCATCCCCCATCTCTTGCTCTTTTAATAATTCTGGACTTTGCTGTGCTTCTCACAGGTACTTTCTTTGTGCTTCCCGCTTACTGTCCCATATGCATGAAGTGCTTTCCCTCCCCTGACTTTCACTGTAGGACCATGAACTCCTCTTCCTGCAAGCCCACTCCATCATGCCAACGTACAGTTGTAAGGTGAAGGAGATGGTTAACACATAGATGAAACCTTATTTCTGCATTTTAAGTTAATTATAGAAATGGTTAAACAAGAAACAAGAAGCGCCTGCAACTAATATTAACACTGCTAAACATATTTAGGTCCAGGATGTAATGAACCACAAGGGTACAAGGAGGAAAAATGGCATGCCTGAAAAGGAAGCTGTCCCCTGAGCTGGAGTTCATTCAACTGCAAAAGCCTGAAACTTGTCACCTAAAGAGGAAACGTCTACAGGAAGGGTTGTGGAACAACATTACAAAACAAGCAGTAGTTTCTTTAAGAGACACCTGCAGCTATTTTTCTTTCTTTGAAAATGGGGCTTTCCAAAATATGTTTAGCAGAAAACTAAGATAGAAAGCTGCTGTCAGACTGTATGTATTCTAAAAACTAGAGATGGAAGGACATACTACATCAGTCTTTCATTCTGTGGTTACTGGTAGATTATTCCCTATTATATACTCCTGAGCTCTTTGTCTACTGTAGTTTTAAATGACTCAAGTGCTTGGACCTCTATCACTTCCCCAGGGAGACTTACCTATTCCACAGTCTAATAGATCTCACTGTCAGGAAATAGCCTCCATTTGCCTTTGCTCAACCTTATCCCATTACTCCCAGTTATGGCAGTTTTTTCCTGTTGTGCTCTGAAACACCCTTACAATGGCTCTTAGCCCAGAATCACAGTGAAATAAAAGCCATAAATGGAAACCTCTCACCTCCCATTAAGAGCGCCCTCGTCCCCTTGCTGCCACAGCCTGGCACAACTCCCCAGGAGAGGCAGGAGCTGTTGCAGGGAGCAGGACCTGGACTAATGCCACCTGGGACAGGCCACTGCACAAGGCTCAGCCATAATTACGGCACAGTGGGACAGAGGGAACAGTGTGGCATGAAAGCGGTGTCAGCAGGCAGGGACACCTCCTTTTAACCCAGGCAGTCTTTAAGTTGCATGCTCAATTTTGTAAATAGCCCAATTTTGTAAATGGGCATTAATCATTTTAGTAAAACGTCTCATCAGCACCAGTGCTCCCACGTGGTGTGCCGTGTGCCTGTCTCTGCCTCGCTCCTCCCTTCTCAGCTTCCTGCTGAACTGTAGCCAAACACTGCCCTGGCAACTGTATGACCAAGCTTTCAGTACTATTCCTGCCAGACTGAATCCAAAATCCAGAACCACTCACCTTCCAGTGTGGTAATGGGGAAGGGGTGTATTAATATAGCTTCCCAGTTTTATACTGCAGAGACGTGTGCTTGTGTTAGTTAAGGGTCATACTTTGATTTTAAGACATCTGCTTTCATCTTTTCTTGGTCTTGAACAGTACTGACAGCAATAGTAATGTAAAGACAGTGGATGGCACAGGAAGTCCCCAAATCAGCAAAGAAAAGCTCAAAAACTTTGTCAGATGAAGAAAAGACTGCTGTGCTCTAACAGGTATAAGCCTTTCATCTTCATGTGAGATGAAGACACAATGTAACCCATGAAACAAAGATGGCCAATCCAAAATTTAACTACCAGTTCATGTTTTCTGCCCAGACTGATTTTAGGCAACAAACTAGATGCAAGTAATTTTATTTACACCACCAAAAAAAAACCAAATCAAACCAACAAAATAACCAAAACCCCAAACAAAACAAAACTGTCAGAGAAGAGAAACCTTACACAGATTTCTCAAGAAATTCAGACACAAAAAATTCCATTTCACTTGTGTTTTTCTGATTGAAGACAGCTTCAGTCACTTCTGCTATTCATTTCTTTCTTTCATTATGTTCCTTTTAAGTATTTTGCTGAGATTTTCTTATTCTTAAGCTTGGTTATTTGCAAGGCTATTTTTTGGACAGTTTCTGTTTATGTCCTACCAAAATCCATTTTGATTTCTCTGCACGTTTCCCTGTGGTGTCCTTGGAAATACTCAATCTGTATATTATAATCTGGGGACTGTCAGAGTAAAAGAAAACATAAATATCATGGCTGAGTTATTTGCAACACATTATACTGTTTTTTTACAGACCTATATTTTTATTAACTCCTGCACTGCTTTCCTCTTTCATGTATGGAAAACAAAGTAACCAACGGAGAGCTACTGGAAATTATGTGCTTGAGCTTTATTTTAGACCCTGAATAAAAGCTATCAAAGCAAACAGTGTATGCAAAGCCTCTCTCATTCATACAGAAAAAAAAAAATCTCAGGTATTTACCAGCTAACTTATTTCCCACCCACTGGAAAGCATACAAAGTCTTTGTGTAGCAGTACAGATGCCAAGTTATTAATTGTCAAAGGCAAATTTTTTTGAATTGCAAAAGTCAAAATATCTAAAAAAAAAAAGATGACCAAAAAAGCACCTAAAATGGCAAGGGTCCAGGCCAAGATGTCTTGCGCTTGAAATGCTGCACAGGCAAAGGAAAACAATCCTCCCAACACTCTGAATTCCTGATATATATTTTCTTAGGTACATCGAGAAACTGCCAAAACACAAGTAAAAATGTTTTATGCTCTTTCTTAGTCTATTTCATCAAAAATTAAGCATGACTGCAGATAAAAATTTAAAGTCAACAAAAATTTAAAAGGAATTATGAATACAGAGTCAGAGAAACTCCACCATAATAACCTCTCCTAATATGCAGTACAACTGGAAATACAAGTAATTTAGTTTTTTATTAAGATAAGCTTTTTTATGGCTACATATTTCACATCATGGTAATGTTCATTGATGGTCTGAAGGCCTGAAATATCCACATTCTTTTCTCATCCATCTGTCAGAAACCCTCCTATTTTCCTTCAGAGAAAGGTGACTCCTGTTCACATGAAATCCAACCACTAATCTTTCATTATTTACACTTGGCATAAGGTCAGGTCTATAAGATTCAACAAGCAAATTCTGATGTTGTATTAGAAAAAAGATGAAGCATGACTGCTTTATGTTTTGGCTCCTTAGCTTAGCATATCTGGAGGGCACAAATTCACAACTGCTCTCCCCTCATTTTCATTCATTTACAGCCTTGCAGGTCAGAAATGTGACAATATTGTTTTAGCACCCTGTTCTGCTTCTCTGGCACACCTAATAAGGAATAAACTCAGTCCTGGTTATCCGTGTATTTCTAACTCCTGTAAGCACTTCACACGTACAAACTGTACTTCAGGTTCCATTGCCTTGCTTCTTTTTGCTCATCACTACACAGGAATTTGGGGTCACCCAAGATCCAGGCCCACCTTCCCACAGCAGAATCATGGTGTAGGGTGGGATCTGCACTTAAATGGGGGCTATTCCACTGCAGAGAGTGAAGCCATTAAATTAGTGGGTAACTCCCCCTTGGAGGATTTGATGACTTGATGTGTGAATTATCTGTCATATCAGTTCACCTAGGATTTGCAAACTGACTCTGGTTTTGATAAGAAAAAAGGGGAGCGTAGCCCAAACCAGCAGGCGAAGTGTATTTTTCTTCTCTTTTTTTAACATAATTTTTTACATTTAATTGACATGTATAAATAAATGTGAGAACACTGTGGTAGACTTCCTTATTAGTCTAGTAGAAAACACTGTATTGCAAATATAAGCTTCTTTGCAGGGATTGCTCCTGACTGCCAGCAAATCCAATAAAAATATGACTTTTGATTCAGCTTAACCATATAATACACTTTATCACCCAGTGTCTTGTGTAATAAATGTTACTGAAAAGACTAATTTAGGATCTGAATTTATTTTAATTAGTCTTTGTAACACTGCAGCAGATGTTAGCCTGTGTAAAAGCAAACCTGCACTTGTGAGGAATCTCAATGAGAAGGCCCCAACATTTGATTTGCTCAAACATACTGCCTGCAACCGCAGACAGGAGGGGAGAAAGGAAAGGAAAGAACGAACAAGATGCAGGAGGATGAGGAAAAAAGGCAGCAGAGATTCATTTTGTTATAAACATGTCCTGCTATCAGTCACAGCACTGGAAAGGTGAGGCTGCAGAGCATCATTAATACCTGACAGTTGTTGTTAACTACCAGGGAACACCAGATAACCTTCCTGAGAATATCTATACCCCCATCTTGGGCAACAAAGTAATGAGTCCCAGTGGAAAGAAAGCACTGGCCGTCTTTGTTGTAGCTATTGATCTCCTGATGTGATTTAGATAAGGGAGGAAGAGATAATGGCATTGATTATTCTATTTAGGAGCCAGACTGAGACTAAACTAAAGTATAATACGTAAAGAGGAAAAATCCACACTCGATCACTTCTTTTTTGTTCTTTGCCATTCAAGCCAACACCAGGTGGTCACAGCAACAGGGAGACACATCTTAATAAACATATGGGGTTTGGCTTCTGGGACAATTTGATACAAACTAACATATGACAGAGGGTTTTTTTTTGTTTCTTCTTCATTACTTTAAAGGACAAGCAATGTTTTCATAAAGCAAATTCAAATTCATGGGAAGAATAGACTGTTTTCCTGCCAAGAAGGTTGACAGAAGTCAATGATGGAGATCTCAGGCTGACAGCAGGACATGCATAGCTAATTTTGCTTTATGCTCCTTGCCCCCCTTGTGAAGAGTAGTCAGCTCCGGCCAGGTAGTTTACAGAGAAGAATCTTAAAAAAAGAGAAGGAATGCTTATGACTATCCACAGCAAGATGTAATTATTCTGACAAGCCTTTACTGCAAGTCACCTGCAGACAGGGATTAGAGCCTCAGGCCTTGCCTCAGAGTAAAAAAGAATCCCTGTTGCATATGACAGCAGACACCAGTGAGATTTAGATATACCCTAAAAATTGAAAAAATAAAAAGAAAACCATTTCCAATCTTTTTAAAGCTGCTGAGCTTAAACTGCGCCTAAATTTGTTGACAGGTTACAGAAGTCACTGTTCTACCAAGGGAACACAGTGAGGGGTATGATGGATTGACAACCATATCCTGTTTTATATTCTCTATTATGCTTTCCCATATTTGGAATACCATCATAGACCTGAAAACCAACATAAACTTTTACTTCTCTCCTCAGTGAAGAATTTCAGACATCAAACTGAGGTTCTCAAAAACATGTGCATTTAGATTAAATATTATTAATCTTTTATTGGTTTGATTAGAAGATATATTTTGCAAATTATAAAAGGAAAACAAATAAAATATGTAGGAGCTAAAATCAAAATAAATATTTTCAGTTCTTGGATGTCAACATATAGTTTCTACATGTTGTGGAGACAATACGTTCACCTGTTTGTGACCTTGCCCTTGACAGTGTCAAAGAGCTGCAATTGACATCAGGCAGAACTGCCCTAAAGATTTTTCAGGGAAACACAACTGATCTTTTAAATATGAAACTGTAAAAACCAATCTTTATAAACTTTTTTTTTTTTTTTTGGTGGGATTCTGGTTTAGTTTTTTGGGTTTTTTAAATGTTTTGTGTTTCTTGAACACAAAGCTGTTGAAAGAAAATAAGCCTGGCTTCCTAACAGGATTCCATGAGTTGGGTGGGGAGATACTTGAGCTTCTGGCACCTGCTATAGCAAATTAAAGCTTTACAGTGAAGCTAAAGGGTGGATTTGAAGCATCCAAGCCCTAATCCAAATTTTAGGCCCAAACTGTAGTTTCCCACAAAATAGAAACCTTCTCTTCCTGTCAGTTTTAGAGCAAACCTCTAAGACCTCATGTCTTAATTAGAATGGAAAGAATTATTGTACAAAATCACAAAGCACTCCCAACATCTCTGTGCACTGTACCACTTCTCTCCATGGATCTCTGCAAGCTCAGTGTGAACAACACACAGCTCAGACACAGAGGCTGCTGGCAGCTCTGTGGAGGGCACTCAAAACCTGCTCTTCACTGTGTGCACAGAGTCACTGGAACACAACACACTGAGCATCACTGCTTGCACAGAGCCCTGCACCACCAGCGCCAATCTATATTGCAGAATCAGCGTGAGAGGAGAGAGCAGAAGCAGTGAGAACAGCCAACTTTATGCAGGCAGAAGCACAAACTGCAATGCTAAAAACAGTCCTTGAAGGATTAATTGTAGCTTCAGACTTCATAATTCAAACATGAACTTCAGAGCAAAACAGGCAGTGTGGGTCTAGTTGGCTTAAGGGGGAAAAGAAATCCCTCTAAATCTATTGTCAATGTAACACGGTAGATATACTGACATGGTGTCTGAAGGTAAAAGAAGCATAGGTTTTCCCTTTCAAAAGGAAATCGATTGAGCCATGAAGAAAGGGTGGATTTACCCATTTCCTTAACAGAGAAAGTTGGATCACTAGTGTCAGTGTTTGAAATAAAAAGCATTTCTGTGCATTTTTGGCACTTGTGCTGAAGAACAAAGAAAGACTTAATGGTGGGAAAGAAAATACAACTTGGGATTTCATTACTGCAAGTCAAAATAAGAATATACATAAAATCATCGGCACAAATAATTTTATCCCCCTCTGTATAGCTGTAAAATACTATGACTGAAAAATGATTTATGAATAATACATCCAGGATTTAGGTACAGGTTGAGGTGCCCCACAATCAGAAGTCACATTCTATATTTCCTGTGAAAGACCAGTAGGAAAAGCCAAAATCCTGCGCATAGGACATACCAGCAATTCATAGGACCTTAAATATCTGAAACTAAGTCATTTTAGTTCAGCATAACATTTTAGAGCAACATTATATCACCTATATTGCAGGTCCAAGCAACTCAAACCTGATCCCATAAAGGATTTAATTCTAATCTTACTTGTCCTCTGATACAGAAATTTTTCAAGTGAAAGTTGCCTTTATGTGTTTTTCGTGCTTCTAGTAATTTGGACGATGATTTTGTGACGTGTTAAAATGAAGCTGTGGCAGTTGACCTGCCTGTCAGCAGACATAAACCAAACCAACTCATTAGATTAAACTCAAATCCCCCCCAGTGGCATCTTTGATTCCATTCAATATTTTCATGCTCTAAGGCTATCTGTGAATGCTTTGACTGTATTGACACTTTTTTTTATTTTATGGTTTGACAGATATTCCAGAGCTAGAGGGGAAGTACTAAAGAGATAATAAAAATATTTTAGAATCATTAAAGAAAAAGTGGAATTATTCTACTATTGTTTTAGAAATGCATTCATACATTGAAGCTATACATACCAGAAATTCTAATACAGGTAGACCCATTTATACCGTATTTCTCAGCCACTCCTAAGTCAAGATGACATTTTCAATATGAACTGTCAAAATAAGACAGACAAATCCTAGTAGAAGTGATTACATTTCTAGCAATATCTTTTGGGAATTATCTTATAATATTTCTTTCATTTCACAAAGAAAATATTTTTCCCTTCTTCTAAATTTTGCAAATCTTTAGCAAGAATTCCCAGGTAAAAGGTTAAACACAAATTGGATATCAGCTAAGCTTCATTTAGCAAAATTAACTCATGCTCCATCTTCTGCTTAATTTCCAGTAAGGTGCGGTGTCAGTTCCTCCATCTTCTGCTTCATGCTACTGTCCTGACTGATGATAACTGACCAGTGTTCTTAAGTATTTCAATTATTTAGGGAGGTAATTAATATCTAGAAAATACTTTTGTTGCCAGGAAAATGACAAAGGGAATTAGGAAGCTTCCTAATCCAGGTTGGTGGTAGTTTTTGAGTAAACAGTGGAAATGCTGTTACCAGGCGCCTTTACCAGCTGCTGGGTTTAACTGGCAAATGTTCTTTAGATAATTCCTGCTCTTTGATGTTCCAGCCCTTTCTGGTTTCTAGGTAAGCTGAAAAAAAATGCTGAATCCAGCACTAGAAATGTGCTTTCATGAAATTCCCTTGGGCCTGCCCTTAAGCCAGCTACAGTTGGTTGAAACCACTTTTTACTGGAGAAGAGGTTCTGATAAAGATGGTACTAAACAATGGCATTCCTGTTTAAATTCATGTCATTTTGGGTTTTTTTTTTTGTATTTTTTTTTCAGGAAACACATCAATTGTCCTAGAACCATTCCAATAGGACATATGAGAAGTCATATATATGTAAAATAAACTCAAACTTTGAGACACAAATGTTAAGGCTGAAGAGGAAAAAAAAGTACATTCACTTTAAGGATTTTTGAGAGGCAGGGAAACTGTGCTAGAAATATGTATATTCTTTCTACTTCTTAATCATTTGTGGTAGATACTTTCTTGTGTAGAGAGAGGATGAAAATAAGCAGAAGACAAACATTTAATTTCCAAAGGAACCATATTTTTAGTTTATCGGAAAATAACTGAATAATTGCAATGCTAACATTTGTAGAAACTCAAAGGCCACACAAATGACTAACCCTATTGAGAATACATTATATATGCATGTGGTAAGGGCAATTGCAAGAGAAGATCAAAAGACACCATGTCTTAAGTTTAATAACCCATTTAATATTGCCTTTCAATTCCATTTCATGCTCAGTAAAGCAAGAATAACTGAACCTTTCACTGATGCTGGCCTCAGATGAACAGCTTTTGTTTTGAGGGCTCTGGTTGCAATGCCTTATCATAGTTGACAAGTATGGCCTTGTAGCAAATGCCAGGGACAGTGTCAGAGGAACTGCTCCTGCACCCAAACAAGGATATGTCTTTAATGGGCAGCTTTTCTTAACTAGGTTCATACTATTCGTTCGTGTGCATAGGGAAAAGGCCTGGCATGCACTGCCTTTGTCCCTTCCCCACCACATTCCCCCATCTTTCTTGTAATGAAATACAGCACCTGCAAATGGGCAAGGGGTGGAAATGGGCATGACATGCTGAAGTAAGCAAAACACAGCACACTGTCCCATCAGAAAGGTTAATGGCAAAAAGAAGCAAGACATAAACTCATGACATGCTAAGAAGCCACTTTAAAAAGGTTAATGGCTATTGCTCCCAGTGCTTGCCTAAAGAACAAACTGAGTTGGGACTCAGCCAACTGAGAGCAAAGAATATAAAAGGAATGAGCAATAGCTTGAAATCAAAGATTACAAATTGAACCTGCACCAGAGCAGACAGCAAAGGTTTATATAGCCTAGTTACACAGTACAACATACCATTATCTAATGTTGTTCATAAACAAAATTATTTGATCAGTAGATCAGGGATCCTGTACAGGATTGTGTATTTTGAGTCTGTCCATACAGCATAAGCAAAAAGACAAATCACTAATTCATCAGGAAATTCATTGCAGTGGTTTGGTATTTGCAGGGTAAACTGGCTCTAGCCGGGCTACTCTAAAGTCTTTAAAAAACAGCAGGTCCCATCTTTGCTTTCGCCTTTTCATAAACTACTCAGAAATCTTGTGTTTCACCTTGAAAAAGACAATATACGTCAGTAAAATTAGGATAATGTAATATTGTAATAGTGTCTCAGCCATCCAATGCTATCTTTATTATAACCAACTGGAAATGAAAATGAAAAAGACTTGGTGAAGTTTGCTACGAAGAGCTACTAGAAACATGAAAAATTGTTTTGTTGTAGACATGCAGCTGAATTACAGATTTCAGCAGTTTAGAGGCTTTGCATTAGAGTTGTACTAGGACCTAGTACAGCTGACCCACATGCTTTGTAAAAGGATGAAATTCTTACAGGTCATGTGTACCTCAGCAGATCACACTTCTTCCTTGGTTACATCACAGATACACACAGATGCCAGAGCATATCCCCCAGCTGAATAAAGATTTGTCTTTAATTTTCATGGAACCCTCTTGTTCTACAGGTATGGGGGTTATTTTTTTTAATCCCCACTACCTTCACAAAAAGGGCTTAACTGTTTGACTGTATCTGTATACAGTGAAATGATTTCTCTTTTTCTGTTACAGCTTTTCCAAAAATTTTGCTTCATCCCCATCTCCTACACATTCCTTTGCACTCCTAGGACCTTCCAAGATGACAGTTAAACAGTTAATCTGACTGCACATTCACATTTTTCAGAATGTGATGGTCCACTAAACCACAAGAGGAGAGTGCAATATCACCACAAATCCCCCCAAATTATCAGGCAGACTTGTAGGTGCCATCTCTACCAAAGGACTGTAGAGGCCAGAATCATTAGCTAAAAAAAGATGGGTGTGCATCAAGTCAGAGGAGAAAGGGAGAAGGATTATCACAACAGAAAATTACCAAGTTAGACTTTACTATACACTCAGTTACCTCTTTTTATGCAATCACCTGTGTTATGCTCTGTGCTGTGACAAATATAACACATTAAAGGGGAAACTATTATCAAACTGTCTTTAAAATATGAAGTACAATATTTGGAGTACATAAAAAAGGGTAATTAACAAAATTTTGTTTGGAGAACATGTACTAATTCATATGAAAAAAAAACATGATGTTCGAGTCTACAGTGGCAACAGTTCTCTTCCTGCAGTGCTAATACTGTCTCTATTAGCACAAAACCTCTGTTTCTAGGAGGGGGTGAGTAGCACAGGACAGACAGGGTTAGAAAAGCTGTTGCAATTCTGCATGTTTAGATGCAGATTTTTAAATTATCTCCATGTTCTTATACTGAAGCCATAATCTCAAAATTGCTTCAAATCATGTAAAAACAACTGTCTCAACTTTTGAATAACATATAAGCATGTCATGTGGTTAAATATTAAAATACTGACTGATATGATCCTGTAACATGTTAAATCTCCTTGATCTAATCAGGGAGTGCTTTTGAGAAATACTTGACAGTTCTGACTTGCTCTGAAAGTAAAGCAATCATCCAGGTAATTACTGGGAGAAACAGGAAGATTATGGGGAGGGATTTTGCTGCCTGATTTTACAGAATCCCAGAATGACTAGGTTGGAAGAGACCTTCAGGATAATTGAGTCCAACCCATTCCCTAATACCTAAACTAAACCATGGCACTGAGTGCCACATCCACTA
>JAYDZK010000169.1:47046467-47096954 GCA_034509185.1 Euphonia xanthogaster
AACTTCTTCCTAATATCCAACCTATATTTCCCTTGGCACAGCTTAAGGCTGTGTCCTCTCATTCTGTCAGTTGCTGCCTGGAGAAAGAGACCAACACCCACCTTTCTAGGAGTCGTAGTGAATGATAAGGTCACTGAGTTTCCTTTTCTCCAGGCTTAACAACCCCAACTCCCTCAGTCGTTCCTCACAGGCTTGTGTTCCAAGCCCTTCACCAGCCTTGTTGCCCTCCTCTGGACATGCTCAAGCCTCTCAATGTCCTTCCCAAACTGAGGGCCCGGAACTGGACACAGCACTCAAGGTGTGGCCTCACCAGTGCTGAGTGCAGGGGGAGGATGACCTCTCTGCTTCTGCTGGCAACACTATTCCTGACACAGCCCAGGATGCCATTGGCCTTCTTGGCCACCAGGGCACACTGCTGGCTCATGTTCAGTTGGCTGTCGACCAGTACCCTCAGGTGCCTTTCTGCCCGGCACTATCCAGCCACACCATCCCAAGCTTGTAGCATTGCAGGGGGTTATTGTGCCCAAAATGCAGGACTCGGCACTTGGACTTACTGAACTTCATTTTATTGGATTCCACCCATCCATCCAACCATTCCAGGTTCTCTGCAGAGCCCTCCTACCTTCCAACAGATCAACACACTCTCCCAGCTTAGGGTCGTCTGCGAATTTACTAATGAAAGACTCAACGCCCTCATCCATGTCATCAATGAAGATATTAAACAAAATAGGTCCCAGCACAGAGCCCTGAGGGACACCACTGGTGACTGGCCCCAGCTGGATGCAGCACCGCTCACCACCTCTCTCTGGGCCTGGCCATCCAGCCAGTTCTTAACCCAGCAAAGAGTGCTCCTGCCCAAGCCGTGGGCTGCCAGCTTTTCCAGGAGTGTGCTGTGGGAGTCAGTGTCAAAGGCCGTGCTGAAATCCAAATAGACAACATCCACAGCCTTTCCTGCATCCACCAGGCTGGTCACCTGGTCATAAAAGAAGACCAGTTTGGTCAAACACGAGCTACCCCTCCTAAACCCGTGCTGGTTGGGTCTGATACCCTGGACATCCTGTAAGTGCTGCATGGTGGCACTCAATATAAACTGCTCCGTCACCTTACTGGGTACTGAGGTCAGGCTAACTGGTCTATAGTAACCAGAATCCTCCTTCCCACCTTTTTTTGTGAATGGGCATCACATTGGCCAGCTTCCAGTCATCTGGAACCTCACCAGTGAGCCAGGACTGTTGGTAAATGGTGGAGAGTTGCTTCACAAGCTCATCTCCCAGCTCCCTCATCACCCTGGGATGGATCCCATCTGGGCCGATAGATTTATGAATATCCAAGTGTCTCAGCAGTTCTCCGACTGCCTCCTCACAGATAACAGGGGGACCATTCTGCTCGCTGACACCATCTACCAACCCAGGAGGACAGTCGTCCGAGGACAAGCTGTCTTCCCACTGAAGACTGAGGCAAAGAAGGCATTAGGCACTTCTGCCTTCTCCTCACCTGCTGTTACTAAGTTCCCTCCCGCATCCAGTAGAGAACAAAGGCTGGTCTTACCTTCCTTTTGCCATTAATATACTTGTAAACACATCTTTTACTATCCTTTACAAAAGTTGCCAAAATAAGTTCAAACTGAACATTTTAGGGAGCCATTAATATTTTACAATGCCTCACATTATATGGAAACTGTTTTGTGAACTCAACTATATCAGATCTGACAGAGCATCTATTCTTAACACTGTTTGCCTTCTTAAATAAATGTCCTGAACCTATCTTTTTTCTCAACCCCAGCAGTATCTTCAGGGTTGTTCAAATGCATTTTCAATAACTGGTTTTCTTCTTGCAAAACTGAATTCAACTCCTGTGTAGAGCTGTTACCATCACTGCTGTGTGATTGTAAGTTGTCACATCATGTTTTCTTTTAATATCCTCTTCTAAAAAATACAAACATGTAATTTAATGTATCATTACATATTCGGAACCATCCTATTTTTCTTCAGAAATTTATGCATTTGCTGCCATTCAGCTCCCACATTTGATGTAATATATTTTTGTAAGTCAACAGAGTAAACCAAAGCTTCCACAATAAGATGATTCTCACTTACTTTGTAAATCAAAAAGAAAAGCTGCTATTGCTGATTATGTCAAGAGGTTAAGAAAATACCATGCTTCATAAAAGAAAGTGAAGAAGAGCTGAGCAAGAGGATAATTAAAAAGATATAGCTGAAATATGTAATAGTTTGAGAAATAGAGAAGTATTTATATATTTTCAGACAGAAGTTGCTTCAGACTTTAAAAATCAGTTATAAATCAAGAAAGAAAACTAGTCCAGGCAAAAAAATTTTCATAACAGTTCCCAGAGAATCAGAAATGAATGTACAACTGCAAATGCAGTCCCAGAGTGATGCTGTTCTCATAGTAAAATACTAGCTGCAAAAATTTTTAATCTTGAGCAGCTATCTTGTCCATGCCTCCCAACAAGGAACATCCATGTTTCAGACCCCAGCTGGGTACCATGCCATCCCCAGGAGGGGTGGTGAGGGGGGGCTCCCTCCCACCACAGGCCAGCTGAGCAGCCTTCCTGGACTTCCCCCACCTTCCTTCTGCTGTAAAGAACACAACCCAATACAAAAGCCCAATGAAAATAAACCTTTGGTATAATCAACAGCAGACGGTTTTTTAAAACAAAAACTATTTTTGTTCCATAAAACAGTAAAATCAAAATAAATCAGGTTAGCGAGGAGCATGTTTTTGATTTTCTATCTAAATTGCACCCTGCAGCACTGCTTTCCTTTGTGAACTATAAAACAAGGTCTCTTCAGCAGACCACAGTCCAGTGTAGCCCAATAGGCCTACATATTTTACAATATAATTTGGAAACAAGACTATCTGTGAATTTAGAAATTCCTGGGGACACATATATGCTTCCTCTGGTTGTTCTTCAATAATAAAAATTAAATCCTATTGCTGAAAAGGAGTCCAACTTTTGAAGATAAAAGAATCTGTTTCAAAAAGCATATGAAATGACACAGAGACAGGCAAGTAGCTTTTGTGAATACCCAGAGACTAGTGTTCATGTGAACATGGCTATTTATACTGACTTCTCTTTTGTTTGTTTTTTTTTTTTTTTTCCTTGATCTTTTGATATTTCTTGGAAGTAGAACATGACACTGAGATCTTTAGGGAAAACATGCATCATCAAGCATAGTTATATTGACTTATGTTTTTGGCTGGTAACAAGATTTATTAGTCTTCGAGATATAATAATGTCATGGATTTGCTGAAGTCAATATGTCTTGTGCCAATAAATCTTGATATTGGCAAGAGAAGTCAATGCCTACTTAGGATTTTTCCAACCAACAAAGCATCCTGTTAATATCAGTTCTGCTCTCACGCAATAAGCAGTTCCTCTGATACATTATTTTGGCAATGTAGTCTGTTTTATTCAAAAAGCAAATTTCATTCCAAGTCCCATCACTTGCTTAGCTGATGACTGGCTTTCAAGCATAGAGTCAGGCAGAGAGGGACACAAAAAAAGCTTTGCTTCCCAACTTGGAAAGGGCATGAACAGTACATTCTTGCACTTATTTCAGTGTGATGTTTTAATGTAAAATCCTCCTGTAAAGACCTGGAAAATAAAATTTCTCTGGGTACGGCCAAAAACTGGAAAAGCAAATAAAAGCTCTTTTTACTTGATGATAGCTAAATCTGAAACTTTCAGAGATATTTATGTTGAAGCTGCATGATTTTGTTACAATAACATTTGCTTCAACAATGTACTTTGCCAATTGTCTTTCGCCAATGCCAAGAATGCTATCTTTGATGTGAAATCAAATAATGTCAACAACAATAATAATCTGAAAATCTTTATATCTAATGAAATTTCTCTACCTAATTTTTTCACACATTCTAATTCACTCCTAGGTTATTCCTTCATATAACTGACCATATCTTAAACCTAAAATTTTCTCCTATCATCCAGTCTGATGTACCTTTTCCTGACAAAATAACCTCTTCATAAGAGGTCATAACATTATATATTATACATTTGCAAAATATAACCCTAACTTTGCCAGGGAAAAAAAACCCCAAACTTGTCAAAACACTTCTAATATTTAAACACTGGTTTGTAATTTAATTCTACACTTTCTAATCTGTGCAACAAAATACAGTGAAATTCAATGTCTTGATGGATCACTCATGGAAAACTGAAGTAATTACCCTCATTCTAATATTCCTATTTAAATGCATGGAAAAATGATTAGCTGAAAGTTCTTTATGTGGCAGAAATGGCATCTGCTTAATATTTATGCTAATGTGAAATACCTCTTACCCTAAAGGTTAAGGGTGATGCATGAATGAAAAATTAAAGCAAATAAAAACAATACAAATAGAAATTCCTGCTACATAATGTCATTTTAATTAATTATTTTTTTTTCCTGCAGCATGGGTGTGACATTATTTCTTGGGCATAACTTTTGCTGATATAGGCATAATCCTATGAAGGCCTCTTTTTAAATTTTTCCTTCCTCCTCCTCCTCCTCCTGTTGCTGGTAATGCATGTGAGATCTAAGTCCCAATGCATTAAAGATATCTGATAGTCTTTAGGGCATATTCAAAGCCATTCCTCATATGAGCCTGAGGTAAGAAATGAGTAACATTACCTGAGTATTGGATAACTCTCTATCTGTTCCCCACCATACTTGTATGGTGTATATGCCCAGCAAAAGAACCAAGAACTACGCCAGCAATTTTTCTCTCCCATGTCTAGCCCAGCTCATCCAAAAACTTGCACTTAAGTGAACAGTCTTGGGCATACTAGGGCACCTTTTTACCCCAGTATGTCCAACGCAAATATTTGCTGCTATTTGTTCTTTCTCTGTGCACACCTCTAAGAGGAATTCAATTTCTTTTTCCTGAACGCTCCTCCCCCATGTTTAATTGAAAATTGCAATTATATCCCTGATTATCTTCCTCTTCTTCAAGCTTCATCTTCTTAAGATGAGCTGGCACGTAAGTTATACTGAGTAGAGAGAATAATATTGCATGAAATTTGGGTGAGGAGAACAAGAGTTTTATAAAGCTGTAAAAGGAAACCACGACAATTTGTTTTGACCAATGAATTAAGACACAAAGGCTGAAGTTTTCATGAAAAGATCAGATAATGACTAGAAAATAAAGAGATGTTAAAAGAAGCTACCAAAAGAAAAATAAAGAACTGGAAAAAAGATATGAAGATGTGTGCCATCTTAAAAGGAAAAAAAAAAGGTATGGAATTTCTGTGCAAACTGTACCTGTATATCTGATAACTAAATACTGAATTTTCATTATATATCTATACCTAATATTTACATGACTATCAAATGCAAATTCATGAACCAAAAAACCTAGAGAAAAGTTCAGTAAAACAGAGGGTGACTAGTGGGAAACTAACAACTGCTGAATTTCTGCATGAGCAGGAGCTGAAAATTAAAAAGAACCAGTAGAATATTTCTTACTTATTCGGTACCATACAGAGTTTTTAAAATACCAATACAAACAAATAACTTAAGCAATTAGCTGAGTGTCTTACAGAAATTAGAGAGGAAACAATGCTGGCACGTAAGTTAACGTCAAAGATATCATCTGAACCAATATTAATATTTACACACATTTACTATTACATTATTACTTACACTTCTAGAGATTTCACTAAAGGGAAATCTCTCATTAAAATATATCACAGCATGCAGTTGAACTAAATATGAGCAATGTGCTACAAACAGTACTACCTGATGGTGGCTTTCAGCTCAATGACCATGATGCAGAGCAGTTCCTAATTTTAACCACCACCACCAAGCTTCAGAGAGCTTAATTCAAAAGGTTTGAGGCATAATGAAGCTTAAAATATTTTTGGAATTGCTAATAAATAAATGAAAATATTTGAAATCCAATGTAAGAAGCAAATTTGGCTGTATTTGACACACAGTACCATCTTTAAACCAGACTGCCAACACCCAAAGTTTCCTTTTAGTCTTATTTAAAAATTCAAATCCCCATCCTCATCTGAGATCTAACAGAAACTTGACATTAACTGAGTAAGCAAGGGGGACCTATTGAAGCTCATTAAAGACAATGAGAAAGAGATCTTGAACATTTATGAGGTATTTAATATTGAAAAACTAAACCAAACAAACCCTAACATCCCCCCAAACAGCAAGAAGCATAAAACAAAACACTGTTCTCCCTGCCCCACCCCAATTATTGACTAGTTTTTATATACACTTCTAAGTTCTGCTTCTGCACTAAGTCCTTTATCAGAGCTAGCACAGTGGCTTTAAAAAACACAGCAATAAAAAAAAAAGGAAAATCCTTCCAATCTTTTTACTTGTTTTTCTTCTTTAAATCTTCTTTTTCTTTAATTTTCTTGAATTAAGTACAAAACACTAACAGCAGGTGCCAAGTTTAACCTTTTACAGCTATCTATCACTAAATTTTGTAATGTGATAAATTTTTTTTCAATTTCTTCTTTGTTAAAATGAAGATTTTAGATGGATCTTACCATTAGGTGCACCACTGAATTTTACTACTAGAAATCAAACCCTAGCAGTTTTAGAAATAATGTTTAACACATCAGAATATAAATTACTGAAACCACAATCCCTCTACAATGAAACAGTGACAGCTGCTAGCTGGCAGCTGTAATAGAATTGAAAAATATAGCTCTGTAGAATATAAGCAAAATGGATTAATATTTCATTTGCTCAAGGAGGAAAGAATTCACACGGTAATGTGCAACCCTAGAATGGATTACAGTCAATGGGAAACACCTTCTCAGTTCACATGGGAGGTTCAGTGTTCTTGAGTTTTGAGAATTTATCTCACTTCCAAATCCTGGGTGTGCCCTTTAGGTAACCCCTTTCTAATCCTTCCCATTTGATGTTAGCAGGTGATAATCTCATAGAGTTAACACCAATATTACAGTGGTAGGTCATGTCAATCATTATACCTGTTCCACCAAAGAAGTCTAAAAATCCACATCTTTTAATTCAACTCTGCAGTCTGCTAAAATAATTATATTTATCAAAGAGTGTTTCTGTCAGCTGCTGAATTATGACTGCCCTTTATCACACACATTCTACCACAGGCAGGGTCTGGAAGGGTTAAAAAGGCTTCATATAGGTGAGGATGTTGCTCTATGAACTGTAAAATCAGTATTGAAAGCAACTTGGCAAAGGATCTCAGGCCCTGGCTTAATTAAAGTTGAGCTTGTTGTGCAAGTAAACGACACACAGTCAGGATTTGCTCTCTGCATAATTTACACATCCCTTGCTGGCTTGCTCTCAAAGCATCAGAGACTTATTCTAAGGCAAGCCTTGCATGATTTGATTCAGAGGTCATGTCATTGGAATAAAAAGAAAGAAAAATCAGTCATTGATATGTTTAGAAAAGCTTAGCTCAGAGTTTCAAAAGCCTGCACATTGTTAATTGTAGTATGCAGAAGAAAGCACATTTAGCTTGATACTGTGCAGTAGAAGAGTTCAAGATTCTGCACATAAGTGAAAGATTTATGTCTTACTCAGTTCAACAATAGAGTACTCTATATCTGAGATTTTTACAGTGAAGTGTTATAACTACTTATTTTTTAATTATTATGAGTATAGATCCTTGAATGTATTGATGTGAATGTAAATAGCTTAGAGCAAATGCATTTTTTAATTGAAAACTCTATATGACCAAGTGTACCTTTCACACTTTGTGTGTCAAATGACATCTTAGATTCAAATTTCTCCAGTGGAAAAAACTGTATCATTCTATGTGCTCTGAAGCACGTGTGTCAATTTGATGCTTTTTGGCGTTTTACCGAGATAGTAAAGTTATTATGCTCTCCATCTGTTGTTCCTTACACTGTTGAAGTTTGTAACTGGCAACACTCTTAAATACACAGGGTATTTAAATACAGAGGGTCTGTAAGCTATCTGCACTTGCTGGCAGAGAAAAATATTTTCAAGTACTTCAAGCACAGAAGAATGAAAAAAATTAGGGTGTAAATTGATCTCATGTCATGTAAAGGAAAGTTACAAATCTGTGTTGTCATCACGTTTTAGACCAGAACTATACTTTTAAATCATTTGAGAGTCATTGAAAATGAAGTTTTCACAAAGACTGAAAACACCTATACTCTTGGCTTACATAAAAGAGACTAAATTCTACCTTTGATACAAAACCCAAGGGAGAAACTCAGAGTTGCAGTTGTATCAGGCAGTAACTCAAAGGAAAGGGGCAAAGTGACAGTTTTACGGCATTCCAAATCATTCCCACCTCTGTTACAGCTCAGGTACACTGTAGCAGGAAAGGAGCAGTGAGGAAGGATTTCTGCCTCGGCTCTCATTCATGTTTGGCAGCACTGGTTTGCTGCCCTCTGGGTTACAACTTACAGACCAGGACAGTGGTACAGATGATACAGGGAATCTCCAGTCAGTAGGCATCATCCACAATTTGGGTCAAAAATGAGCAGGGTGATACTTCACTAAAACATGCTTAGTCTTGTGTTTGAGACATTAATGCATGAGTGCAAATTAAAGACTCTATAAAATACAAAAGAAAGAAAAATACTCCTTCCTTTTTCTTTTAAAGGTTTCAGGGCTATAAAATAGATCCTGTGAAAATATGCAAGCAAAGATGTAAGAACAATTTAAACTCAGATAAAGAACAAAGTAGTAAACCAATTTAACTGTATAAAAAGAAGACCATAAAAGAATACACCACTGAGAAAGATTATTTTTTTCTACTACATACTGATCACAATCAAGTCATGATTTATAAAATAATTTTTGCAAATAGGCTTCGCGCACTGGATTGTTCTAACAGGTCACATTTTTTATGTGACTTCAGAAACCTTTTATAATGACAAAATGTAATGTACAGACCTTGAGATTACTGCATGGTCATAAAACAAGGTGATTCCTCTTGCTTAAAATGAATTAATCTTAGAAAGTCATTCTCCTCAAGATATTAGACATACTACTGGCACAGATCCTACTGCCCCTTCTTTCGCCCTCTCTCCGTAGCTCGTTGCTCAGATGGAATTCCTGTTTTCATACAAAGTGACTGACGTGAACATATTCACAAGCAACTTTTACAATCTATTTTTTACACTTGCAACTGCCTGTAGACCAAGTAGCATCTTAAAGGAAAGTGTCACAGAAAATGCCTTGTAATAGTAACCCTCACTGTGGAAATTCTGCCTTAATATCCAACAACATCATATATGTTGCCATCAAGTTGCAGAGTATTTTTCATAAACAATATGCTACACCTTAATGACCAGGATATTTTGTATTTTTGTAAGTGCCTCACAGGCAAGTCCTGTCTGACCAACCTAGCAGCCTACTTTGATGGAGGGACTACATTGGTGGACAGGGGAAGGGCTACATATGTCATTTATCTGGATGTAAGGCCTTTGACACAAACCCCAAAACATCCTTCTCTCTGAACTGGGGATTAGGAGTAGGTTGCACAACTGCATGCAGAGGGCAGTACTCACTGGCTCAGAGTCCCAATGGGCATCCAAACCAGCGTGGCCAGCAGGGTGAGGGAGGAGATTCTGCCCCTCTGCTCTGCCTTTGTGAGGCCCCACCTGGAGCTGGCACCCAGTCCCCAACATAAGAAGGACGTGGACCTGTTGAAGGAGGTCCAGAGGAGGGCCATGAGGATGATCAGAGGTCTGGAGCACTCCTATGAGGAAAGGCTGAGAGAGTTGGGATTGCTCAGCCTGGAGAAGAGGAGGCTCTGGGGTGACCTTATTGCCGTCTTTCAGTACACAAAGGGTGCCTTGAAAGATGGGGACAAACGTTTAGAAGGGCCTATTGCAATAGGACAAGGGTTAATGTTTTAAACTGAAGGAGGGTAGACTTAGGTTAGATACACAAAGGTTTGTGCAATGACAGTGGTGAAATACTGGAACAGATTGCCCAGACTGGTGGTAAATACCCCATCCTTGAGAACACTCGAGGTTGCTCTGAGCAACCTGATGTGGATAGAGATGTGCTTGTGCATTGCAAGGGGGTTGAACTGGGTGACCTTTAAGTGTCCCTTCCAACCCAAACTCTTCTATGATTCCATGACTGTAATAATATTTTTCAAATAGCAATTTTGACCAAAGAGCTTAATAGACTTTGTCAAAAGAATTTATTGTTTATCCCACAACAGTTTCTAATTTCAGGAAAACCTCTACTCCTAGAAAAAGAATGGGAAACACACCGGAGATTTAAAACAAACACAAATAAGAAGAACCCAAAACAAAGAGAAAAGGAGAAAAAATACAAACAAAAAACTTTCTTAGTTTTGTAAAAACATTAGTAAGTTTAACTTTGCTAAATTTTGACAACATGCGCTGATACTTCTTAGGAATTTGTATCTAGATTTAGATCTCTATTTTAGATCCCAAACAAAACTTAGATGTTTGAAATTAACAGAAAGAGATGTGAAATCTCACTAGTCCCTTGATTCTGTCAATTACAATATTTCTAATGGAAGCCTTTTTATGAATACCCAATGTTAGACATAAATGATATTTTAAGTTACAATTTCATTTTTACAGATGGCACACATCATTGATCCTGTCCCTAATAATTCTCAGGTTAACAATCACCAAATACATTAGCTTGGGAAGAATAATAATCCTCAGAGTGATGGAATTTCTTACCAACATAGTCACTCATGGCTTTTTAAAGGCATGTAGCCACTGTTGATCTCAATGGTGTGGAAGACATTGAAGATATATATATATGTAAAAAAGACCAATGATCCAATAGGTTATAAATTTTTTGGAACTAGTCCAACAAAAACTTTTGTGGTTTCTTATCTTAATTTAGCATGCTTAATAATTTTTTGTAGCCTATTACTTATATATCATTACAGAGATCAAGGAGACTCTAAGTCATTCCAGCCCACACAAACAACTGTGACCAGGCACATATGTCACCAAAACCCACAGATTTCTAATGGGTGACATCCCACTGACTATCTGCACCTCTTTCTTTGAAGAAAGTATTCACTCAGACACTACTGAGGTGATGTCGTGGGGACTTCAGCTTTTCCTTCTGAGGGGCAGTATGAATGAGGCAGCACACTTAATGTCCCCTTCTGCCAGGACCAGCTCCCCTGATAGAGAAGCTGACTACTGCTCTCTGTCATGACCTCACCATTATGCCATAAACCACCCCTCTGCTGGGCTGTGACCTAGTCCTCTCTCTATTTAAACTTATGAAGTTCTCCCCTTCTGTCCATACGCAATGCTCACATAAGTGTGTCTGGGAGTGGCAGAGGTGCCCAATACAGTCCAGGGGAGAGCAATCTGTACACCAATGAGCAATGGCAGGAATACCATCAAGGGGTTTAATGTAAATGCTGTGAACTTGAGGCACTCTAGACCTCTTTATTCTACAAATCAGAGATCAATCTCTAACCAATGATTCATTATTGTAGGTTCAACTTGTGTTTTGCTATTTCAGTATGTAACTGTCTAACACCAAGCTGCACTGCTTTGATGTTGTTGCACTAGAACCTGATACCACTAAACTATATCCTTAGTACAAAAAGGGATACCCCTACCAAAAGATTTTCAAAAAAAGTAAATCTGCAATTGTTTTTCTTATCTCTGTTGCATAACCAATTTAAATCTGTTATTGCCTCTCTGTATTAATAGCTGCTTTGCATTCCATTATTTATTTCCTCTTCCAGTTTAGTGTGATTGACATGTTTTATAAACATGGCATTTTTTCGCAAGAAATAGCTACTGAAACCATTTGCTCAGCATAGACAGTGGTACCAACAACTCAATAGATCCTGCTTCCTATAATCAGTGCACTGTCATTGATCATTCAGTAGTTTTTGATTACTGACTTTCAGTTTTTTATCCATCAAAAGGTATTTAAGTCAATTGAAATTATATTTTCAAGTGATATTTCATAAGACCTTGTAATAAATGAGATGAAAAAAAAAATTAAATCCAGATAATTTTCCTTCTTAACAACAATAATGTGATCCAATGAAAGAATACCATGAAATAGAGGCCACTGCTTTTCCTTTGGGTGGCTCCCCTAGCTTGTTGGTGACTGAACAAATGAATTAATTTCAAACTTATGAATTCACCATACTAAGGACTGACCTTCAATTTCTGGAAAGAACATTATACATAATATAGTATTTGGTAACTTTTGCCTTCTCAGCTTTCAGTTACATTTACATTATCCAAACACAAGACTGCAACATTAATTTTACTGAAATGTTCAACTTTCTTTAAACCAAGCAAGAGTCCAAAAACATTTAACAGTACGCCCACCAATTCAACCTAAATTTATTTGCAATGATGTGGTCATATAATTATAGATCTGTGTAACACCCGTAAACCTTGTTCTATGCAAGGAGTTTATACCTGCCCTAAAACAGAGATCAAGCATGGAAAACCCCAAACCAGAAATTTAAGTCTGGTAAAACTATAAGCTAGAGGAAGCAGACTTTAATGATGGAAAGCATTAGCCAACCTTATTTCCCTGCTAGCTTGTCTAAAATTATTCCATCAGAAACAATTTGCCTATTCTCCTTTGAGACATATGCTTTAGGGAAGAAGGAACAATTATTCTATAAAATATGCAATAACACCAGACCATATTTTCTGAGAGGCTGTGATTTCACTGCTTTAGAAGCACTGCAACACAGACACAATTACCTAATATCAAATTTGGTCTGAATGTCAGTAGTTGTTACTTCTGAGAGAACCATATGAAAGGTGAAATAGAATGTCAAAACTCCAAGTGATCAAACCTGAGATTTATAACTTTTCCAAGAGGAAAAAACCTTATGCAATCTTCTATTAATGCAACCATTTACCCCCCTTAGCCTTCACCAACCAGTTCTATGAATTGTCTCAAGCTCCTGATAGATCTACCAATCAAGGACTGGCCAGCCTTCCCTGTGCCTTGACCTTTATCATGCTGAAAGAAGACAACAAAATGCTCTGGCTATAAGATAATATATTTTTCTCTGATGTTAACACTAACCAGAATATTCAAAGAGAAGTCATCTGACCGGTAACTGAGGAATAGAACAATACATCTGCCTCATGTGCTAGGTGGGCACACAAATATCTCCCAAAGAGAAGTGACCTATAATACCATGTTCTACTATCAGTATTTAAAAAAAAAAAGTGTCATAGCAAGTGTTTGGCAATGCCCATCTAACCTCTCGAGTTGCCCAGCTGCTCCCTCCTTTTGGATTCCTGTAAGCTGTAGTTCTGGATACTAAGAAAAGCCTTTGCTCTTATTTTGTATCCCCTCTTGCCCTGCCCTGCCACTTATGCATATTTCTTCAAAATTGTTCCCATTGTCCTAGTTTGTTCTTTTTCTGAAAGTGCTCCTGAGTAGAACATTTTGGCATGGAGCCAGGTATGCATCTGCTCTCCCCCTGCAGTTGCCCCTATTTATAACCCAGGTGTTAGCAGCTGTGTTCTTGGAGTCATCAGCCACACCTAACTTAAGTAATCTGCAGGCCTAAAAAAATATTGGTTCAGTGAATTTGCTGAAAAGAGGAGACTGATGGGAGGGTGGACAGTTAGCAAAAATGCTGTAATTCAGACTTGCTCTGCTTTACCTACTAATTCTTCTTTCTTGTAAACTGTCTCCAGGGAGAAATAAAATGCAAATCTTGTTTTTCTATAGACTGCAGATGACACTGCAACAGGAAAGAAAACTTCATGAAAATCATGACTATAATTGAAATGATCTCTGAATATTCATTCATTTATGCAACATAAACTAATAATTTAATTTAACTTGTAGAAGATCCACCTAAATGAAAAAAAAAAAAACAACAAAAGAATAACTTGCTTCAGGTGCACTAAATCTATAACTTCGTTTTATATAACCTAGTTTAATGAATAGTAGAATTTTAATTAAAACCTAATATGTTTTTAATATAAGTTAGTGATATACAAGTATTTAAAACACTTAGAAAATCTGATAGATTTATAACTTGCTGTTAAATTATCATTTGGTGATCCATCTCCAGGTATATAAGGTCTCTTAAAATGCTGGATGTTAGATATAAGGGCTATATTTGAAATGCTTAAATACTAGTATATAACTGTCTGTAATAAAATCAGAAGCTCTGAATTTCATCATACTTTAATACTGTTCCATTACTCCAAAGTAATGGAAAAGCCATTTTCTAGCACTTGCTTCAAGGACTCCATTAATAACATTTTTCACAAAGGACCTATCTTTTTTTAAATAATACATTATGAAGTTATTCTAAAGTGTTTAAAAACATGCAACTAAGTTTGGACAGAACTTCTCAGCCTTTTAATTCTCCCTAATGGAGATTTTTTTAAAAACTATTTCTAAACTATTTTTAGTCACAATTTTTTATTGCAACTTAACATGCAGTTCAATAACAAGAATAGAATTACTAAGTTATTAATTTAATATCACCTATGACTCTTCTGTACTAATTACTCTGCCATTGTATCAGCATGATCTAGCTTAAAAATCCATTTCTGGCCAAAGCTGAAGACTTACTTGATGGCTTCAAACAAATCACTGCCTTTTAACTTTCACTGCAAAAAGTATTTTGCCATTTGATGCTTGGATATTGCAAAGAAATAAAGGGGGGGTTGCATAGGGACAAAATACATTGGCAGAGCTGTGCGTGAGAACATATACAAATACTCACAGCTGGTCTGCAATATAGACAGAAGGAAAGCAAGTATTAAACCAAAGTGCAGCAGCTCTTGCCAGCAGCAACGTGCATGTCCTGAGAGCTCTGCAAAGAAGATACAGCCCACTCCCCATCTTATCACTGAAAGAGCCATGCAGCAGCTAGGTAAGAGCCTGTTCACTTTCAGCAGCCAATTAACTAAACTAAGTTTTATTTTGGAGACAGCAATGAAGATTATGCTGGATGAATTTAAAAAAACGTAGACTAGAAATATAATTAAAGGGACTCTTCAGCAAAGGCTGACTCTCATTTTTCAAGAGACAGCAATTTCTTTCAACTTCTTGCACTGAATACATAAATTTATTTCAAGATCAACCCATGAGGCCTGAATCTAATCAAGATTTAAAATTTTGGGCCTGAGGACTGTGCTTTCTCAAAAAAGCACAATTATTCACAAGCTACCCTGACTGCTTTCAGAGAGAAGAGATCCAGACTGTGTTCTGTCTTCCAGGAATTTTAATTGAAGTTTAAGGGCCTTTGGATCTTCCTCATTCAATCTAGCCATGCATAGCAAAGGTACCTTCAAATGTACTCTCCCAAATCAAAGCCTTTTATCAGTGGACCTAAAGGATAAGACTGCATAGGCCTACAAATGCCTGCCTTCTGCCAAAGGAACTCTCCCCACCTGAGCTCCTTTTCCTCCAACCCACAGAAGTGTTCCCATGAAAAAAGGAAGAGATGCAGCCCTTCTAATTCTCTGGGGTACCAACACATCACTCCTTGCTTATTTTTAGCTCCTTAGTCTGAGAGGGTTAAAGAGAAGAAGTATCGTGATGTCTCTTGCCATACCAAAAGGCAAGTTTCCTTTAAACTTCTCTGCTTTTATCTGGCAGGCTGAACTCCAAATAATTGTCATATATAAACTGTCTAAAAAGAACCCAAAACATCAAAATCTATCTCAAGAAGAAAAAAAAACATTCAGAAAGCATTAAAGAATTACCTTGTGATTATTTCTTAATTCTGAGTAATTGTTTCAGATGCATTGTTTTGCTTTTTCCTTCAAATAATTCAGTGGCAAAAGTATAAAATCGTATGAGTAAGTGTTCTGATTTCCTGCATGTGCATTTCTCCTAGTTTCCCTTAAAGTTCAGAGGTACTCAAGCATGATATAATTTCTACAGATGTAGTCAGTCATTTTCATAGTATTTTCAAAAATTACTTCTGCATTTAAGTGAATTGAATATGTGATAATATATATTTGTAATGTCTAGATCTATCTATCTACCAATATATTTCGTTAGCCACATTTTCAATAAGGAGGTGAACCAGAGGTCATGTTGTCAGTACTAGAATTATATGGAGAATATGAGAAAAGAACTTCCCAGAACTTTTTATGAAATATAAATACACATGAACTGATTTTAAAAAGTCATAGAATTTACCAGTTTTGCTCACAAATAAATAAATTATTGCCATTTTATTACTTCATGACAAAACAAACTGATGCAATACAAAGCATACTGATTGTAAATTGTTATTTACCTGCACAGCCATAGGCAATATTAGCTTCAAGTCAATACTAGCTTCAAGTCTACCAGAGCTTTTAGCTTTAAGGATAACATGGATATTCCACACATGATACTGGTCTGAACTATGAAGGCACAGCATGGATGTCTTTAAACTTGGGGTCCTTGATGGCTGTGTTTAGAATGCAGGCTTATCCTCCACGTGCAATTAACTAAATTCAGATAGCATTCCTGCAAAATTCCTTAGTCTCTTGATTCATCAGAGACTAAACCCCTAAACCTATACATCCAACATTATCAAAGAGAAAAGTAACAAGTTTCTAAAGTTTTTATGCTTGTAGGCAAATGAAATATTAACTATGCATACAAAACAGATTTACGTATGGATGTCAGAGAGGTTCAGCAAGCCAATACACCCAGACCTTCAACATAATTATACATTGTAAAATATAAACCCAAGGACAAGCAGTTCTCTGCTTGCAGCCCCAGCGCTGTTAGAATATTCCTCCTGCCTGGCTACAATTCCTAAATATTTAAACTGCTCTGGCAGATCCATTATTTTCTCACTAATTCAGAAATGGGCAGCACTTGGTGGCAACATGGCAAAGGCAGGGAAAGGTCTGAGATGGATAGTCACTGACATTTGTGGTGCTACTAAGCTAAACTGATCATGCAGTAATCAAAAAGTTTCTTTATCAAAATACTACCAAAGAATACCTGAACATAAAGGGAAAGGTCTTTTGATATGTAATATAAGAAAAAAAAAATCCAAATGACCCACATAGACAACCTTTTATTTTATTGAGGTTGACATTACTAGCATTTTCTATTTAACATATCACCCTAAGACAAGAGGAAATTTCTCTGCCATTTAACTGGTCACACTAATGGTGATGTATTGTCTGACAACAATGACATTTTTGAATTGGGCTGAGCAACCCTAGAATTTCCTGCAAACAGTGGGTGTTCGCATGACTCCATAGGCAGGCAGGGCTGGTAGCGATTACAAATACGGTCAGTGATGTTCTCTGCTTGTCTGCTTTGAGGAAACTCTAAAAGCAAGTGCTATATTAAAGAATCCATGAATATTGACTGTTCAAATGTTTTGACATACCACGCTAACACTACAATTAGTTCTTTAGGCCTGAACAGCCAGCCTGGGGCTCCAGTCACAGAAAGGCACAGGCTTGTCAAAGCTTGCCCTTGACCTAAGTGGCAGTCACAGACTGAACCACACAAATGTGTGACACAAGAGAAGAAGCACACGGGGAGCGCGCTCTGTGCCGTCCCCCACGCCCACTGCCAAAGCACACTTTTCCAGGCAGAGTTCACCTGGACATCACACAAATAATTTCTTCCTAAGGAAGCAAGACTTGAGACCTTTCCAAGCCACTGAAATAAGAGTGCCACATCTACCCAAAGTGAAGGTGCTATTAATATCTCTAAATATGACACTTATTGCTAGAGCATGGGAAATTACTCATTTGACTAATAATGCTCCACTGTGGATCAGCAAACCGACAGTATTAGCAGTACTTAAAAAGATGATTAAAATAGCCTGAATGCTTTAACATTTTTACAGCACACAGCAAAAAAGAAAGAAGAAACATTCCAATGCATCATAACCTAATCCAAGGAGAGAAAACACCTGGAAGTAGCAATAAAAATTAGAATTTATTTTGAATGACTATCATTGATTTTCAGACAGCTCAGTGACATGGCACTCTACACTCACTGGTCTCTGGCACTATCATACTACATTTAGAGCTGCCTTAGGATGTGAGGGAGAACTGAAAAGTTTCAAATGGTGAAGTTAACAAATGACAGGGCTCATAAGAAAAAATGTATCATATCATAAGGAAAGCAATAATTGTTAGGTTTCTTAATCAAAGATATTCCATACGAAGTTCATATTATAATAATTGCAATTTTGAGAGAAAATTTCTGTGCAGAAAATCAGCATCATACAATACAAATTAATCCATGGAAAAATACCAACAGATTTGATAGCATTTTCAAATATTTGCTGGAAGATGTTTATTGACTGAAGATGCATAATTAATATAAACAAGCATTGCAACTGCAATTCATCATTAATAATACAGACAGAATGAATCAATCCATCTAGAAATTCAAACTTCATTCAATTGCTTATTATTTAAGCAATTGAAATGAAATGAACACTAGAAATGAAACATCCTTTTAATACAAACACAGTGTTTGAAATAGTCTCTAGACGTACCATGCATTCTAGCTAATTCTATGCTATGTATAGAGGATAAGAATCTATTTTAGTGTGGATTTCTATTTCTTTTCAAATCTGGTCCCCAAGTTTACCCCAATTTATAATTTCTTATACTAGTCAAGAGTGATCAAGGTGTCTTGAAAAAAACCCCATTAAAAAAAATACACCCAGACTTAATATAACTTTTTTTTAAAATCTGTTTTTGTTATATTTCACTTCAGAGAAAAATCTTTAAACTTTTCAGTATGCACTACCAAAATCTGATTTCTTTTTAAAATGGAAGACAATATGCTCAAGTACAGGCTATTCTGGTTGTAAGCAACTGTCTTCTGTACTGTGTCTCAAGAAGAAAAAAAATCTCCAACCCACTAAACCCAAAGTATCACAAAAACTTCCCCAAAACCCAAAAAATACAAACCACTCTCCAGCCCAAACCCAAGACCCACCCACCTCTACCAGTCCTTCAATATCTTCTGTTTGACTTAAAGAAAAATAACTTTCCATTACTGTTGAGTGTTCTGTTAACTCAGTCATCCTTTGTGGGTAGCCCTACAGCTTCCATTCCTGACAATGACATAAGGCAGATAATAAAACGATCTGTCACACTGACTGTTAGCTGCATCATCTATCTTTAAAATTGACCAGATACTGTTTTACTTGACTCTGTAGGTGAAATGTGGTTGGATACCATGTACCTCCCCTTGGGGATCCGTAAAGATTACTAACACCCACAAAATTGTTGTGACATTCGTTTCATGCTTGGATGTCCCTATGAAAGCTGGAGAGATAGTGGAGAAAAAAAAAGAGCTATGACTTAAAGATGTTGCCATGGTGAATTTAAATCGCCATTTACATATTCACTGAGTGAGAAGACAGAATACTGGGCAAAATCAGAATGTTAACTTTCATAAATGGTTAAATGCTTTCATTTTAGATTGTTGAGGTTTTTAGCTGAAGACTCTGGTTCTTATCTGTGGAAGTGATATATATCCAAACTTCTCAGCTGTGGATCCAAGCAGGAGCTGTATTTTGAACCAAACAGTACCAAGAGAAGCATGACCCCAGATAGATCAGGCAAATAAATTGCTATTTTGAGCTCAATCTACTTGCCTCAGTTCTAGGCTTCCTACTACTCAAATGTTTTTTATTCCTTTTTCTGATAAAACTCCATAAAAATAATCTAAAAATGAGGATAATGATAGCATTTTTTTAATGATACCAATATTTATTTTAATATTATATGTGTAATGATAAAAAAACTTGGAATACTCACAAGCATATAAATTGTTATATTTGAACTGAATAAGGTGTGACAAAGCAGGTATAGGGATTGTGCACAAAGAACAGGAGAGGGGGAAGAAAAGATTAAACAGAGACCAGGAAGAAAACCTTCACAACATCTCCACGTTCCTAAAAGCTAAATTTGCTGACTTTAATTAAGCTACTTTAACACTGCTATTTTGCATGATAGTATATAATTTCGGTTTATTATGACTTACACAATATCTGTATGCACACATACATTCCCCAGCAAACATTCCCTCACACTATTATTTCATAATGCATATTTTATAGTTTGCTTCACTTGCACCTGGAATTTTTTGTTTTATGCATCTGCCAGGTGCAAGACAAACAGCAGATTACAATGCACTGCACTGTCACAGCATTTAAAGCAAGCACATATTGTTTATACTACAGTGCATTAGCAGTATGCTGTGCAGAAACATGCAAATTGGTACAGTATCAATGTTCTCAGAGGAAGCCTTTATTTCACCATTTTCTCCTCCTTCAACTCACCTTGAGCTGATACTGCCATTGCTGTGTTCAGTTCCACACAGCAATACAGACTGAGGCACTTAACACCAGTTTATCTTATAGTCATTGCCTGGCCTTTTTGTGAATTTTTGGAATTTTGTCACGCTCACTGACATGTATAACATCAAAGTTGATAAAACTTATTTTGAAAGGGGCCTCAAGGTGTAACTATAATACAGAATATAAATAATTTTCCCTCCATTCCTGATGAAGATAGGTCAGAGCTGTTCATAAATCCTCTGGGGCTTTGCATACAAAGTAATATGAATATCAAATAAATTCAATTCCCCTCCTTTACTACTACTGCTAAAAAAAAGTGGATTTTTATGCCTTTCCTTCTAAGAACAACAACATCAAAGAACTAAGGAAAACGAATTTTGCATTAGGAAGGCTGTGTCAAAAAACATTTCACTTCAAATGAGGCACCACACAGAGCTGACAAGATGAGAGATTTAAACACTAATTAGCATCAATTTCTTTATTGAATTGTAATTTCAAGAAAATGTTGTGTGACCCTCTGATTTAAATACTGTTTTCCCTTCAAACACGTTTGTCATTGCCAAAATGGGTTCTCAGATTTATAGGCATGGATTGCACATTTTGAAAGTTTGATTCTTACAGATGAGAGCGCATTTCCACATTTATAACCAAAGGCTGTGAGGACCGTATTAACCACAATATGCATATTAAAGACCAGAACTGTTACAGAGTATGCAAGGCACTGTATCTGTATCACACTTCTGCCTGAGAAACAGCTTCTTCATACATGCTGAATGGGCAACACAAAATGTGTAGTCATTATTCTCTTTGAACTACAGGCCCCATCTTGACTGGCAGACAAACACATTCTGGACTCCAAACTTCTCCAAGAAGGCTTTCCAGTAATAACAAAACTGCACATAAGTGGCTTCTCTCATACAGACACCACAACCACCCATTTGCCTGAATGAGCACATGCAGATGTAGAGATTTGTAGAAGCATTACAGGTTAATTCACACCTACCTCCTGTAAATCCTCTCCTTTAATATTCATGTGTGAAACAGAATGCAGATTTCATAGATGAATGAACTTAAGAAGTGGGAGCTATGAATGCTTCTTTCTGTACGGCTTCCCTCATGTAACAAGAAAGTAGATTTACACGGGGTAGATGAAAACAGACCTAAAATAACTTCATGACAGGGGGCCGTTGACTGAGTGAATGCTGAAGTCTCAATTAATAAGGATTATAAGGTGTGTTGTGACTGAGATGCCAGAACATCAGAAAGGCACCCAGGGGACTAGATCACCTCTGTCCTAATGAGGTTTCCTTGACAAATAAGAAATACGATGGTACAGGCAGTCAATATATAATTTATGAATTCTTGGCACCATTATGATGTTGATATGTATTTGCTTTAAGGAGTGTGTGTCTGTGGGAAAGGGGACTGCAACACCTCTCTGTGGGAAGCAGGCTCGGGTGAAGTGATTATCTCTTAACATTGCTGTGCTGACCCAGGGCTGGGAGGCTAAGCAGACTGCCTCAGTGGGCACAGTTTGTCTAAGGCTTTGTGCAAAGGAGTGCTGGAGTGGTCGATGAAGTCACCATAACAATAAATCAACAGAGCTCCCAAAGAGCTTGGCACAACACAGAAAGTGAAGAGCCTGCTTTCCTGGCAGGTGCAGTCCTGCCTAAGCACAGGGTCAGACCAATGGGGGAAAGCAAATGGGTTCAAAACAGAGGGGTTCTGAAGGACCTTGAGACAATGGAGAAAACACACTAAAGGGATCCCTACTTTTTGAAAAAGTTACATTCTAATCCTATGCAACATAAACATCTCTATAAGCTATACCGTGTCATGCAACCGTAAACAGAGAAGTTGTAGGTACAGAGCACTCGGGGGAAGAGCACAACAGCATGTAAGTGATTTCCAGATTAGTCAGAAAGCAAAATTCTCATCAAGGGAAAGCAAGACCATGTACTCATCAAATATGCAACTACAAACCAAACAAATACAAAAAAGAAGGAAGGAAGGGATTCCGTCCCCTCATATGCCAAGAGAAAATTCAGAGCACAGCAGCTAAGGTGAAGTTCCAAATTTTGCGGAGTTACTACAGGATTGAGAGAACTACTAAACTTTGAAGGCATAAAACAGTGCCTCTGCCAGGAAACACTGGCAACTGGAATAAAAAATTATTTATATATATATATATATATATATATACACAGTCATAACTAGCTTTCAAAACATAAACAACTTGTCTTCCTGCAAGAACACAGGGCCAAATTTTTATCTCAATGGCCTTAAGAAAAAGAAAACGAACAAATACAGCATAAACTAGAAATCAGAAGATCCTTGTTGATCTCCCTGTGTGCTAAAATGAATATTTAAAGTTTATAGAAAGAAGTAAATAAGGGATTTACTAGATAAATATCCAGTGGAAAAAAAAAAACCAAACCAAAAAAACCCAAAACTTTCAACATAAAACACCACATATTTCTTATATATTAAGCAGAAAATTCTGAGCTGAATTACACCAGGAAACCCTAGTTTGTTTATTCAGAGTAATGAGACTATCTTCTTATATGAATATTCAGAGTAAGATGCATTGAGAGATATGGGGATTGCTGTCCCATCCCTAATCCTCTTTGCCTTACCAGCTGGTATTATGTATTTGAAGTTCAATGTCTTTTAATCACAGAATGCCTGTTTTCTACCCTGTGTAGGTGTGCCTGGCTTTTTAAACTAGTGATCTGCAAAAACAATTAGAATGCTGTTTACCAGATCACACAAAATGCTCAAGTAATACAGCAAAGCACAGGCCTCCGAGATAAAAGGATTATTTCAAATTAAACAATCGTGATTCCTTCTCTGCAATTTATACCACTGTGTTGTGTGATAGAATATTGAAAGCCTAGGTTGGTTCTTTGGTTATATTGAGCTTTAGGATGCCTCAAGTGATGCTTCTGTGACTTTTTTCAAAATATACAAGTTCTTTTTTCCTGAATGATACCATGGGTTTTCTCCTCTGTTTCATTAGAAGGCAATAAAAGAAAAAAGCCAAATAAAAATATTTTGAATAATTTTAAATGCAAAAGAAGAGATAAAGACCAAGTCAGCTGGCATTGTGCCACAGTTGTGGCAGAGGACCTGTTCCTTTGAAATTATCATGGATGTTTGGACTTGCAAGGAGACCTATTAAAACCCCTTCCATATTTGGATGTGCAGGTTTCGGTTGGAGGAGAGTTAATTTTCTTCATAGCAGCTTGTATGGGGCTGTGTTTTGTGTTTGTGCTGCCAAGAGTGGTGAAAATTCAGGGACTTTTCATTATTGCTGAACTGTGCTTACACAGAGTCAAGGCCTTTTCTGCTTGTCAGCCAACCCCACCAGCAAGTAAGCTGGGGGGGCACCAAGTCTTTCTTTAGAGCTGAAGGGGAAGGTTGAAGAATGAGGAAGGGGGAACACTGGAAGCCATGGCATTTGTCTTCCCAAGGAGAACTTCCTTCACTTCCATGTTATTCATGAGTGAACACCTGTTTGCTGATGGGAATTACTGAATGAATTCCTTGTTTTGCATTGCTTATGTGTGAGTGTTATTTGCTTTACCTGTTAAACTGTCTTCACCTCAACCCACAAGTTCTCATTTTTACTCTTCTATTTCTCTTCCCCAACCCACTTGGGGAGGAATGAGTGAGTGTCTTTCTGGAGCTTGTTTGCCAGCTGGGATTGAACAACCGCATGGGAGTGTGAATGGCCTTGATGCCTTTAAACTATTTTTCAACTGACAAATGAAGTGTATGCTGAAAAATCAAAGCTGTTGTAGTAAAATCAGCTTCACTTTCAAAACACATTCAAAGCCCCACCCTGCTCTTGTTTTTGAGGGAAGGAAAAAAATTAATCCCAAAAATATGTGTGTGTGTCTTACGGAGGGTGATTTTAGTGCTGGATATTGCTGAGACAAACAAACAGATAAATGCAGGCATTTACCCTATATGAAGTTAAACTCACACTATTTATGCTCAGATTTCACTGAACCTCTAACAAATTTGATTGCTAAACTTGCCTGATTTATCCCAGAAATCCCAAGTAACAGCACTAGCCTTTAGTGAGCAACAACACAGAAACCTAGAAAATGCTCCTACCATGACTTCATGGAGTGGTAACACAACTTGAGGAAATGAATGCTTTTTTGGTATTTGGTCGAGTTTCTCTTTTGGTTTTGTTTGTATTTTTTTTTTTTTGACTTACCCAAAGGATAGTAAGCATGAGGAATGTATCAAGATAGGCTTTCAGAACCGGCAATAGAAATCAATGAACACTTTGTGCGGTATTTTGCTTTCATATGTTAATTTCAGATTCACAGTCGATACCATATATTTGAAACTTAAATAAGACATAAAAAGGTTAAAAAATACAGACTCCACTGAATAAAAGCCACATATCTTTCTATTTAAACTACCCAAGATAATAAAAAAATTGACATCAAAGAAAGCACCTCATTCAGGCATTTCAAAATACTTGTCATTAAAATATGGTTTGTTGAAACTTCAGACAGGCTAAATGAATGCCAGTTTTTGAGTGAAAGAATTACCTTTCCAGGGTTGCAATTACAACTGTACTTAGTTGTCATGGCAACCTGGTAACATATAGATGTTGTCAAATGAAGACATCAAGGGAGAGAGAGTGATCTTCAAATCACTGCATGCCAAGTGTCATTTTTCATGAGTATATCTGTGCTCAGTTAGGAAAAAAAGATTAAAAATAGAAAATTAACATGTAAAAAAATGTTTAAATAGCATTCAAATTGCAATACCAATATCCCATTTTGCAGTGCTATTTCAGTATCCTTAGATTAGTGTCTGCTTTCTCTTCCTTTTTTTTTTTTTTTTTTTTCAGTTAACATGTTCCGAAAATATGACATTGGGAGCTGAAAGGAAAAGAGGCAAAGAGGTCAGGATCAGCAACGAAGGTTACCATGCCTTGGTGACTGCTGAGTCCTGCTATTATCCTCCACCTTCTCTTCCCGTTTTAATTGTCCTGCTATCTCAACATGGGTATTTTCCATCAGATGTTCTTTTTGACCTGTACTTCAATTACTTTAGAGCCAGCAGAAGGAAAAATGGATCTATACTAAACGTCATTGTTGAGCATGCCCCAAAGATCTGAGGCTCTGCAAATACTCCAGCTGTGATCTACTTGTACAGGTTGAGACAGAATCCAGAAAGCATCCACTACAAACACGGCTTTCAGCTCTCTTCAATAGGCAGCTCACACTGTGGTGCTGTCATCAATACTGCTATTTTTACTTCACCTGACCACAGTGGCTTTGCTTTGTTTTATATTAAGGTGTACAACAAAGGTTTTCTGAGTGGGCATTCAGTTTCTTCACACAGGCTGCTCACACCACGCTGCTGTGCTCACTAATGCCAGACTGTGTAGTACCAGTTTAAAGTGGGTCAAGCATGAAGAAGCTTATGCATCCTTCCATCTAACCCAAGTCCAGGCAGGTGTTTGTGCTGCAACAAGACAGAGGCATAGTTCCAGTTTAAAATTTGCCTGAATACCAAATAGCATAAGAAAGCAGGAAGGACACAATCCAATTGGAACCTTGTCAGGACAAAGTTATTCTTCCAGAGCTTTTCAACAAATCGGAACAGGGATAGATTGTTCACCACGGCTGAGATATTTTTGATCTAGCACTAAACTGTCTCAAACTCCAAATTCACCACCTTATCAATCCCCACTTTACTATAAATCTGCCTTGTACTCACAATACAAAACTAGACACTGAAAATGCAAAGTGGAAATGAAAATTTGTTTAACTCATTAGTAAAGCATAGTTTGAAGTTACTACACTTCATGCATACAGATTCATCAACACAAATGTCAACACAAATGAATTTGCTTTGGTTTGTTTGCTATATTCATTTTAAATGAACTCAACAGGATTTTACTCTGTGTTGTGGCTTAGGAATGGCGTTAGTGTTCCCACAAAAACGAAGACAGCGAGCCGCTCCGCTCTATGTCCCACCCCTTTTGGTCAGAGAGAGAGACAAAAGGCAGAGATATAAAGTTGATATAAGAACAATTTTTGGAAACAGCAATGAGATTTAAAAAACCGAACAGTAAAAGCAATAATAGTAATAAAAAATTATACAAAAAAGAGGGTAATTTATGTACAAAAATGATCACTGACCAACTGACCAAGTACTGTGCAGCCCCTGAGACAAAGAACAAAAAACCCTCCCAGACCCTCTGTTTTTCCCCCAAGCCTGAGACAATGAAAACCAACAGTGACAAACATTCCATTCAGAACCAGCATTACCACTGTTCCATTTACCACTTTCTCCCCCAGAAAAGAAGCACCCCAGTCATTCTGGGAAGTGAGAATCCCTGTCCCTCACCCTGGCTGTGACATAAGATGTAATCAAACAGTGAAATATCTTGGCCATGCCCACACAGCTCCAGGCTTCTCTCCTTCAAGGCCACTGTGAAAAATCAACCCTGTCCTTGGCTTAAACTCTTCTTTCTAAACGCTTTCACTAACCTGAACCTTAACAGAAAACATTCTTTCCTCTGCACAGGAAGAAACAGTGCCCAAATCAAAGAGTTAAAAACAAAAAGGATTAAAAAAAATTAAGTAAAATGCAACAAGTACTCACCAGAAAACTATTTATTTTAATGGGGAATAGTTTTATTTAGTATGTGTAAAAAAAGCTTTAGATTTTTCAGAGTATTTAGACATTTCTACCTAAAATTATATGTCGAGTTACACTGAGATGACTGCTTTCAGATTTTCACTGTTAGAGAGCTGAAGAAGGATCGTCAAGAAAGGCAAGCAGTGCTCCACCATATATCTTTTCAACATTATGACTCCAATTTTTTTTGTCTTCATTCCCTTAACAAATTCTTGAGAAAAAGACACTACTCTTGTTAAATTTTATCACCTCTCAAGCTTACAGAAATTACAACACTGATAAACCGTAATAGTGAACAATTTTTTTCTTCTCTTGTCCAAAGAAAGACACTCTTCTTAGTTCAACTTCACACAACAGAAAGAAAATAAAAAGTAATCTAAGGCAGCCTCCAAGCCCATATATCTCACTGTGAGCTAAGGATCATCAGAAAGTGCCCATTCCTTAGCAGGCACTGCATAAGAGAAAACAGAGTGCATATTGGAAGTATATATGCACATGCATGTAATGAAAGAAGTAGAGCTCTTTTATTAGCACTTGTTCTCCATTTGGTCTGCAGTGACACTTGAAAATTCCCTTTAAAATTAAATTGTATTAGAGATTTTCCTGTCACTCAGAAAATTAAATGCACAATCTTGTCAATAACTAGAAATTTCAGTATGAAAGGCCTTTTAATAATGATTGCTGTTTAAGTCAGATGTCTATATGTATTTATTAAAATACTTTTCTGCAACTCATATCTGTATCAGTTCTTTTTTCTCTTCTGATTTGAAACAAAACAAAAGAAAAAAACATTATTTAAACATTTTGTTTGACTAACAAATGAAGTATGTCCTTATTTGTGATCTTAACGGAAAGACAATTTACATCAAACCTGGCCAAGCCGTGCATTTGCCAATAAGAGAAGATACAGAGCTATGGGTATATTCTACTAGAGCCAACTCTCATCTAGCCTAAAACAGCCACCTCATTTTGTACAAGGCTCCAAATATCCATCAGACTTTAACAGCCCTCACTTACTACAGCTACAGTGGACTACAAGTTGTCTCTGTAAGGAGTTGGTTATTAAGGCTTTGTGTGCTGTCATAGTCAGTCAAAGGTTATTGGCAACTTTATAGGACTGCATTTATCACTTACATCATCTGAAGCACTTCAACTTTCCCAGCAGATAAAATAACATTTCTAAAAATTTAACAAGCTTTCTTAATTTCTTTCCATCAGGAATTTTAAGAGCTGACACTAGCATTTTTAAAAGCAGGAAACTTTTGCATACTAGCACATTTTAGCCACAGACTAAGTTTTAAGGTACAAAACAAACAGGAGAAATGGTAGACCAAACAGAAAACTCTTTCCCAAGTTGGATAGCACAAAGGAAAACACAGCTGATTAAAAATTGTTCTCTTGTACGAACAGGGAAGAGTAAGTGAAGGTAAAGTATTGCTCAACCCCTCTAAATTTTTCTGAAATTACTAGGTGCTAAAATCCTATGGATGTAAAAAGGAAATTACTAAGGTCCAGCCAGAGTACAGGCTAGAAGCCCCAGGAAGGAATCAGAAAGTTCCCCTGCCACTCCACTAATTTATGTAAATAAGAAAAAAACCCATATCAAAATGTTCTCAATTATAAAATAAGCAAAGATTTTAGAGAAAGTTCTTCTGTGCTCCTTTAGAAATACTCTATCTTCTCATTTTCACTTCAGAAATATTTCAGAATATGTTTAATGAAATCAGGACACCAATTACCTAACCAATTTGCAAAAAAGGTCTAAAACTTGAAAATTCTTCTTTGTAAACCCTTTTTTCTCCTAGGAACAAACAAGCAAAAAAAAAAAAAAATCAGTATCTTCAGCTTTCTAGTGGTATTAATTTTGAATGCAATTAATTATATCAATCTTAAAATGTGGAGCTCAGCTTTGACAGTAATCAATTCAGAAGAAATTATAAAGTAGGAATATATACAAAGAAATTGACATCGTAAGTGCTATTCCCACCCTTAAGACACAGATATATATACACATATACATATGCACTTTACATAGAGAAGGAAACATTTCCAGAATTGATTAAATAAAAGAATTCTTTAAATTGGAAAAGATTTCTGAAAGCCTTGAGACTAACCATTATCCCAGCACTGCCAAGTCCACCATTAAATGATGTCCCTGAGCGCCACATCTACATCTCTTTTAACTACCTCCTGCCGTGAATTTTGACCTGCAAGATCTTGCAGATAACCAAAAAATCTGCTTTTAAAGAAGGAAGGGATTGAAATGAGGGACTCGAGAATTTTCAGCTCCTGAAATTGAGTCTTGGAATTTCCAACTCCTTGAACTGAGCACTGAACTTTATGCTATGTTCCCCACTTCTTCCCTCTGTAAAAATATTACTTTGCCTATCTCAGACTTGTATACAAGACAACTTAGATGTTTTCAAAGTATATCCAGGGTGAAATGAAACTGATTATTGTATGGTTTATTTAGTTTTTCTAAACATGATCTTCCCCACTTTGTTCACGCATCCGAAACACCCACAGCTGTCATCTCTTCTCCAACTATTGGGAGAGATCAAATACATTATCATGTCAACAGGAGTTGTGAATTATTTAAGTACCTGTGTCAAGTTTAAACTTATTTTTCAAGGCAGAAGTGGCATTGGAATGATCCAAACTCAAGTGCCTGATGTATCACTTCAGTGATCAGTGGTAGTTCAGGGAGAATTCGCAACAGAAATGAGACTTTTGAGGAGGAGATTCATATTAGGACCATGGCACTTGGCAAAAGAGATAACTGGTCCTATAACTCCATGAGCAAACAGCACATATTGGCATGAGCGGGAGAAACTAGCAAGGGTAAAAGAAATCTCTTTCCTCAATACACATTTAGAATTTCAACACCTTAATTTTCTATTAACACTTTTTTTTTTCTCAGTATTTTTCTTCAGCTTTTATTCATTTCCTCATCCCAGTCACACTGTGGCTTTTGGAAGGCCCAGGGGTCTCTGGTGTGATTTACAAAGACACCTTGGCATAGGAAGTTACAAATCATCTACATAAGGCACAGAAGTATTCACAAGAAGCCGAGCAATTTACAAGGCAATCTCTCAATTCATTTGTCAAAGCACCTGCAGGACTCATTCGAAGGCAGGTGAACTAATAAACTTCAGAAAAGCAGCCACCAGGAGAGCATTCTGTTTCACTAAAAGCATTTGTAGCCTTTGCTCCCATCCCCCACCAAAACATACACACTTTTTAACTTACTGGCTCTTATCTCACTCTCTGCTGTAATAAATCAGAGGCTGGGAAAGCCAGTGGAGAGCAGAACAATAGTGTTGAAAATCATGACCTTTGTGTGTAGTAATTGAAAACCACAGAGAGTTCAGAGTGCAGAATGGACTTTTGGACACATCTGTGCTGGGAGCTTTGAAGCCTGAAATTATCCTCTCTTATAACTCTAGGCTTACATAGCAGTGTTGTCAAATTGTAAACCAGAGGTGGGTTAAATAATTATAGTTCACAGCCTTAGTATGTAATTACAGTATCAAAGATACTACATAGATGCACTATTATCTTATTTAACAGAACATTTCTTTTTCTTCTCCTGGGACAGCCAATATTTGTACCACCTGTTAGGATGTATCAGTTTTAGAAGTGAACAGAGCAGCTACTGAGACTACAGTATTTGTAAACAGCATCAGAGGGCAGCTGTGTCTTTCCATTCCAATGCTACCACCATTACACTGTGCAGACAGAAATAACTTTGGAATGACTTTTAAAAAAACAAAAATAAAAGCATAGTTAAGGACCAGCATAACAGAACACTTAAACCACAATCCTCTGTTACCACTTCACCCTGTCTTTCTTCCCCAGTAAGTATCATACTACTGCCAAGGCACAGGTACTTCACTTAGCAATGAAAAACTCCTGACACTGAACTTCTGTCTTTGTCACCACACATGAAACAACAGCATCAGTAGCTTCTGACTCTGGTTTAACTCACAAATGTATTCCCTAAGATCAAGGAATCCCAGAATTTATTACTTTGGAAAAGACCTCTGAAATCATTGAGTCCAACCTATGACCTAACACAACTGTGACAACCAGACCATGTCACTCAGGACCACATACAGCCTTCCCTTTAACAACTCCAAGGACTGTGACTCTATAATTTCCCTAGGTAGCCCATTCCAATGCCTTTGGAAGAATAAATTCTCCCTAATACCCAGCCTAAACCTCTCTTGGCACAGTTTAGGACTGTGTCCTCTCATCCTGTTGTTGGTTTCCACGGAGAAGAGACTGATCCCACCTGGCTACACCCTCCTTTCAAGGATTTGCAGAGTGGTAAAGTCACTCTGGAACTTCCTCTTTTTCAGACTAAACAACTCCAGCTCCCTCAGCTTCTCCTCACAGAATGTGCACTCCAGACCCTTCACCACCTTTGTTTCCCTTCTCCGAATCATTCAACTTGAAATTACTCAAGTTAAAACCACCCCCCACCTTCCCAGAAAAAAACCAAAACAACAAAAACCAACAACAACAAAAAACCCCTGGCTTGGGAACCACACAATTAGAAGCTCACATTCTCTTTGTCTGTTACACCTTTCAGTTTAAATAGCTTATCCATGCCCTTGTCTTTGGAAGAAGCGTTGTCTGACTGCAGCAAGCCAATTTATCACCAAAAAGGTTGAATGTCTTTTGATTTTTCATAATAATAAATTCCCTTCAATTGAAAAGACAGTCTCAGGCAAATTAAATGCTCCCAAGGAAGTCTTTTCTCTTCCCTGCTGCTCACCAGGAGGGTGCTAAATTTGTTAGCAGTACTTCCTATAGAAATATCCAGGTAACCTCCACTTTCTAAAAACTTAAAAAAAAAAAAAAACCCAAAACAACTATTCAATTGCAGACAAACTTGCTGCAAAAGAATGAAAAAGCCAATAAATAAATACAAACAAAGGAAAAAACCCATTTCATAATTACATTACAAAATGCAAATAATCTGAAGATGTATCTCTTCACGCAAAACCAAAATATGATTGATTTTAAAAACTGCATTACTACCATCTTAGTGGTAATGAACTTCCCTCCTACTCTTTTTTTCAAATACATAACTTCTCATGAACAGTTTGGGGAAGATGTCACATCATACAATATTGTCATCGTTCATCTTGACATGATTAAGAGCTTCATTAACACATCAATAGAATATGTTAACCTGTTTTAGCAACACATTTAAGATGTCTGAACATGTTGCAAATCACCACTAAAGTCAGTGCTAGATTTTGAATTCTTCAAGTTAAATCCAGACACAGTGGTGGAGAAATGTAACGAATGAGGCTTATTATAGACACCTGTAGAAGTAAAAATCATATGTAACCTCTTCAACCACAGACTGCAAAAATATTTCCTGTCATAATTCTGCACCACAAAACCCAAGCACGCTTATCCTCGTTAGCTTTCATAGCCTTGGAATTTTTAAGAGGAATTATTTTCTTCTTCCAAGAAGAAATACTATTCCCCCCATCTTAACCTTTCCAAGTACAAGACAACAATCCCATTGTTTCAGAACAAGGAAACCATCCTACCAAATGTTACCACTTGTAACAGAATGTTACAAATATGCCACCCATCCTCTTGAGATGCATCTGTGAATTCACTTTTGACAGACAGCTGATTTGATGTCTTCTGTGCTCTCCTTATGCGTAGCAGCTTTTGTTACATGTGAAGACCACAGCCCTAACCTTCTGTAACGCCAGGCTCAGATAACTAACAGCTGTCTCCACATTACCATCTTAGCACCAGTACATTTATGCCTTAAGACCTAAGAGCAGGGTCTAAGTCAGCTATGCTTCCATACTAGCTACACTTGGCAATTTCATTCAGTGTTGCTTGTTAAGTCATCTGAGGCTATTTTGATTACAAATTTTTATAATGCTGGACCAGAGCATACTGTCTGTAAAGTGCAGCATGACTGTGAACACCTTGTGAACAACAGGAAAGCTGGAAAACTACAGGAACGAAAAAGCCTCACCTATGTACTGAACCTGAGTGGACTTATTTCTGTTAGTACAAGAAACCAGAGCAATAGAAAATCAGAAGGAAAACACAAAATCATTTGATAGTTAAAAAAAAAATAAAGGTAAAAAATGTCAAAATAAAAATAATATAGCTTTCAAGATAGAATATGGCATATGAGCTGAGCTTCCAAAGTAGCATGTAGGCACACAATTAAAGGGCAATTGTCAAACCCTGACATCAAAGATGGGAAAGGAAACCAGAAATGTTTTGTTTAGAAATGCCCCTGATACAATCTCCATATCATATTTTAAATGCAGTTTAAGACATGCCACACAAGTTTAGAAAGAAAAAAACAGCTCCATGCAATGACAAAACGCAATATGGGACATGCAGAAAGGAATCAAGTTCCCTGCAGCATGCAACCTAAGAAAATTTAATTATTTTAGAATGAGTCCTAGCGTTTTGTATTTCCTCAGACTTATGAATCCTGTTCTGTGACACTTTTTACCAGACCATCATCCTTTCCCACAATTTAAAAAAAACTTTGAAAGAGCAATAATATACTTCTGTCTAGGAAGTACACAGACTATGTCTTTAGGAGAGACAACCATGATTTTGGGGAGATCTGATCATGTACTTGAAACACAGGATAACAGCAATTTTGAAGGAGCAGGTCTGTGCAAAGTGAAAGAGAGATAAAGTAATAATGGTTTGAAATGCAGATGTTAAGGGTTCAGCTTGAAAGTTTTAGTCTTGCATCTGGCTCAGCTGCATAACACTTAAAAAAAAGGCAGAGTTGCTTTTGGCCTTTTTATTTCCGTTGATAAGGAAATAGATTGCGACATGTAATGACAACAGTATTAATTGTAGTGAAATATGAAGAAACCAGAGCTCAAACAGAAGAGTATAAACAAATATGGTGGTGATGTGGCTGAACTGGCAACTTGTTTTATCAACAGACTACATGGACTGATAGAAGAACAGAGTAAAAGTAAAAGAAACTCTTACATTCTTATTTTCCAGCCACCATACCAACCTCAATAACAGTTCGGAGAAAAGCTGGGAAGCATTAACTGAAGAAGCCACACACTATATTCTCATTGAGTACTTGCACAAGGCTCCTCTCCAGATTCAGGTAAGAGTACAAGTGTTTGCAGGGCTTAAGACAGGCCAGAGAACAGCGGGAGCTGAGGCTCTGTCATGATGCCTATGCTTTGAGGAAGGCATATGCAAAGGCCAGGACAAATGGCAGGGTCACTGAAGGGCAGCTCTGCTGGTGCTTTTGGAGTATGTACGGGAACATCTCCTCTGCCCTTCCGAAAGGAATCCCCCTCCTTTACCTGAGCCAAATGCCACAAATCAGGAGCCTGCTGTTTAAAATGCCAACTGGAACAGAAATGCATCCAAAATACATCCTTGACTTTAATATTATTTGCTTTAAACTCAAAAATATTTTTTCCCCAGGAGACAACATACTAGAATGTTGAAAGATTATCATATTCACTGATGATTAAGTGAGGAAATTTCTAAACTACTCAGCATGTACAACAACTAATACAAACCAAAGGGGACTTGATTCCATTTTTTTTTTTTTTTGGTTGGTTGGGGTTTTTTTTTGTTCGTTAAATTTGACCTGGTACGTGTTAAGCTACCAAGCCTTTATACACATGCACATACACTTCAAGAAATTCTTCTTGAGTGTGGGCCACTGATCTGCTCTGTGCAGAGTAGCCATTTATCTGGCCTCAAGGATGATTGCCTGTGACACTGATCAAGTTTAATATTCCAAACAACATCAAAGTGAAATGTGAAATAACCCTTAAGATCAGGTTCTAATGTATGTGATAACTTGACTATTACTGAAAAATCTTCAGTGTATGTTTTTAAAAGTACAGATTTGGCCATCCTTCAAAGCATTCCAGTATGGTGGCTGTTCTGGTATCAGAGACAGATACTGATGACATGACAATTGTGCAGCCACTTGACTGTTATATAGAACAAAATTCTGATAAACTGAAAACCCCCAGAGGTGAAGTTACAGGTGTCAGTGGAATTTTAGAAGAAAAGGCTCAGACATTAGGTGAACTAGAAAATCTACCCTTGCATATGAGCTTGTTTGATCTTCCAGAAATTTTCTGTTCTTTTCCTATGATCAAACAAAACACCCACGTGCACTGAAAACATGTCCTTGCTTTCAAAAAACAAATTATTTTTACATGTTTACAACAATTTTCTGCATTTCCAAATCATGTCACAATTTGACACATTATCAGCACCACACCAGATTATTCTGTTATAAATCTTACATCAATCCTTGTAGCTTCACTTTATTAAAAATTACATTATATGATTATTCTAATTATGAAGGCAGGTAAGTTAATCAGAGAGAGTGCTTCAAAAGTGGAGGCTTGCACTTTAGGGATAGTTGGTGCACTATTGCTTTAACAAGCAAAGTAATATATTAATGCACTTTAACATACAAATCATACTTTATAAATAAGTACACACAAAAATATCATCTTTTAAGAGCCCAGCCCAAGAAATTAGAAAAAAAAATAAAGCTCTAGAAATAATCTCCCCACTTTTTTTTTTTTTTTCATTTTTGAGCAAGCTAATTGAGAGATAACCAATAAACTGAACTGCAAACAGAGTTTAAAGTAGAAAACAATCTGATATTTCCATTCAATTTTTTTTGTTGGTATCACATATTTGGCTGTTTCAAGATCTACACCTCTTAACTTTCCTTGCTGTAAAGGGAGGAACAACCTGGCCTGCTGTTATGTAACTACTCGTTTCCTTTTGAGGATGATGAAGAGCTGATGGGAAAGCTCATGTTACACAGTTAACCAAATGTCTCCATGAGGCAAAGATATCCCAGACATTTGATACTGGAGCTGCCACCATGGCCACGTAGAAGGCAAACTAATTCCAAGGGCATTCCACTTTATCAACATACAGAGTCTTTTGGTGTGTTGGAGGCACACCAACACAGCAAAGCCTAGGAGAATTGAGATGCTCCTGTTGTGGCCACTAGCCCAACCTAAGAAATCATCCATGTGCTTGTTAGGACCACTGCTGCTTCTAGGGACAATTCTGCACTGTAGAAGACACTCTTAGGTTCTCTTGGAGATCACTAAAGCAATCAAAGACCTGTAACCTTCTTAAGCACTACACTTTGGTAAAAATATTTATCTGCAAAAAACCTGGTTCTTAGAAGAGAGCACTACAGTAATTGTCAAGATGTATGCAATAGAAACAAGATGCCCCACTTTTTACAGAAATATGCATTCATCACACTTAAACGAGATGTCATCTATGTGGATGATAGATGAATCCTTTTAAAAACAATAATTAGCAACACATTCCAGTGCCTTTCTAGATGTGCAATGCATTTCCATGTGTTAAAGATAAAAAATGCCCGTCAGAGAAGCTTAATTCAGCTATCACTTCAATTTTCAGGACTACACAATACCAAAGATAACTTCCTTCCATTTCTGAGTGAAGTATGAATTTAACTTCCTTTTCAGAGATACACATCTGCTGAGCAAATACATTTAACAGAGATGAGTATTGTTATCAGTTTTCTAATGATGTTCATTATCAGCAATCATGCAGTCAACCAAAGACCAACATCTCTGAATCAGAAGAGAAACCACGGTTTTGAGTATACTATGTAACATGCACTTAATTACCAAAATGCAGTGCTGTTTGCAGTGTTTGGCCTTCTTCTGAAAAAGTTTAGTATAAAAAATAACAGAAGTCTGAGGTGTTTACAATGCTAAACACAGAATAGGAAGGATACTGGCAAACAGGCATCTTTCTTCCTTGGCTTATTAGGTACAAGACAGACTGAGAGGATTTTGTACAGATCCTGCACAATTAAAAATGTACATTCTAGATGTTGATGCATTTTTATTGGTCTGAGCATTTTCCTCAGTTTATAAAGTTTATAAAACTGCCACTTTCTAGAAGTCCTATGAAACCAAATGGAGTAATATTCAAAGCACTATCATTATATACTTTCTAGACTCTTCACTTTATTTCTTACTGTTTACCAACAGAATTCATTTCTTCATGTTTAACATCAGAAGAGCTCTGCTATCTTTTATGGTCAGCAATCTTATGCAAGCTGCTAAAATAGAACGAGGACTTTCATCCCTTTTTCAATCAAATTTGCTATATAATTACAGAGGATATACATTTTACTTACACAACATCGTCTCAGTGTTCTTCAGGTTACTTTAAGAACACATTATTCCTTAACATTCCAAGACCCATTAACAACTTCCCTAACTCTACACAGTTTCACTCTGTTAAAAACGAAGGCCTAGCATTGATTAAAGATTAAAACTTGAAAACAAACAAGTATAATTTGTCAGGAAAAAAAGATGACATTTGAATCCTACAAATATACAAGTTTTCCCACCTCTTTTTGAGTAGAGTTCTGTGGCATGCAAAATTACTTCAGTACTCAGACTTCAGCCTCATCCCGCAAATACATTCACAAACAGCATTTTCATGACTAAATCTTCACTGAAATCAAAAGGGGCAGTATAGTTTCAAGCAAGACTTATTCTGAGTCATATGACCAAGAAAAACAGATATCTAACAGATGAAATTTCTGCCTGATGGTGCATACAGGCTGTACCAGCACTATCTGTAACTCAGTCAGAATAAAGTTAGTTAGATAGCTTAGATAGTTTTTGGTCAGCATTCTTTTCAAATTATTTCCTTTCCAATTTCCACAAAATTTCCACCTATTCTTACAAAAAATTCTTATAAATTTGTAGTTTTAGTTCTTTCAGGAGAAAGAAGTATAGAGTATATTTCATTTACATAGATTTCTTTGAATAATACCAATTTAATTACATTCCTGATGAAATGTAGAAATTCTAAACCACTTTAAAATTTCATGTGGATTGTCCCAAAGACCACTAACAAGTACTAATGACTTCAAATGGCACTTGAAACTAATGTCATTAAAGGGTACTAAACATTGCTAACATTTATCCTTTGTACACTTTGAACAAGAGTCTTTGCAGATAAGAAAGGATATTGAAATAATTTACTACTTCTTACATACAAAGTAATCATGTCCTGGTAAAAATAAACTCAGAACTAAGCAAACAAACCCCTCTGATGATGAAGAAAAATGAAAAAATACAAACCAGTAAAAGTTGTAAGTAAAAAATACACATATCTTTCATTTGCACAGCGTCAGGTGATTCCCCACATGCTTGGGGAGAAAAAAAAAAACAAAAAACAAACCCAAAACCAAAGGAAATCCCATAGGCACTATCTTCTTGATGGAAACAACAAAGAAGCAACTTACTGCAAATACACTTTAAGTTCCCCTGTCCACTTTTTATATGCCAGAATGTGCAGCAGCAGAGCAGATGGCTATCAGGGAAGTGAAGCTGAGTGCAAACTGGGTGCAGACGTTTGAGAAGTCACTTGTGTTTTTCACAAAAGTTTTGAGAGTTTTCCATATTGAAACCTAAAGAAGTTGTCAAACAAACAAGTCCAAGCATCTGGGCTTTAATGACTATCTGACACGTCAGTTGTAGATAATGCTAATTGTTAAGAGGGGCAGCAATAGGGCAGGGAATATCTGAACTTCAGAAAAAAAATCCTTATTTCCAGCTGTCTTCACTGTGTGCTGGTAGAGAAGCCCACCTTGCCACCCTGGGTATCCCTCAGAGCTCAGCACTTGCAGGCAATGGAAAGGTCCTCAAACATCCTCCCAAGCCTTGAGCACAGAGGTTCTTTTAGAGGGAAATCTGGGGGAGGAGAAACATAGGAACAGCTACAAATTATTACCAAAGTGGTAATTAGTTTAAGCAAACACATCTATCTTTAAAGACCTTCCAAGTCTGTTTCATATAATTTAAAAAATAAAATTCTCATCAGTAAAACCAGCAGAAGGAGGGAAAGAAAATCCTGGATTGTTTCATAGGACGTGCTGTGATACATGACAAGAATAAACATTGTAATAAAAGCAGGGCTTTCTGAGCTTTGGACAGCCTTCAGCTAAGTTATGTTAGATTAAAAAAAAAACAACAAACAGTTGTATGTATGAGTTTAGTCTTTATCCTGGTATTATGATTACAGAAGTCCAAAAATTACACATGGCTACCCATGACCAGCAAAACCAACAGGAAATCATGTATGCCCACATGAAGTGCTAGAGGCAGGAAGATTAGGCAGATGCAGTTTAACTAAAACAAGTTTGGTCACTGAGGACAGAGGAAACCATGTTGAGGAGAAAAAGGGATCTAGATGAAATTATTATTCCTGAGAGTGAGCTTTGACAGAGGCTCCCCTCATTCCTCATGCCCACAGACACGTTTCCCTCACAACTGGCTTCTCTCAACATTGGTGAGTTTGCGAAAGTATTTCTAGATCACCCTCAAGAAATTCAGCCAGGAAAATGGAAAAAGCCTAGGACTGATGAGCTAGTACTCTACCTACTGTATTTTATCTCCATGTAGAAGTGACAGGAGTAGAGACATTAGCAGCAGTTACCTCCATTTGATCCAATTAATATAGGATCAAGGCAAACAGCACTTCAAGAAAGACAAAAAATGCCAACAAAATTTCCAGCCCAAGACCCCATGCTCCAGGAAAAAAAAACAACAGACAAACCAAGAAAAAAACCTTCCTTTATTCTTCCAAACTATTATTCTGCCACAGAAATTAAAGAGCACAGAAGTAGAGAGGCAAAGTGAAAAGTTTTGCTTCTTGCTTTTCAGTAAACTGCAAGTTGAATCAAAGATGCAGAACTGTTTCTGAGTAAACAAGTTGACAGAGGAAAGGTCAGATCACAAAAGAATAAACCTGCTGAGATTTTTTCCTGTCACTGAGATTCAGCAGAGAGCTTTACATCTTGGGAATGAAGAAATACAAAATCACAGACAGGAAATCAGTTGAGAACTAAGTCAAGAGGTAGAGAAAGAGAGGAGATAGTTACCAATTATGCTTGTTACTTTTATTTATTGTTTTATTTTAAAATACATTGAATATTTAATTCTGCCACAACATCTATATATATGGGGAAATTAGTCAAAATTAATTTGCATTACTTTGGATAATGTTAATATATTTTTTCTGTGTGCCATTCTTGCTTAGATTTTGGTTTTGACTTCAAAAATAATTAATTAATAATTAAAAACCTGTCCTGAGCATGAAAGTAAGCATCCAGAGTGATGAAACTCTTAGTTTTCAAACCAACAAAATATAAGCAGATTTGTGCAAGAGACTCACTCATTCTTCTAATGTATTTTAAGTCAGGATACTTTACACATAAAGAGACAAAGTTACCTGAGGTAAACACCATCTACTAGGTAAAAAGATACATACACCCCATCATGTTGTCCATGTCAGGGTTGTATGAAAAACATAATTATACAAAGAAGCCTATGAACACTTACAGATTGCTTCTAAAATGAAAGCCAGGAATGCTCCTCCTCTGTGCCAGATCTATCTGAAGCCCAGCTGCTGGGAAGGGGAAAAGAAGAAGCATGAGGAGTCCAGGGCAGCCCTGTTTTGCCCTTCACCACACATGAAGGGGGTTCAGGTTATCCACTCCTTTAATTCCTCTGCTTCCTATAGCAACACTTCTAGAGGTAAAGCAGAGAAGGAAGAATGAATGTGGAAGGAATCAGCCTGTTTAGGGCTGGATCAAATTGCATAGATGGACGATGGGGAAATACGAGGTGATGGCCCTCTACCTATTATTTCCCATCACTCTATGTGCTTAAGGATCTGCAACTGGTCACCAGGAGAGACACTCACAGGCAAGGCACTGACAACAGAACTATTGCTCCTTTTAGTTTCACATGGCAAATAAGGCAGGCGGGAAACAATCTCACCAGTTATTCACAAAGGTGATTAATAAGAGTCATGTAGTCTTCTGGTGAATGTGCTACAGATTAAAGATGATAATTTCTTTGAAGAAAGATAGCAGAGGGGTTGTGCTGTTTCTTTTACTGAAGGTATTTGGATAATTGGTCTTTTCCAGCAATTAACCCAGAACTGTCCTATTTTTCAATTAGACAAGAATCTCATTTTCATGTTCTCAAAGACAACAGGATATTCTGCTACCTGTGGCTTTTAAATGGTGCAAAGGTAACCTTAGCTGTCCCTGCAAAAATATTTCATATGCATTTTCAAGTTGCCAGAACTTCCCTGCAACAGAACAAGGTAAAAATGTGTCAGATACAGGGGAAAAGATGATTACAATCTTGAGTCCTGCACTAAATTTAATTTCCTGTCTCAGCACCAAAAGGGTATTGGGATGAAGGTGGGGATGAAAAGGTTTAAAGTTAAGTGAAAGAATATCTGTCCACATCCAAATTTTGCTTATAAAAATGTGAATATAAATCCTTATATTTTATACCTAAAATTCAGGATTTCAAATGCAATGGTTTCCTCTGACAAAAAGAAATTCTGTGTATGTTACTCCTATAGTATTTTCAGATCACAGAACATTTAAATTATGCTCAGCCCTCCCAAAACCTAGGGCAGCTCTAACTCCATGTTTTTTCTTGTGATTGCAGTGAACCAAATCATGTTCCTTAAAATTTTCCTCCTCTAAACAGCACATTTGAAATACACTTCACAGATGGATGAATCAACAGAAAATTCTCCTGCCTCCCTTTTGCTATGACTTCGAAAAATATCACTTTCCTGGCGAGATCTAGAAACCACTTGAACTTACCTCACTGCAGCATTTGCATTCAAGATACTCTTGCATTCTATTCTAAATATCATGTGAATAAGAGACCTGGAGCTATACAAGAATTTCTCCTTTATCCCTTTTTCAATCTCATTAGCATTGCCTCTACCATCTCTCAGAGGGGCTACCCTAGTTCTCTCAGGTCAGCTTCAACTCTTCTCACAATGCTTCACTTTGAGCAAGAGAATTAACAATAGTAGTTATTCTCCACATTATAAAATAACTGGTCATGTCACATTTACACATGTTGTTTGGTTTTCCCATTATGCAAAATTACTGGGTAAATGGGAGGGAAAAAGGGAGGCATCACTGCTGAATGGTCACGCATGTGTTAAAAAACCCTCATGATTGTAAGACCCAACAGGTTCTCTTTCTGCTGAACTGGGACCTATTTAAAGCAAAATGATACATTTAAAATGATTTCCTAGTGGATTCGATTAGAGAAATAAATTAATGACTGCTATTAAATAAAACATTTTGGCATTGACTATTATGGTAACTTGATTTGCATAATTTAACAGTTGCAAGGACTTAGGGAAATAACAATGTAAATGAGTGCTGAAAGTGCACAGTAATGAAAAAGCAGATTTTGCCATGCATAAGACTCTCCCCCATGATTTTATTTTAAGGTAATCTTCTCATTTCTTAATTACATTTTTAAATAAAGGTTAAAACAATTTGTTGTCAACACCTCTGGTGTCACTTCATTCTGGTGTTGTTACAGATATGTAACAACAACAGGAAGTTTCTCTTCCCATTTCTTTTCCATAAAAGAAAAGTTAAGTTCTGACTATAGAAGACAGGGAGGAATTCTCAAAGATGACAAAATAAATCAAGACTAAAACAAACACGACCCCTCCACCATTACTTAAGAACTACAAAATAGTATTTTACTATTTCCTGTCAGGCAAACCTTGAGGAAAACATATATTTAAAATAATTAGGAAAGCACTCATTCAAACAATAATAATAGCAAAATAAAATATTTTAGTTCAATATTTCATAAATAATTAAGAGTTGTATGTCAGTTGCAGTTCACAAATTTCACTTCGTTAAAAAAAAAAAATCACAGTAGTAAAATGCATAGATCAATATTTAACTGGCAATCCACACTGTGTTTTTAAATTTTATCATGTTCACAGCAATTAAACACTCTGGAGTTACTCTGCTTCATAAATAACACTATGGCTCTTTTATAACATCCAACACTCTTGCACAACACCAGATAATTTGTCTTTTGTGTGTCCTCACCTCAGCTGATAGGAAAAAAACCCCAAAACCACAAAGAGATCAAGGCTTCACAAGATGTGTAAGGCCAGCCAAGTGCTCCATTAGCATGTAAAGCAGCAGATGCTGCGTTTGCATCCCCTCTTTGACTGGCATAAATAAGCGCAGGTACACAAACACCTAAGTGCTCTCTACAGGGTCTCAGGCAAATCTGAGAGGGCCAATTTAACAAGACTGTTTGTCACCTCTAAATCACCACACAGTGGGTTTGTACAAGGGACACAGCACTAAGTAAAACCAGCAATCTGAAACTCTGTCACACATGAGCTCACTATTATTGCTGCCATGGTGGTTCTGCTCACCCCAGCATAAAGAAACAAAACCTCTACAGAGGATCATGTGCATCTTCTGAGAGGCTACCGATTATCTCCATACACTTTCACACCTCGCTTTCAAAATAAGGAAACCAAAGATTAAAAACGAAAAATCCCAGCCTGGTTATTGTTAAGCCTTTGGAATGAAATGTAATAGACTAAAAAGTACAATGATAAAGCTATGACTACAATCCTTCTGGGCTGGACTTCTGAATTAATGCAAATAATGCACTTTTTGCTTTATGGAATGCAAACCTAACTAATCCCATGAAAAATGAAATAAAGTATAGGTGAAGTCATGGACTACAAGAGATAAGAATGCAATACAAAATATCTGTGTAAATAATCAGAAAGGTAATGCAGTTATGACTGTCAAAACAACAAATTGAAACAAATTATCTAGCCAGATTGTTATTATAAGCCTGCTCTGTTACATACATGTTTACACAACTATGCACACAAACTCAAAAATGTTTCAAAACATTTAGATTATTATTTTCATGGTTCAGTTCAGTCAAAGACACTGGATGTTTCTTAGTGGAAGTTTCTTTGAGAGATAACCTTAACCAACCTGCTGTAGAAATAAGGCAGGTTAGAAAAATCTCGATAGTATAATAATGAAAAGCAAAGTTAAATGTTACTAAACGGATTAATGCAGTGGAAGTAAATTTATTAGAAACAATCTGTTATTGCAAATTCCACATCTGTTCCAAAATACAAGATGAACTGGTTTCATTTTGCACCTTGTACTGTCAGAAAATTGAGATCTTATTTGCTTCATTCTTGTTCATGAAACATTTTGAGAAACATTACTTCATCCTATAACATAAAGGCTTATGGAGCACTTTCTGGAACAAAATATTTTTGAAAATCTATTTTCTTAATAAGTATACAAACAGTCTAGCACAATTTCTTTTTAAAGTAGTTTAAGAAATGTAGTAACTGAAGAAACCAAAACAACAGATCGCCACAAAAAACCCTTTAACACTCCCCACCCCAGGAAGTTCATCAATGCAGGATTATTTCTGAAAGGAAAGTTGCCAGATGGATAAACTTTATGATAGCCTTCATCCACCTAGGAGTACATGCACTTCAGGCATGCCTCAAAGTCACATTCACCTGAAGTAACCTATGGAGCAGGTTGGCAATGCTTTCCCCTCCCATACACACAGCAGACTTCACAAGTCTAAAGTAATTGGTATGAGTACCAAATCCAATACTTGAACAGTTATTTTTAATAGCTACTTTGGAACACGATATTTTTTGTGTTTACAAGTTTTTGATAGTGTAACTTTTCATCTGGCCCCTCCTTTGGGCAGCTGCAAAAGGCTCAGCAGTTTCTTTCTGTGTTTAATGTCCTGGCTACAGCCCTTGATGTAGATACTAATAGAGGAGAGCACACACCATGGTAACAGAAGCTGTAAGCTAAAGGCTTTGAAAATGTCACTTGATTTCTGAAAACAAAAGTAAACATGAACTAAAATGTAACAAGTAGTTGAATAAGGAAAAGTAAGACTAGAAGCATTTCACTTAGCAATGATCATCCTAAAATGATCATTACTAAGGAAGCCAGAAAATCCATACTAATTAGAATTTTTGCTGTGTGTAATGGATTCAAATCTGAATTCCCAGTTTCTACAACACTATTTTCTTTTACTAAAGATTCCCCACAGAAATTTGAAAGCAACCAGAGCTGAAATGATTGAAATTGAAAAGATTTGAGTATTTGCATTAATCCAAAATTCACTTTCTAATATTTTGTTCGACTGTTGAAATACAATGAAATATAAGAATATTACTGCTATTAAAAAAAAAAAGCTTCATGTACAATGCTGTGCAATATAAATAAGGATCACTCTGAGTAAGCAGTATTATTATAAGCAGCAAAAAACCAAACCCAAATCTATGACAAATTTTTAACTGCAGCAAGGTCTGCCAACAAATTCAGGTGTCAAGAACCAGCACCCCCAAAATGAAACGCAGAGGAAGACAGACATATCAGTACACCATTACCACTTGAAATGGGATACAACTGTCAAGCTGTTGGATATCAAACTCTATAAGGTCATGAAAAACCACAATCACAGGTTTGCCCTGACACTGTGTCATTTCCTCTGACCAGCCTCCTTTGAGGTAGCTCTTCAAACAACATCTGGATTTGCGTGCCTCTGTCCTCCTCACAAAGGTTCAAAGCACAAGCATAAAAAGCCTATGCAAGCAGAAAAACTGACCTTCACCTTTGCATTTTTCTATTTTCTGATCTTTTTTTTTCCTTTTTCTTCAATAGAAAATAAAACCATAACAGGGTTGGTGAACAGCATGGGGCACAGACTTCAATGTGGCATTTAAAGGAAAATCTGCTGTCTTTATTGTGTTTCAAGAAAAAATTATCTGTCTGCCAGGAATTAATTTTTAAGTTTCCTACACAACAAGAAGATATAATTTAAAAGCTGAAAAAGAATATGTAACTAGTGTTGACACTGATATAACTGCATTTTCAAGCACAGTTTCCTTTATGCATAGGCCACTGGCAACTCTTCAGCAGATAGTTTGTATATAATGTTACACACACATATGGCTTCCTTCCCCCTGCTCAACCAATGCAACAAGGTATGACAATTCCCATGAGGTTTTTATTCAACTTTGACACCAAATATTCTTCTCTTTGGACATTTTCTACTTCTTAGAGTTGATCCAGTTTTTCTACTCTACATCACCAAGCAATAAATTATTATTTGTATTAGTAAGGGGTGATTCAATTTTTTTAGTTACTTTGATTTTTTTTATGTGTTTTTTTGGACAAAAAATTTAATCTTTTTCTCTTTCTTTTTTAAGAAAAAAAAGCCTTGTCGAATTGTTTAGCAAATATTGAGTGAAAAAAGGAGAAGGGGAAAGGAAATTGGAAGCAAGGAAGTACTGTTCCATTATAAATTCAATTTTCTTGTAATAAGTAGATAGCATTCTTCATTAGGTCACCCAGTCCAACAAAAATTATTTGAGTACAACATATGCTATTAACTTGTTATTAACTTCTATGCTACTGAAAGGTTTCTGTAGGGTTTAAGTTATTTTAAGCACTGAAAGAATTTTGATTAATTGGACAGCATCTTTAAATAAGCAGTTCATATATTTATGTATGTACATAATCACACATTGGTTGTGATTTTGTCTGTTGTGCTAGCTTCTCTTTAACTCCAGTATTCATTCTGCAATAACCTAAATAACCTATAGCCCTTAAAAAAACATACCCAATTTTGAACAATGTATGGTATTGAATAAATGCTTCCCTTAAGCAAGCAAAAAAAAAGAAAAAAAAACCCAAAACAACCCAGAATAAAAAAAAAAAAAAGTGCATCTGGGTATCCTCCAGCTAATTCACAAATGCCTTGCATAAAACATGAACTTTACAAGTACGGACTTAACTGTACAATGAACTTTTTTCACATAAAATAGCCATGCCAGTGTAGATGGACTGTACCAAGCCTTTGTATGGCCATTCTGAATCAGGACACATTACAGCTCCATCACTTTCATCATTTAAGAAGCATTTAAAAAAAAATAAGAGAAGCATCACCATTGCTATATTTTTGATAAAGCAACAACACAAATAAATGGACTTCATTAGGTTGAAAAGGTGATATACTGAAAAGAAAAGAAGCCAATTTATTGAGGAACTAGCATAACCCCCTTTATCTGCACCAAAAATACCATCAATATAAATCATGCTGTTGGCATAGGCTAAACATGATGGATATGCTTAAAATACTATTGCTGTAAGCAATGCATTATTTAATCCAGTGTATAAACAAAATCCATGCAGGATAAAGATTTAAAATCATAAAACCTCCAAACTCCTCCAAAAGAAACCAAAACTCAAGCAGAATCATAAAGTTTAATTTCAAAGCCACAACTGAATAGATGGTGCTACAACACAGTCCTTTCAACAAGAGGAGGACACATGTACTGCTATTGCCAGGACAATGCCAGAAATGCAAAAGGAATTTTGTCACTCCTGCAGTCCACTGCCTCTTTCTTCATACACCAGTTTAGGCAAAAATAAAACCCCTGTGGAATTTGGATGGCCTCAACAGAAAATTTTCCCCTTATCATCTAAAACACAAGTTCATAAAAAATAGTCCATCCTTTCCTTTGACCCAGCTATGATACATTTGGAACAGTAAGTGCACAAAAGTAAATTCAAACATTATTTTTCTCTGAAACAAGTCATGGCTAGGTATTCAAATTCCTTTTCACATACGCATGTAATTTATAAAGTAATGTAATGTAAATTTAAAAACCACACACCACAATAAACCCAAGCCAGTAACAATCCAAATTGTGCTGCTACCAAGCAGCGCAAAATAACCTTAAAGGAGGTGAGAAAAACAATATTTATTTCTATAGCTAAACACAAGAAATTTGGAGGATAAGTTGCCAAAATAGAAACACAAGTAAACCACTTCAGCTAACAAGCTTTTGCATTGTAAGACCAAACACAACAAGCTAATGCTAAACCATAGTTACATGAGGGAAACTGAGCCAGGATACTTGCAAGCGCACAACTGAGTAGGTCTGCAGAGGAAACATCTTCTTCTGTGTCCAAAACCATCACTAACTTGTGCAGGAGAAGCAGCATGTAGATATACATGCAGCCTCCTAGAATCCACTGCCACATGTGAAGCCAACTAAAGGGGGTAATTTGCACACAGCTGATCCCTGTATTCTTATGATGAACACTTACCACAGCAATTAAATGTGGCCCCAAGTCATGAAGAGAAACCTTCCACTTACCTAAAATGATAAAAAAGAAACAAATAAGATTAAGATTATGTATCAGAAACTCAGTGTTACAGATCCAATATTTGAAAGAGAAAAATTAGTTTTACTATGTTTAGTTTTAACTTTTCCTTCTTTCTCCACCTTCTCACCAAAAAAAAAATAAAATAATTTTGCAGGGGATGAAAATCTATAGTAGTCGCATGTACTACAACCAGCATATATATTTAATCAACACACATCTTCACCAATATGCCAGACAAATCCTGTTCAGCAGGGATGGGCAGAGCAGCTGCTCTGGGCAATTCCCTGGCTGGGGGGCCAGACCCACATCTCACTCCCCACTCCCTCAGGGGCTGTGTCAGGAGGAACCCTTCTGCCTGAGAAAACAGCCAAAGGGTCACTCAATCACTGCACACCTGCGCAGCTTTACCCCTTCTGAATGGGTGGATTGATTTTAGTGCCTTACTCAAAAGCAAGATAAAACTAAATTCATGCATCGTTATAAACCCAGCAACTATAAAATTGGCACAGTATTTAATCCCTTCTGCTTAAATAGTTCCTAATAACTGAACTGGTGTTAGATCAGAAGTGCTCCATAATTCATTAACTTTGTAAGCAAAAACTGTGATAACAAAAATTAATTTGGTGAAATATGAAATGAGGTAGTATCTGAGAGTTCCTGAGATATGAAATTTGAAAAAAATAGAACATATTGTCTCCACTGTAAATGTGTATACAGACATTCAATTCCCTTCTAAATACTGGCATGTACTATCAAAGAAGGGATTGTTTGAGGGTACACCACTCTTCAACCTTTGAACATGAAATACTTAATGTGTAAGGACATTTAAAAGAAAGGTTTGGAGGAGAGACAAAGAACAAAGTCCCTCATTTACAATTGATACCACCTTTGAACTGCACTAGCTCTTTTCTAAATTTGCCACCATAGGAAGTGTTTGAATAATTTAAACCATGATGTACATTTAAATAAGAAACTTTGAAAGCCTGGTAAGGAGAAACAAAGGATTTCCTACAGAGTATAGTTGACTATTTAATAAGCCCCTAATTGTCAGAAGATCTAAAATAGTTTGCATGCAGTTGTACCCCTCCAATATATATTTAAAGTGCATCCTTTTGGGTTTCTTTTCCCTTAACACAGCAGAAATATTCCTGTTATTTTGGAGGCAGAGATGCCATCTAATTAGCACAAGGCTGTGTCATGCAGTACAGTTGTAGAGCCCTTTTCACCTGTTACCCAGCTCCTTTATCCCAAGGGAGAAAGGGGCAGATGGGTCAGGGGCCAGAAAAAATGTGATGGGGATGACACAACACCAAAAATCCTTTGACAATCTCTGTAAAGCTCTTCATAACTCTCATTTTTTTCTACAATTTGTATAATTGGTAAGTAAACTAAAACCTTGTAATAAATACATTTCCCTTCAGCCTTTTGTTTAACAGTTTCATATTACTCATAGCTAAGACATTGCTTTTCTTCATGCTTTCATCCAAAGAGAAACTCTGAAAGGACTCAAATGCTAAGGCCCTAAACAAATGCTCAAATTGGACAAAACCAATCACATTCATGATGCATTTGACAAGCTAGGATTGGGAACATAGAGCACATGTCTGATACTGTTTCTAAAGTAGCTCTTATTTCTACCACTACCGTACTGCTACAGGAGAGCTGGAAACCCAGAACAACAGCTGGCTTTTAACAAACATATATAAACATTAAGAGTTACTTAACTGCAAGTAGCAGTCCTGGAAAGTGTTATCAAAATGTTTAAGTTGGGTGGGTTTCAGAATGATTGGGTGGCATCTGATATTGTTAGGAATTCTCACTGTTCTGCTGCTGTTGTGCCTCCTGGGCAGGTCTGCACAGCGAGCTGTGCTTCCTCCCTCCACATCACCCTGCTGTTACATCACCAAACGTGCTGTTAGAAAAATCCCACATTTTGCTTTTAAAATCAACAAAAGCAAAAAAGAAACACCCTCTACTTTCTACACACTTTAGTTCTAGTAGTTCATTGCAAAGCTTATTAAGACTCTGTTCTCCCTCCAAAATATGGAATTTTAAATGTTCTATTACTACATTTATTTAACATACAGACTCCTCTTTATTAACACCTTGTGTCACCACCCTATTCATGATTTTATTATGTTAAAAAACCCCACAAGCCAAACCCAGAGTGCATAGGTAGTCAAGGTGCTGATGTAAGATTCACTAATTGAACAGTTATAGCTGTATCCAGAAGAGAGAAGCTGTGCTGCAAGATAAGCCCTTGGCATGAATGGCTTTCTGCCAAGCTTCCAGGCTTCAGCCTCAGAGGAAGATAAAGACACCTTGAAATCCCAGATCCGAAAAACTTGTATGCCAAAGTTAACCTTGCCTCAGAGTCACTTCAGCTTCAAGTC
>JAYDZK010000169.1:47096961-47143647 GCA_034509185.1 Euphonia xanthogaster
TTTGCAAAACTGGGATTGTAGAAAAACAAAACCTGATTATGCTATGCAGTGAAGGCTATTCTTTTTTCTTTTAAAATTTTAGTGAAAAGTAAAGCTAAATTACAGAAAATTGCGGCTATTTCACATATGAAAACACTGTGTGTTACAGTCCAGAACCAAAATAGTGCAAGCAATAAACAGCAAACTTCCTCTGGTTTTAAGATGGTTTCTGTCCTGCTACGTGTAATAAAGCTAAACCTCTCAACATCTACATGTATTTTATTTTAAGTAAAATCTGAAGTATCCTGAATTCAGACTATTCCTCTTCTGCCCCATCAAGCCTGAGCAGTCTAGGCACACAGAACACTGCCTTGCTGCTAAGTACTGCACATAAGGGAAACAACACAACATTTTTCCTTCTAGCAAGCTCACTCAAGAATATCTATAAGCCCTTAATCTGTATTGCAACCAACCATTTTTATTCTCCTTCATTAGACTCAGTTTAAAGGGATTTGTTTCTGCACCAGCTGTGGTGAACTCACAAAAAATGCCTGTAAGATGGAGATAAGCTATGACCACAGTTGCTGCTCTATTAGTTTGCTTGCATGGTGGATGTTTTTGTGATTATAGTTACTCCACGATTTAACGGTGGGAGGCTAATGGAAATGTTACTTGCTATGGTAGCAAGCTAAATCAGTTGGGGGAAGGAAAAGAAATGTGTTTACACTTGAAGATGTCACATAAAACAGTGGGAAGTTCCCACCCCTGACACCAGAACTGGCATGCTCCTTCAAGGACTCATCTACACTATTACATGCTCCTTCACACTTAGGAATCTATTAATTTACAATTAATTGCATTGATTTTATAGGAGATTTGTAAGTTCTGCAGTAATTTACAGACTACTGAAGAAATTAACTGTGCTTCTTCCAAAGATAAGAATTATTGATAACAAGTACTCGGCGTGAGTTACTGAACACATCACTGAGAGTCTGGATGTTTTGCTATAAATTCTACATTAATTACAGCAAAACTGATAGGTAGATTTTATCTGTCCCACCAAGAATTTCTTCACTGATTCCTGACAGTAATCCACTGGAAGGAAATGTAAAAAGTCAGATAATGTCAGCTCAGCCTCTGAGGTCTTGTTGAGTTAGAGAGATTTAAAATAATGTAGTTATTGCATATATCATCTCACTGGGGAGGGCACTGTTTTATCAAAAAAATCAAGTGAGAGTCAAAAAAGAAAATCTGAAAAGAAGTGCATAAAATACAATTTCATCATATTTTGAGAGCTATATTGAATGTGGCACTGAAAAAATTGACAAAGGCCCAGTGATTGAGAATGAACTTCTTCTTGAACATACACTGTATAAACTATGAGAACATGTTTTCAAGACCAATGCTTGTCACTTATTATTTGAAAAGGAAAAAAACCCCAACTTTGTAAAGTTGAGGGCAGGACATGTCTATATTATTTCAATAAAGTATGAGCTGTTTGATAAAACAGGATTGTGGACATTATTTCTGTCATATTTCTTCAATTCTTCCATACAAATATGAAAAAAAAATATTAAAAAAAAAATCTAATTTTTCATCTTTGCTCAGCACTTTATTCAGTGACAGTGTGAACAAAATTAATGCCAATGTTGGGTGAATCCATTTCAGTATAAAGCGTGTCACTAAATAAAACACCTAATTCCTGATTCTGTAGCATAGAGCCATGTTACAGAAATGCATACCAGTCAGTGCTATTCATAAAATCCCTGCCAAACCATATCCTTCTTTGAGCAATCTTTTGTTGCTACATATATCTTCTTCATAATAATTTTTGTTTCCTTTTCACTAATAGGCCTTCAGTACTGCATATGGCATCCTGGCACCTGAATGACCCATAAATGCATACAAATATAAACCCAAAAATAAATACCAAGCACCAAGCAGATAAAATGTAGATATATCCCATGATAGTAAAAGTATGGATTGTGCAATTTTGGTGCCGAAAGATTTATCTCTGTGCAGCACCTGCTCAGTGGACACTCAGAGTTTATCTTTGTGAAATTCTGCATCATCCTGAATTATGTTTGTGGCACTCCAGCAAAATCCCAGCAGAATTGTTAAATCGGTTGTGGTCAATTATGCACTGCTCAGTCAGAGAAGAATCTGAGTGGCGTAGAAACTCTGATGAACTCCTCTCCATCTAAGAGGATACACACATACACACATACCCAAGGTAGTTGTGCAATTGGAGGCACTGAAGTTATTTGCATGCAGTCAAACAAGACCAAACAAGGCAGATGATCTACAGCCAATGGCATTGTTCTCCATACAGCACCAAGCAAGATCCTGAGTACTACATGAGGCAGTGGCTTTTGGGGAGCAGCAAACATAGGGAATGGCATGCCATAATTCTCATATAAAAGGAGAGGCTGTAAGCAGCCTGGGCAACTGCACAGCGTAATGGCCAAGCCTTTGATTTTCCAATGTTCTCTTAAACAGACTTTAACTCTTTAAAGGCAGGGATGAACTTTTTGTTAAAATGTAGTAATGTATTAACTCACTGGGGCCTTAGAAATAATGCACAGTGCAAATAGTGAAGAAACCAGTATCTCTTCCCATTATCTTAATATTCTGTAAAGTTAATTATCACAAGAAGTCCTTTGTGTAAAACACAGCTGCTTGAAAATGAGAAAATAAAGGCCCCAGAGAGAGAAAATATCCCCCTGGATCATGACTATCTCTTCAGTTTCAAATGCAGTCCTGCCTGTCCCTATGTGCCTCCTTTTAGCATATCTTTACCATAAGCATATTAACAAAGTACTAAAATGAGTATGACAGAATGATGGAGAAAAGAGATCTCTTGCTTTTGATAGACCATGTCGATGTGCATGGTTGGAATTTGTACAATCCCAAGTTGATGTCACCAAGACTGGGAAGAGAAGTCACAGAATATGATACAGACAAGCAAAAGCAACATTTAACTGGACATCAGATATGATTTCCATTTGATGAAGCAGCTAATTTTAATACGGATGTTCTTTTGACATATACTAACAGCTGTAAACTGAGTGCACCTACAGGTGGTTTGTAAAAGCCCTTCATTGAAAGCATTTTCAATTTTCTCTAATTTTTATTAGAGGCATTGCCTAAAAGATTTATCTGAATAGTGTGCGAAAAGACAGTTACTCAGAATTAACATTCCAAGTGCTATCAGATAATGTGCAATATGCCAGCCTTGTAAAGCCTTATACTATATTTTGTGTCTGAAAATTTGTGAAGTGTAACATTATTTGACTGTCTCATTTTTTAACAGCACATAGCCCTGCTTTCCTAAATCATTGCCTGTTGCCATGCTCCTACCTATCTCCATAACAAATGAGCCTCAGTGTTTACTCTGATCAAAATTCATAGCAGCAACTGACTGCTGTGGTTCTGCACTCATCTACAGGAGTAAAACAGGCTGTGGAGCTGATTAGTGATCAGCTGGGCTATACACCACTACTGAAAAAATGTTTCTACTGACAGTCACAGTTCATTTATGCCTCATTGTGATAGATGTCCAGAAAATATGACAAGAAGGTCGGGAGCCACTTAGACATACTTAGACCATTAAAATGGGCAGCGTGAACCTCTCAGGTAAGTCACAACGAAACACAGTAGACAAGCAGTATCACAAAACACTGGGTTTGTCATGTGGTAGAATATTAGCATATGTCAAGGCCATCACACTGAAGACAGTCACTCACCAGCTCACCAGTCACTCCAGGCTCACTAGAGCAGGACAGAGACAGCCACTGAGCCAAGGTGTTTGATCTATACAGGGCAGCTAGAAGTGACTAACAGCTGTAATCTACCCAAGAGCCAAGGCAAATGTTTGCTTGGCAGGGGAGCCCAGAGAGATGTTGTCTGCTGTTGCAGTTTCTCCTGACCAGTACTTAAAATTTTGTCCATCCTAAGCAATTTCATCCATTGTTATTAAAGGACACATTCCCTCACTGTTTGTGTGGTACAGGTCATAGAGTTTATTTAAATACCTGCAGTGGTTTTCACTGGGGTGGAGTTAATTTTCTTCATAATGGCTCCTATGGGACTGTGTTTTGGATTTGTGCAGGGACAGTGTGGATAACACAGGGATGTCTCTGCTATTGTTAAGCATCAAGGCCTTCTCTGCCTCTCAGCCCACCTCACCAATGAGGAGGCTTGGGGTGTGCAAAAAACTGTGAGGGAGCACAGCCAGAAGAGCTGACCCCATCTGACACAAGGCATATCCTGTACTATATGCTCAGTGTATAAAGATGGGGGAAGAAGAAGGAAGGGGAGGATGTGTGGAGTGATGGTGTTTGTCTTCCCAATTCACCATTACATGTGTCTCCCTGCTTTCCTGGGGAGGTCTGAACACCTGCCTGCCCACTGGAAGTGGTGAATGAATTCCCTGTTTTGCTTTGCTTGTATGCACAGCTTTTGCTTTAACAATTAAACTGTCCTTATCTCAACCCATGAGTTTTCTTTCAATTCTCTCCCCCATCCTGCTGCAGGGAGCAAGGAAGCGGCTGAGATGCCAGCTGGTGTTAAATCACAGCGCTGTCCAGATTAAAAACTCAAGGCAGTCTTCTAAGGGAAGAGTGCTACACTGTGGTCATCCAGAAATGATAAAGGGTTTTGCACAAACAGACAAGGAGATTGCATCTCAGAAATATGATGTATTTCCATGATATGTTTGGTTTGGAGGGAAGAACAAAACACAGAGCTTTAGGAAGGAAGGAACACCTTCCATATACTTAGAAGACTTAGTGATCCTTCCATATATTTAATATTCCTTGCATGTACATGAGCACAGAAAAGTCATGAATGCAAGCAGGTACAAAATCAAGAAAGTTAAACTTCTAGGAGAAAAACCACAGTGTTTAGGATCAGAAAAGAGATGGAAAGCTGGGTCAGTAGAATATTTTTTTTCAAAGCAAGAAGGTATTTAGAAGCATCACATCAGGCTGTGATGCGATCTGTGAAATGGCTGATAGCCATGGCAGCAGTGACCACACAGCGTGTTCAGCTCTGTGTGGCTCCAGACGTAAGAGCACTGCCCAGAGCAAACAGACCAGTTCATGGAACCAATGCTTAACGCATGTCTAAGGAGGGCAGTATATTGACCTTCACTGTAAATATCACAGACATCAATTCAACAGTTTCTTGAGATGGGCCTGTAATGAAGATCATGAAAAAGGAAGAAAAGCTGATTTTGAAACCAAGAAAACTTAAGGTTATCAAGTGCTGAGCATTGAAAAAAACCCAAAACCAAACAACCCCAAAAGACCCCCAAACTCTGCACAAGCTCTTTAAAGCTATCACAAATTTATTTTTCCTGCGGCTCAAGCCTGTCACCCCTGCTAATATAAAACTGCCTGTCACCTCCCAACATAAAACTGCAGACCAGCTCATTAATTCCCTCTGCTCTACTCTCAGAACAATAAAAGAAAAGCATCCAAAAGAAAAAATAAATTGCAGCAACCCTTTGAGTTATTGCAGCTCCTTTTTTTTTTTGTCTAACTTCTTCATCGTATCAATATGCTACAGACACTCTTAGTTTGTGGAATGTCAAAGGGCAGATGTCCACAGAAGAGAGCCTGTACAGATTTAAAGTTTTATTGTCAGGTAGCTCCACTGAAATAATAACCTGTAAATATGAAATGCATTATAGATATTGAAACTTGCCATTTAGTAAATGAGAGTGTGCACATACTTGTATATACACAGATACAAAACCACAAAACATTTCATTTCCCCATTTTGATTTTAAAAAAAGATTTATTCTAAATTTCTACCAATTTTACCTACATGTTTATTCAGGAAAGTGTAAGAGTATTGAAAAATCAAGACCATAAGATATAGAAGATGTCCCATTCTTATATCAGAGCACTATGTTTCTGAATATCCACAGTTTCAATTGGTGTTTCTTTCACAAGCATTCTAGATTAAATAAATGAAGCCACATGAGTCCTGTATGTCAAAATGCACAGACCTGAGACAAACAGCTTTTCACTGAAGATTTTTGAAGTCATAAATCTGGAATAAAGGAAAGGGATATATAGGGATTCATTATATTCTTTACCCCATAAACTTCAATTTAGAGAAAACTAAACACATAAAACAAGATTACAATTTTATAACTCTATCATATACTATAAATTAAATCCTTGGAACTCCTGCTTTTCCTTATTCTGTCAGCTTATGCCTGTAGACTATGATACCCAACAATGGAGGTGTACAAATTCTCTGTCAGTATAGTAACAATGTGTTTTGCAAATAGTCTTTTCCTAAAGCAGATGTTTTGAGTTCACCCTATGGCCGTAAATACTTTACAGCAAACCTCCTGTTTCAACTATTCTTTTACAGCTGACAAAGATTTTAACCCACCAGTAACCATCTATGCACCTGAATGAAGTATCACCATGGAAATGGTACCAAGTAGCTTGGTAGCAGGAGGGATAGAAAAAAGTGTACCAAGTAACCTGCATATGTACAAGCAACATGGGCTACAGACAAGAAAATAGGAAAACAAAAAAATTGGGGCTGGTAAAATGCTGGGTAAGAGAACAACAACAAACCCCTAAACCCTTATTACACCTTCACCTTCCCCCATAATTGAGACTCAAACATGTTGAAAGCTACTATTTAGCAGCACACTCAATGATCAGCAGTCTTTGGGGATTTAGTGTTCATTCAGCAAGATTTTGCAAAATTCTACACCAAAGGCTATATCAAGGAGTTATGATTTCAGGGCTGTGCACATACTGGGAAACAGAACTCTTTTGGAGAGTGTTTTGATGGGTGATACAGAATAAGGTATCAGTTTATATCAAAAGGTATAATTTCCCACACAAATAGGCTTACAAAAGCTGTTATTTGAATACATGAATATAAAAGGAATTTTGTAGGGCACGTCAGCAACAAGAATTAAATCTTTAGAGGATGGCAACTACAGGAGCATTTTCCAATTAGGATGCCCACTGTGATTCAAATATGAACTTTTCAACTTGCATTTAGAGTTTTCTCAATGTTACACCTTTAAGTAAAACTTGCCAAATAAATCAGCTCATTTCCAGAACAAAAAGCCACATCTTCCTAAAGTGTTTATCTGTGAACTGACAGTCATAGTTTAATTATCATGGAGCTCTATAAATTATAACAACATGAGAGCTGAAATTACAAAAAAGCCTCCAAGATTTGAAATGACAAGCCAAGTCATATTAAAGTGTAAGTGGCAATATTCCTGAGGCATGATAGAAAAATTGATAAACACTGCTGACTCATTCAGAAGAAGCCAGTATCTTCAACAAAACCCACTGAAGCAGCAAGTATAAGAATTTGTACTAGATGGTTAGACCCTATCTAGTCAAGGGCATATTGGCTGCTGAAGCAAAATAAAGCAACTGTAAAGCTGACTTCAGGCTTTTCATCTGAATTCTCTTAGCCTGCCTTGCCCTGGTGGCTCAGATTTGTTTCTTTTGAGCAACTTGTTTTAATAATCTTCCAGAAACCACCTCAGCAACATTAACATGCAGGGGATAATCATGAAAAAAAATAATAGCATGCTTTATATATCTGCTCATTAAAACACAACGTTTAGGTGCTGGGAAAGTATCCCTAGAGCACTCTAGAATGATGCAGCATTTTGGAACAGAGGACAGCACTAATAATTCTACAACAATGAAAAAAAAAATCCCTGGAGTCCTTTATAAAGAGGGCACAAACACTTTGAACAACAGCATTTCAGTTCACATCTGTTTTCCAGTCAACAGCACTCATAATTAGTTATTGTTATGCTCATGTCCACAATTTCCTGTCTCAAATCATGTCCTCAGTGTTTTAAAGCTACCCAGTAACTAAGTCAAATGAATATACAAGAAGAGAAAATATGTGAAGGTGAAGAGTATATGACTTTCTCCAGCCCCACTCAGTTTAAGTACAGTTGAGTTTTTATCTGTATCCCTTCAGAGAAAGGAAAGTGGATAAACTTTTCCTTGATTTTTAATTTTGTTTTGGTTTTGTTAAAGATTTCATTATATATACTCACAACGTATATAAAATACACAAAAATATCACTGTACTGTTGTATTGTTTCAGTTTGATATTTACATAACGAAAATAGAAATGGAAAGTATTTCAGAAATCTCATGTCAGATCTTCCACCAGGGGAAACAGAATAAAAAAAAATAATCATTAAAATAATTCAGCTAAAAGAGATACTAGAATGGAGAGGGGGAAATAGGGAGCCACTTGACACCTCTATCAGCATTAAAGATTGATATTTATCATGAAAAGTCTCTTGGCCAAATCTGTAATGTGGCACTCAAGTCCACTGAAATGCACTGTTTTGGTCCACTGTTCTTAAATCTCTTTCAGAACCTCTAATTTAGAGCTTAAATTGTTTTGTTTCATTGGCATTAAATGCTGTCCCCAAGTATATGTCACTCAGGGCATTATATGAATTTTTTCCTGGTATTTTCCTATTTATATATTTTACCCTCTAGAATTGACAGTGTTTCAGAAAGGAGGGATTTTACAGAACTTGACCAGCTTAAAAAATTATAGAGGTTAACACTTATATCAATTGTAGAAAATGTTGTTTGCCTGCAATTTCTAACAAGCCTGTTGCAAATTGAGGCATTTCAACAATATTTCCCTTTCCTTACATGATTTGCAGTTACTTGAAGAGCAATTCATTGTGTTCCCTGGTTCGATTCAATCATTTGTGATATGTGATATGTCACAACAGTACTCCCTCCTGAGTTTTAGTAGCCAGTACATTGATATATTTGCATTCAAAAACCTATGCTTCCAAGTTATCAAAGGTTGTAGTTACAACATCTGGTGTACAGCATGTAAGTGATGTGTAAAACATTGTTTATAAGGTCAGGAATAAATCCTTTCATGTCAGGAGTGATCCCTCTTTCTGTAGAAAAAAAAACAACAACAAAAAAAACCCCCAGCAAATGTAAAGAGGAAAGGGACAAAGATTAAAATGAATTTTCATTAACTTTTCAAAAGCAGATACTATTTTGCTGGTTTATTTACTTTTGTCAAACCTCTTGTCCTTGAAGTACAAGCATGGCAACTAAACAAGCACTAAGTTTAACATTTGCAGAGCGCTCTGACCCATTAAATACAAATTATCTAGTTCTTTCAAATGTGCCTTTAGTCAGTTAGTTTCTATCTACATGGATAACCAGCATACAGAATAATCTTTTAATGGTCTTGCACTCAGCTTGATTTCCTAACGTATTCAGGGTTAAATCAGTCATAACCTTTTTTCCAGTTCCTCAGCCCTCAGATCATCAGATCAGATTTGTTCTTCCTCCTACTTTTTATCAGTCATTGGAGTCAAGCCTGGGGGTATTATTTCCATTTGCACAGCTTTATAGCTTCAGTGCATGTTTGGAGGATGCCCAAAAAAATCCTGTTTTGGTCTTCCCTCTTGTTTTCTTTCTTATTGTTAAGGATGTCTCTTTCAGAGCTTTTAGTAAATGCGCTGGCCTCAAATTCTGTTTTAATTTCTGTAGTTAACTCTGTGATGCTGACACATCTCATGAGCACTGATGAGAATAGACTGATAAGGAACGAAAGACTCCAACAATCTACAGGCCTGAATCGGATGACTACATCCTAGTTAGAATTCCTAAGGGATGACCAAAAAAATATTTCATAACTTGAGTGCTTAAATTGGGACTTGTTCCTTCAGGTGAAAAAAACAGCATAAAATCAGCTGTAACAATTGCATTTTAATATCTTTTACTGCTGGATCCAAGCTACAAAAGCACACATTCTGAAAAATGACTTTTTTTTTCCCTGACTGCACCATAAATACATGAGATTGATGTGTGAGGAAAAGAAAGTTATTATTTTGACCTTGTTGCTTCTTTGCTGCTAATTATGATTAATTATTCTGAATGGTGATTCTCTTTGAGAATGCACGTACACAATGCAGCATGACATAGCCCTTTCACAGGATCATTAGTTGTCATATAATAAAGGAAACTGCTGCAGCTTAGACTGTGCTTCCATTTTACAGGAGGAAACTACAAACTCAGGACTAGGAATGATGTAATGGCAATAACACTTCTCAAAGATGCCACAAGCCAAAGATCCAAGCAATTCCATGATGAAAGGAAAGAATAATTTTATTATCAGTTCAAATATATTTTGGTATTTTCTTTCCCAAATGGATTTTTAATGTAACCCTCTATCTTTCCTCACATTTTATTCTTTTCTGTTGGTTCTATGGACATAAAGGGGTTTCAAAGAAGTTAGAAACATTTCCACATCACTTCAAAACAGGGACATCACTAGAAAGGTGTTTTTAACCAGGGCTTTTATAGGTGCTTTAGTGTAATACTTGCAGCAAATTACCAGTATCTTACTATGGAAGGTGATTTAATGAACATTACTTCAGGACATTTTTGTACATGTCTGCATAGAGTTTCTTTGAACACAGTGAACTGAATTAAATCCTATAGGATGCATCCCTTGATAGCCCTGATCAAAGACTGAGTCAGACCATCAGAAAGTACTAGATGTACTAGTTTCCATGCTATGCCTTCTCCAGTTTTAACCTGAATGTATTCAGTATTCAGCAGCTAAAAGAGAGACTTTCAAAGTAAGAAGAGCTGTTTTCACAAAACAGCATGGAAGAACTAAAAGGAGCATATACAACTTACACACTGATGCTGCTGCCTTTAATTCCCCAAACTAGCTGACTATATACTCAAGAGTATCCACAAAAGTAACAAGAAACTTTCTTATACCAGCTTAAGGAACAAGAAATAATTACTTTGGTGATGGTAAAAGTGATCTAATAAGGCAGAAGACTACTAAATCCTATGAGATTAAGGAGGCTGATGTGTTGAATAAATTAATAATATTAACTTCCTTTGCCCTCTCCCCACGTATGTTTTTGTGATGGAATTTTGCATAGTGAATAATAGACTTGTTGAGTGATTTGGATTGGAATGGATCTTAAAGCTCATCTAATGTCAAACTCCCTGCCATGTCCAGGAACACCTTCTACTCGGCCAGGTTGCTGAGAACCCCATCCAACCTGTTCTTGAACACTTCCAAGGATGGGGCACCCCTCACTTCTCTTTCCATCTCTCTGGACAACCTCTTCCAGTGCGTCCACACACTCACAGTAAAGCATTTCTTCTGAATAGGTAATCTAAACCTACCCTCTTTCACTCTTAAATCATTCCCCTTGTCCTATCACTACATGCCCTTGTGAAAAGTCCCTCTCCAGTTTTCTTTTAGGCCTCCTTAGGTATGAGAAGGTCACTATAAGGCGTAGAAAATTCAAGAAAAGGTAAATTTTTCTTAAGCTCTTCACAAAAACTTACTTAGGAAAAAAGTGGTGAGAAAACAGTGTGCAGGAAGGATGTATCTAGATATTGCATTGAACGTAGCGTCCATCAGCAAGAAATCAACCTTACTGAGTAAATCCTAACAGCTGCTTTTGTGGCTGCTTATTTTGCATCAGAATTCTGCACTCAGATTTAAAAGCTCCTCATAGTAAAATAAATTTACAAAGATACCATTTACTGTGGCATCCCTTCTCTTTTCCCAGGGGTGAGTTCTGTCTATAGGGTGTTTGTATCTCTCTTTTTATCTAGATTTTCCTCTCTGCTGTCTTCTGCCATTAAATCTTACATAAGGGTACAAAACAATATTCAATGAACAAGAAAATGAGAAAATTTTCCAAGTTACAGAGTGAGCTGAAAGTTGCAATTTCCCATCACTTTCAGAGTGCCTACAGCCACAGTATAGTCAAACTCTTAGGTAGCTGCAACTTTATGTAGACTCTTCCCTCCATGCTGAGTTTCAGGAGCTACCGTGCCAATCAGCAGCATTCAGATGCATGGGACTCCAAAATCTGGCCAGACATTCACAGCATCTTTAGGCATCCCACACATTAGAATTTTTTTCTTAATTGCTAAAGCTAGCTTTTTAAAGAGGTATGGATGTGCTATGTATCAAAGGATCACTCTGAAATTACACAAGCCTTCTGGATGTAAGTTTCAATCACATTAAGTTGACTTAAATTTCAGTCAATTCAATCAACATGCAGTTTTCAGAAGTTGTATAAAATCCAGCAGTTTATTCTACAAATCACTTAAAAACATTGTCATACACAACAAATTAATTTCAGTTATTGTACAGCAGCACCTCTAAATCTACCAAATATGAAACCCATGGAAATTTAAAGGGTTTGGAAACACATTTCTCGCTAGCCTTAGTTCTGTTGATTATGTTTCTTTTTTTTTTTTTCACTAATTCCAGCTTCCTGAACAACATGTAAAAATATGTAAATAAGTTAAGAATACCTTGCTTCTCTGACTGATCTCTTTTCTCTGAGTAATATCCATTGTTTTCACATTCCATTGATGCAGGTGTCACCTGCTTTGAAGGTACCCAGAGACTGCCTAAATTAGAGGACAAATAGATATTTGCATTTCAAAATTGATATACATTTTTCTAAGAACAGATTTATACACTTCATACAGTGTAGGCAAATTAATTCAGGAATGTCATGAAGACTTCGGACCACCTCGAAAGAAGTGTGATTCCCAGCTGCTTAATCTGTGTAAGGGAACACAGTTTTTATTGGCATGTTAAAATTTCTTTGAAATTCTAAATACCTATGTGAAAAACTGGCTACAATAAACACAATTAGGAAAGCTGCTTTACATTTTCTGGACCACCAACTGTCTACAAATTTTATTTCATCAGAGACTAAAGAAACCTTATATCCACCTCTATATCCCTCCTTCAAATAAAGTATCTCTTTACTCACATTTTCTTTGCAAGGGGACAAGATGGAATTGCAATGGAATTTAATGAAAATAATTTACATTAGCCAGAGAAAGAAACAAACCAAATTTGAGGTACTCCTGTTGAATAAACATAAAAATTGCACAAAAATTAAAGTACAAAAATATTTCTCCCAGTAGCAGCTCCTTTCCACCACATGTTTAGCACTGCAAATCTCAGTAACAAAATGCTGCATATCTCCACAGGATAGGAAAAGTGACAGATATAAAAAGTACCCTACCTTTTTTTTTTTCTGACTACTGTGGATTTGCATTTTTGTTCATATCCTAATGTTTTCCACAAAAAATAATGCAGCTTTTGTAAAATAAGTCAGAAAGAGAAAGGGAAAGATATGAGGAGCAATTCAATCAGAATAGAAAAAAAATAATCCTGCCTTAATTCATGTTATCACATTTTTGTGCACCAGTTAATATGAATAGATTTTGCAATACTGAAAAAAAGGTATTTATTTTACACAATTTAAGAGAAGAAACTTTATTGCATCTATTTTTATGGCATGAATAGTCAGACAACTAATTTAGATAATTCAAGATTTGTCAATTCCCCAATTGTTAGCACTCATCTGATATAAAAGGTCTCCTTACATAACCTCAACTCAAGCATTAAAAAATGCAATTCCCCAAAGCATTAGTCACTTTCAAAAATTTAGGTCAGAGAAGATTTCTACCCTTCAACATCAAAATGCTATTTCCCTGAAAACTCACAGGGATTATATTCCATTTCATTGAAGAGTTTTACAGAATACAACAGAAAGAAAAGTGCAATCATCAAACTTTTGCCAAGGCCTCATGGCTTCACATCAGAGAAAAAGCTCAAAGAGTGAACTCTGGAATTATGAGAGCTCCCAGGTGATGTGTGTGAAGTAAGGGAAAGTACTGTGCTGTTCTTTGTTAAGCAGATTCTGTGAGTCCTTTTTTAAATTGCAGCACATCTCCTCTCCACTCACCACCTCAGAAGAGCTGCAGCAGATTTGACAGTGGTCTGAAGTATGCTTTCTAAGACAGCATTAGAAATGCATAGGAATAAAAATACCCTTCCCAGCCTTTATCCATCACTTGGTGGGTTAGACATATTACACTCATTTACACATAAGTGACCCTTGTCTGTTAAATCTCCCTTCTAAATTTAGTGAAAGGTGGTGAAAAAGACAAATTTTAGTTATTAATTTTTAAATATGCATGTAAGAGGTAAAAATTCATAGAGCTCAATGGTAGGTGATATTACTGTCTATTCATGCTAGTAATGTGCAATTGGCAAATCATATCATTAAAGGAAAAAAAACAAAACCCACCATGCAAAAAAACCCCAAACTAGTAGGCTGATACTCTTGTTTTGTCAGGAAAGCAAATGTCTGTAATCAACAGTACAAATGAAAGGCACTACTAAAGTAAGAACAAATCCACTTTTTTCTTTTGTTTATGCCAGTTCCAAGTGTATATGGGAAGTTGTAACAAAAATCTCTTAATATTTTTTTCAGCTGAATTCTGTACTCTCATAATATCATCTGTCATCTTTTTAAATATAGAAACTTCATTTCAGCATTAGCTACAAATCAGACTTGAAACAAGCCAACAAAAAAACCCCCACCACTTTCTGTAGCCTTCAGCTTTATTTCTACCTCTACAGTGTATAAAGTGTTAATTTAAACTGGTGAAGAGAAGTCTGGAAATGTCATGATTGGCTCCTCGAAAAAAATCTGTTCCCTCACGAGCAGTTTCTGCTTCCCTAATAAGCAATGAGACCCAGAAAAGGGTTTTGGATAACCAGATTTTAGTGCAAATCCTTTGTTAGGACTTCAGCTGATACTTTTGCCATCAGACAGAAATTTCACTCTCTCTCTATGAATTGTTTCTAGCTTGAGAAAGATCAGCAGAGACTAGATGAAGGCTAGTCTGTCTAGTTATATAATTACTTAGGGGAAATTATATTGTAAAGACAACTGAGAAAAAGGAAGTCTATGAAAAACGTGACTGAAAAGCCCAAATAATATTAATTTTAAAGCCCTTCTCTGGAGATGCACTTGCATAATCGTAAAATGTAGAAATTAAAAAAAAATAGTGTCAGTACATCAAAACTGAGTTTTAAGAAGCATTTGCACACCAGAGACACCGCAGTATTTAACTGTGACTTCAGTACTTCTGCTGCAATAAACACCCCAGAAAGATGTGCTTCCTAACATGGCTTGTCATGCACACAGAAATCAACTGTGGAGCTTACAACTTTTCCTTGTAAATCTTAGAGAAGCCAGAAATGTAATATTAAGAACCTTTTCTTTTTAAAAACTACTGAGGGATCAAAATAAAGTCTGCAGATTAATATGCCATCAGAAAATGAATGTGCTTTTAAAATAAAAGTTATGTGTAAAATGGACACTACAGTATACATACTATAAATTCATATATGTCTGTATATATATGTATATATGCATGTATGTATAATAGAATTGTGAGTCTGTGAGAAACTCCTGATGAAGATCACACAATTTGAAAATCGACCTTTCTTTGTCTGTTACTAGCACCCTTGCATATTATTTCCTGAACCTGATGAATTTTTCTTCTACTCTTGTGCCACTTGAATTGAGGCATCTTATCAGCGGGTCACTAAATTCCAGGCTTGCTTTTAATTTCCACTTGTTCCAATCAGTTAACTGTGAGTAAAAAGAACAGCTTCTATTTACTGTGGAATTCTCATTTTCTGCCTCATTGAATTTTTATTTGCATAAAGTCAGAAATTCACCTAAACAACCAAATTATCCTACCCAGTCACAGAATCACACATCTGAATAAATTAAGAGCAAATTGAGGTATTTGTCTACTCTTATCCTCTTTTGGTCTTTAATTTTTAAGGAAGAAAACAATTATCTTCTAAGTGCTGTATTTTTTTTCCCTCAGACTTAAAATATACTAGTATCAGACTGTTCTTCATTCACCAAATTCACTGGCACCATATCCAGCTTCTATATCTGTACTGTGATAGTGAAGTTGAAAACCAGCCTGGAATTTACAGATGATGCCCTAGGAGGTTACATACACCATAAATAACTACTGGTCCCTGTAGCTGTCACGTAGTTTACGACACAGCATTGCATCCAAACATTAATTGTTCCTGTTTGCACACTGGAATTACTTTGATGAAAACTTTCTTTGCTGTTTTCCTTTTTCTTAAGACATAACTAAAAGGTCCAAAAGGTTTTACTGTAGACATCACACAACCATTAATTGGTTTTAGAATTAAGATGTGCCTGAAGTAAAGAAATGCTTTGAATTTTAGTCATGTTTCTGTCAAAACCTGCCTAAATTAAGTCTTTGGGATAGTAGCATCTGAAATAATAACATCACATAAATTCAATGTCTATGTCAAAATAATCTGGAAAAGTTTCCTGTAAAAAAAAAAAAAGTCAAACACAGAGAACTTCATCCTCTCAGACAAAAAGTTCTCTAATTTTGGGATACTGTGGCTAATTATACTCTATTGAGAACAATTTCCTTATGTAAACAGATTGAGACATACAGCCTGAATTCCAGTCTACCATCATGTTATATATGAATGGATAACTTTATGTGGTAGAAAGGTATAGATAATTTGTGGTTTGTGCTCCACTTGCCCCTTGAATGATTTTAGAACACTTAACTGTGGAGGTATCTTGCCAGTTTGTCCAATGTATACATAACAAAATTATTTCTTTATTTAAAAGGTTTTTCTCTGTCTTCTAGGAGATTTTATCAGATTTAAAAGAGATTTTACAATAAAAGGCACCAAAAAACTAAACCAAAACAAAAAACCATCAAACCCAAATTATAGTTTATTTCATTTGATACTTTGTTGCATTAAACCAAAAAAGCTCATGTTTCATAATTCCAAGGAGCCTGTACATCAGTAGCAGTGAGGCTGCATTCTTCTGCCAGGTCATCAAGCAGTCAGGGCATAAAAGACAGGTTTCCTCCAAATCTATCATAATGCTTTGAAATTGCAGACAGAGGTATTCCTCAAAATCTTAGGTAAAGCATGACACCATTAAGATCCTCTACAAAGCCTCATGAGAACCTGTACGATAAATTAGGAGTTTCTGCCATTCTCCTGCACAGGGATAGAACAAAAGTCACTGACTACCTTGTCACCCTCACAGTGATAGAGACAGAGCTTATGGTGAATCACAGAAAAAAAAAAAGTTATGTGGTAACTACCTACAGAATAAATTGAATTCTTTGTGCAGTAAAACCACTTGATAAATAGCTTTTACTTGGTACTTCTGACTATTTTCACCTGCCCTCTGCCCACAAATCCCTCTCTCCCTTTCTCACTGTGCTATTTCTGACATCCCTAGGTATCAAGCCATAAGGCATAGCTACTGTTTAAAAATTATCACCCATCTAAAAGCCAATCCCTCTTGTCCCCAAACCCACAATGTTTTCTTTCAAAAGAGCTTAAAAACCACACAGCAATTAACTTAAACGCACAGAGGCATTATGGACCATCAGTAAGCAATGCTCTCAACTCTGTATCTCTGCACTTCCCACAGCTGAGAGAATGGTTGATAGAAATGTCTCTTTAAGTGTCTAGAGAATGACAACTTCTAGATGACTTTTATTGTCAGTGGAAAGAAACAAACACTTCTGTTGTATTTTTGGCACTAATCTTAGGATGATCTTGACCACATCCTAAAAAGGGCTTTTTCTCTGCACTGACTACAAAAGGGGGGATCTATTCATCTGCTTCACATGTGAATACCTGTGTTGGGAATGCATTAAGATCGACCCAACTCAGTGTAAAACAATGAGGCATCTCTATCCTCTATAGCACTGCTGCAAATGACATAGTATAGAATAGCACAGGGATAAAACACTCTGAAAGCTTCGCTTAGCAACACACAGAGGAGTGCAATTCACATACCATAGCTGTGGTATTCAATGACTTATTATTGAAAAACTACAGCTTGAGAAAACACACAGCTAAAATCTTCAGTAAGATTTCTATTTTCACTCTCACACAAAAAGGAGAAACTAATCTACAGAAAACCAGATGCTTAAGTACTTTCAAATACTGCAGGAAAATATGAAATATTGAAAGTTTTACAGCAAACCCCAATATTCTAAGATAAATCCCTACCATGATCATTAACAATAAAAATCACATAAAGAAATATTAGACAGACATAAATATTCTGCTCTGAAAAAGATATCTCTGAGCAGAAAAGAAGAAACACAAAAGACATTAGGTGAAAGCATTTCTCAAATAGCACCGTATTCCTCCAATTTCTTCCTTCTTCTTTCAAATGTCAGCATAGTTAGATCCTTGTTTGTACTTCCCATGCTGTTTAGCAGGATGAGAAGGGCTCAGAAAGGAGCCAGAAGTTTATCTAATATAAAATGCCATTACTAGAAAACTAGCAACAGAACTATAATGGAGATAGGAATCAAATTTGAAAATAGCAAGTTTACATTCTCTAAAATAACTTAATTAAAACAAAATCACCTTATTCAACATCTAAAGATAACATTGATGCAGTACCCCATGTAATAAGACTGCTGCATAATCTTCACAGGACAATCTTTTACCTAAAACCTCTCCGTGTTCATCCTTCTTTATGCACAGAATTTAAGCAGAGCAAAAGCTTTGTAAAGCTGACTTAATAACATGCAGCAGAGACTGAAAGACCAGGAAGACAGAGCCAAAATATGAGAAAACCCCTCCTCTCCCCAAAAGCTTATCAAGCAGCCAGCTGCCTGTAATAAAGTCTGTAGAGAGCAAACAAACTGAAGATCATCTTTGTGGACAGCAGCTTTACAGCACCAAAAAAGCTTTAGTTTAATGTGTCTTAAAGCTGGTTTCCTAATAAATGTGAGAAAAGGTCAGTTTTGACTGAAAACAGCACTTCAATAATAAGAATTACCTAATCAACTTGTGAACATGTTCTTTTATTATTAAGATGTAATAAGCAAAGGATAATTTGTGGAATGGAGGTTTCCATTTAAAAGGTTTTTTTCCCCCAAGTTGTATTCAAGGAAATGATCCAGCATGGCTTTTCCTGCCTCCTGCCTCCTGTTATGGAGAATATGGCAGAACTTGAACTGACAAGTAATGAAACCTAAGGAAACATTTTCATTTTACATGCATTTACTATCTGCAAGACTTGAAAGTGATTTATTATGTAAGGCATCTCACTACTTCTCTTCCCATTCTCACACATTTATCACCTTTTACCCATAGTTAAAATAGCACACTGCAGTATATAATAGAATTATTCTCATTCACACAGAAAAGTCTGCAATACATAAAAGGAACATTTAAAAGAGAAAAGCTGCTACACCAAATCAGCAGGTATCACTGGCAGTTTTTCAAGTCACCTGCTAAAGATTATCTTTTGTAAACCCAGCTCCTTGCTTGTGCCTTTTCACTCTCCAACATTTTTCATGGCTCTTGCAGACTTCTTAGCAGAAGTCTCTGCCCTACTCATATGTGAGGGATCCCAGGCCATACTGGACATTTGTCATTTGGGTCTGACCACACAAACACCTGATGTATCTCCAGTAGCATTGAATTAATACCACAAAGGTATAAAAATAAATACATCAGTATAAGAGAGATCTACATATGTAATCTTGCAGCCTAAATGATAACTGGAGATCCTCTCTCTGTACAAGAGCCTGAAAGGAAGCTGTAGCCAGGTAGTGGATCAGTCTCTTTTCCAAGTAACAGAACAAGGTGAAAAGGCCTCAAGTTGTGCCAGGGGAGGTATAGCCAGGGTATCAGAAAAAATTATTCACTGAAAGGGTGGTCAGGCTCCCCAGTAACAGGCTCCCCAGGAAAGTGGTTGGGTCCCCATCCTTGGAGGTATTTAAAAGATTTTACATGTGGCACTTAGGGACTTGGATAAGTGGTGAATTTGGCCATGTTAGTTTTAATGGTGGGATTTGATGATCTTAAAGGTCCCTTCCAACCTAAAAAATTCTATGAATCCAAGTGGGTTTAGAGAGATTAATTAGTTGCCATTACAATAGAATATACCATTAAAGAAGTATTACAAGTTATAGAATGATCAATTTCACTCATTGTTGTGTTGTTGTTATAGGACAAAGTCAAGCTACATCTCACACAGTTAAGGTTATAACAAGGGACAGGGAGAGCTCTCTGCACCAAAACTAGGTCCAGGCACACACCACTTACGGGCAGGAAGCTCAAACAATGCACGCCTAAAGACCACTGCACAACATATTTAAAACAAAAGACTGCTGGATGTTTCATATACTCTTCTTCATAGACATTTCAAAGTATTTTTTAAAATTGCATTTTTAATAAAAGTTAGTTTTACAAGCAGTCAAAGTAGGTTACTCTGTAGACTGAAGCCAAGTTCGTCTCTCTCTTCCTTCTTTCCCAATTAATATTTTTATGAAGCTTCCTCCACCTGTTAAAGGTGGAGGAAGCTTCATAAAAATATTAATTGGGAAAGAAGGAAGAGGAAGCTCCTTTAACAGGTCAAGGAGGGCCAAAAGATCCCCATGCAAAGTTATAAACAAATATTGCAGAGAGAAGCATTAATGACTGAAGAATTATAGTGTTATAATAGCTAGGGTCAGGTCACATCAAACAAAGGGGAGTGAGATGGCTTTCCTGTGGGCAGAGGATTGCTCAGAAGACATCCCATTAAGACTTTACGACACATTTTGTCGATACTCTTTGCTCATGGGAGTTCTCATGAAGGTTTGTGTGGATGACACCATCTCAGAGAGATACAGCTTTAACACACTGAAAGGCAGTGAAGAAGGGCTGCCAGTACATAGAAGGAGCTCTAAGAGAGTGGCTCTTGGTTAACAGGGAGAAGGGCATTTGTTTTTACACATGGATTTAAAAAAAGTAAATTTCAGGAAGCTTTGTAAAGGTTAAAGTCACTACTGGATGGCTGCCATCATGTAGCAGAGACCAGGCATTTAACTGTGCCTAATTACAGACCAGCTTTAATCCAGCAGATGATCTGGCTGTGCAGAAGTCTGGCAGGAGCTATCAAGAAACACCACCTTGAGGGGCTCAGTACAGGCAGGCTTCAAAAGCTTTATTTCACTTTTGAAACATTTCTGCAAGGGTACCAGAAGGCAGTATAAAAATTAGCTCTGTTTTCCAGCCTAATTAAGATTTTAAAACACTGAATTTTGGTGAGTAAATTCAGCACATACCCAGAGCCATAGAGTTACAATATGCTACCTAATGTTCTGAACACAGAGCATTCTGAATGTGTCTTCTGAATATAACCACTAGTGTTACAGATTAATTTATTATGCAGGTATTTTATACAGTATCTCTCATTTTTGACAACCAGCAGTAAATGAAGGCAGAGTCAATAGTTTCTGAACTGAGTGAATTATTTTCCTAACTACCAGTAATCATGGATATCATATTTCCACAAAAGCAGCATTAGCACTTGATTTATTTTGTCCAAAAGCTAATGCAGTGTTATAGCAAGGAAGCATAAGATACACACTTTCAAACTTCTCTCCACATTACAACCAGGATGAAGTGAAATTCAGATAATACCAACAGCTATTTGTTAGTTCAGTGCTTTTCATCCTTTCCTGATTCATAGACACAGAAGAGTGGAAGACAAGAGCTCTTTAAAAGTTTGATATACATCTATTTATATAAATATCTAACCTATATATATATCATCTATATCTATTCTATATATATAAAATCTGTATATATCTATATGATACATTACGTTCAGTTTTACTTTTATAATCCCCAATACACATCTGTGCCTCAGAAGCAGCACAGGACCCCCCAGGAGGCTGTGTGTGTGGCTGCTCCTGCTAGATATGCAAACCCTGCTTGAGTTATACAGGGTCTCCTTGTTTTAAGATCCATCTCACAACTGCAGTGGTACACTTAGGATGATTTTATGCATCCAAGTAATGGTTTGAAAAAGAAGAGAAATGCAAAATATACTTCAGTACCTAGAGAAATGGTCAGTGTTCTTCATTTTTGTAATATTCTTAATGAGGATGACTAAGAAGTATATGACAACACACTCTACTATTTTGAAGATGACTCTTGGGTTTTCGGTTTGCGTGCAAGGGGCTTTTTTTCCAAACAAAGTAAAAAATCCCTGAATGGTATCTATATTATCCAATTGTAAGAATCTTTCTGAAGAACCATAAATCCTACAAGTGCTTGACTTACGTTCAAACAATTTCACGGGCTGATTTCACCTATGCCATGACTAGCAATTAACCTCTGAATAGTATCAGTGCAAAACTTCCCCATTAGTTGTCTTGGTAGCTTCTCCAATCAGGCAAATCAAGCACCGCTTCTGCCCTCAAAAAATCTAAGCAGCAAACTGAGATGCATCAATAGCAGAGAACGCACAACAAGCCTTACAATAAAAAACACTTCAGAGAATGACAGAGTCAATCTAGCCCTGGAAGAACACCTGTCTCAGGTCTTATAGGCTCTAATGTAGGGAAGGAAACTTGAACTGTATCTGCCACTGCCTGAAGCTGTCTCTCAGCAGCCAGGCTACAGCGAGACAGATCATGCTGAATTCTACTGGCATGGCTGCTCTGCCCTGCATCCTTCACATGTAATGGTTCATCTTGGCAGAGGATGCTTTTCTACTAGATCCCTCCACTGTCAATTTGCCTTGAGAGTCCCACTTGACTTAATTTTCTTCTTCTTGATTTTGGTTTTAAGACGTCAGGTACACACTGCTTTGGTGCTATCTTGGCACGTGTTCTTCAATGCCACAGACAACGATGCTGCTCCTACTGCCAGAGGCACATGAGCAGCCATCACTTCTATCAACTAATTTCTTCAGAAGAAACTCAAAACAGCTAAGTAGAGCTGCAGCAGGATCTGAACCTTCAAACAGAAAGCAAGATCAACAGCTCATGTGTTTTTTCAGGCAAACTGAGAGGAACAATACTGGTGGCATCAGCTAGTTTGAAATCCAGGCTCAGTTTCAGGCAGGCACTGGGGCTGTGCATGCTGGAGGGACAGAGTGTGCTCCTGTGATTCCTACCAGCAGTGCTGCTGGAGCTGCTCAGGGCGCTGACCTCTCATGTTGAAGAAGGCAACTGCCAACTAAATAAAGCCTGTCTGCAGGGTTTTGCCTCAGCAACATATCACAGCTACTGACAGCTAAGCTGTTTGTGACATCTTCCTCACTCAGCTGCACTTTTGTAACTTCTCCTTTATGGAGGCTGTTCTTTTGTTTTTCTCTAAGGCTGAATATTTTAGCTGGGCTCCTTAAATAAACTTCCATCACATGGATGCAAAGAGGGAGAACTGAACAAAACTTAAAAGAAACATAAGATTTTGCAAGTAGCTTTGATGTTCTCTAGGTTTTTATTTATAGAATACAGATTAACTTCCTTTTGTTACCATCTATTGTTGTTTTATAATGGGCCCGGCTTTGATAAGTGAATTGAAAGAGTTTACTGCAATTCCTTTTAAGTGCCCTGTCTTGCTAAAAAGTAGGTTCTGTACAAATGTGTTCCTGACTGAAAAATGGAACAAGAAAACTTGATCTGATTTTGGATGATTGTGAAGTAAAGCAACTGCTTTGAAGTTGTGAAATGTGATTTCTATTCTCACATGTAACCCATAAAATTCAGCTTCAACCTAACTCACATATGGACATTGGACAAATATAATCAGTAAGTCTACTCTGACTTTTTATCCCTTTTGACATAACGATATTGTTTCACTGAGACACTATAGGTTCCTTTTCTTCAACCTCTTGCATCTCTGCAATCAGTTCCTTTTTGTAATACACAGAGAGGTTTTGCTTCTGAGGGGGATGCCTGATCCTTTTCTTATCAAGTATGTTTGAAATTTTCTATAGATGTCTAAAATAGTCCCAGAAGTGGCAGATATTCTGAGAATTCCTAGGATCACTTTAAAGAGTTACCAGTGAAATTTATTATGAATGAGCCTAGGTATGTGCACTCCAGCAAGAGGGGCTACTGGATGGCTACTACTATTTCCTTTCTTATTTCCATTCAGACACCTCCTGTTGTTGTCATACCCGTTGCTGTCCTCAGTGGCACTGCTCCTAATGCCAGTGCTTTGGGCAGAGGAGGTTTTCAGTTCAGTACTTTCACAAACTGACAGAGAACCTGAAACTCAAGTGACGAAGGTCTAAATGAGCGCAAGTGCTAAGACACCTAACATGCAGTTTAAGTGGAAGGTAGTGGCCTGGACTCAGACAGGATGTTTCACAAACTTCAATCTCCACAAGCCATATTCATACCAGTAAATTAAAAAGGCATAACCTCAAGGTCTGCTGGTAGGTGTACAGCAGCTATCTCCAGCAAAAAGTCAGAAAGCAGTCACAGATAAAACACACTTTTCAGTCTGTATCATGTTCAAACTGCCCTTTCCCATCACGTACTCTGCAAATGACTTATCTTTGCCATTTTCTCTTATGATTGCTCGTTTTCTGGTCTCCCACAGGTGCATTCAGCACAACGGTGCAGCTCCTTTTACTGAACCCACATGTCCTCTAAAGAGGTATCAATGTGCATTTGAGTCTTCTCAGGCCATAGAGGAAACTAAAGGCAGACTTGAGAGCACTGGATGAGTGCTCCAGCTGTGAGGCTACATGTAAAGGTCAGCAACTTGTCTGCAAAGAAAAAAAATCAGTTATTTGTCCATACTCAAAAGGATCATTTCAGGGATTAATTCCAGGCTTGGGGTCATGAATTTCCATCTTTTCAAGTTCACAATTCAAGTGTTCAATGTGGCATCTAATTTGTAGGAAAAATACCTTCCTCCAGGGCATAAATCGGTAAATAGTTTTACCAAAAGGGTTTTTCTCCTCAGCTATATATGATCATATGACTATAATTCTTTGCTATTTGCTCTTCCCACTAGCTGTGGGTGCCATAGCAGCATGATTCACCAATTCATCAGCTGAAAACGCCACTTAATGACATATATTGATCCTTTGGTTAGTACAAAATCCAGCTTATTTTGCTTGGGGTTGGCTTTTGTTTTTAAGCAGTATAATAAATTATAATATTTCAGTCTAATAAATTATTTTAATTTAGTTGATTTCATCTGCCATGTGATTTCCGAATAGGAAAACATCTCACCTTTCTTTTTTTTTTTTTTTTTTTTTACTTGGTTGTATGTTCTTTAAACTATCCAGGACTTCTTTCTCCGCCACCTCTTCCATCTAATGGACCAGATACATAAAAGGCACATCCCTTTTACTCAAATGTAAAACCATGATATTTCCCGTATTTAATGATTTCCAGCTCAGTTTTGCAAAAATAATATCTGGGGAATTGGACATGCTTGTTAGCTGCCATTCCTCTGCTCTTTCAGCTTCTTTCTGCTCTTTTCTGAAAGCCTCCTTCTCATCTCAGCTTTTTAACTCCAAGGACTTGAACTCTATTTTTAGCCTTTGTATGAATTCCCACTCTAATGCATTTAAAGAACCTATCACAGATGTCTAAAACCTTGGAAGCAATTAATTAAGTCCTGCTATTTCCAGACTACACCAAAACAATTTGTCACTGCATGTAAAATGGTATAATTGTGTAGTATAAATGTTTTCAGACCAAGTCTTGCTATGAATCATTTAGTTCATCTCTCCTAATTAAAGACCTATTGGAGGATTAATGTCTCATAACCTGGCAAACTACTTTACTAAGTAACAAATTATCCATAAAATGACCTTAAACTAAATTTATGTAACCTGAGTAGTAATTTGCATAAGTACACAAAATCCATAGAAATAGAGAAATTTGCTTTCAAAAAAGGAATCTGTACCAAAAGTAAATCTATACTAGAAAAAATAGTTCACTGAATATCTGGGTATTTTCAGCACTTACATCCATATACATTTATAAGGGCTTCTTCTGTGAACACAGCAAGATAACACAGTTATGCTGTGGAATGAAAACACAGATTTTCCATTTTCCTCATGGAAATGGAACTAACTTTCCTCTGTAATGCATGAAATACATACACTTCCTGGTGTTAGACTTTCTATCATAAGCCTACAGAATATGCTATGCACCTGAAATTGGTTGTGAAGAGAAAAAAATTTAAATGGTTGAAAAATGTAGGGAAAGATGAAATAGATCAATATATAGGTCAATGTGGAAAGATGAAATATTGGTCAATATAGAGCAACTGCCTATATTGGTATAAGGAGGAAAGCAGGAGGTAAGGCTATGCTTGCACAAACAAAATGCTCAGAATTGTTATTGTTCAGTTGCTAAAAAATTGATAAAACTAAATATTAGCAGGGGAAAAAAAGACGCTATAACAAAAAGCAGAAGCAACACTTTGTAAGCTTCCCTCTCTGACTCCCAGCGCCCTGCCTGGCTGCGTTTCCAGAACCTGAGGGCCAGCTCTGATCCAAGCCAACTATGTCACTGGGCCTCTGGCTTTTGAGAAAATGACTAAGTTAGGAGAAAGAGCTGTCTGAAAGAGTAGAAAGATGAGAAAATAAAGATTACAAGTGGGGAGAGTTGCTGAGCTGGGGCTTGTGACCAATGCAAGGATTCGAGAGGGAAAGAAAAGTAAGCTAACTTTCAAGAGGGAAAGTTGCACCAACACAGCAACGTCTGAAATCCTAAAGGGAAAAGCCACGGATGCCAGTCAAGGGAGCTGGGAATGATCAGGTCACAGCTCTGAGGCGGCAGTGACAGCAGCGGTGACAGAGCTGGTGGCAGACGGCAGCTCAGCAGCCGAGCTGGTGCCGGGGCCGCAGGGCTGACCCTGCCCCCGGGCCGTGCTGGCCCCACGTGCCGCACGCTCCGCCTAAGAGATGATGCTCATGGGCTGAGGCTGAGCCTAAGGGCTCATTAAATCCTACCTGTCTTCTGTGTGCTACCTAGGCAATAATTGCTTTTTACTCCTTGTAATATATACATATATCTTGTATCCTACAGTTTTTTATAGCAGCTAATGACAACTCAGCAAACCCATCCAAACTGGCAAAAAAGCCTGCTGCTTTAATAGTTCTTCTGCTGATTACATGACCTATTTCTGCTAAGCATGGCAGATCAGGCTATGACTGGACAAATTCTGAGTCCCAGATTTTCAGACCTTATTTCTGCTTTCTTCATGTCCTACTTTTACCAGGCCGCAAAATAGTAAAATGAAAACCAAGCATCAACTCTTCTTATCCCCCTTTACTCTCTGCAGAAGAAATTGCAATCAACATATATATTCCAAACTGATTGGAGGAAAAAAAACCTGTTTAGAGGATATTAAGAATTTTTTAGGTCTTTCTGGCCTTGATTCTGTCAACTCTGCTGCAATACACATATTATCAAAGACAAAGCTGAGCGAAACCATCTGCTGTCATATACACCAAATGCCCCCAAGAATGATGAAAAATAGCCAGTCAGAGCATCTTACTTGGCTTGCAAATAGAAAGGGACTGATGAATTTGGATATGACTTCTGTAGTCTAGGGGAGAATGCCTGAAGAAACATTTTACTGAAGAAGCCAATCTATAACATACGTGATTTTAATACTGATCCAAATGCAACAGTAAAACAGAAAAAAAAAATTGAAACCCGACAAACAGTTCTCCCTGACCAGTTCTTTAATAAGCCTCTACAAACCTTACAAAACTGCTTCTTAGGAAGAAAAAGGCCTTCAAGATAATACAACAGAAGCTTCTGAAAATCATGCAATAGTTAAAAGCAAAATGTTAACAAACCTAACTGAATGGGCTTGAGGGTTTTGGTCTGTTGTACTCTAAGAATATAGTATGGCAAAAGTTCCAGTACCTAATAAAGGATTTTTTAAAATTCCAGTACAAAAAAATGGAAGAGGGGAAAAATAAAACACCTATGCCATATTCTAGATATATGACAAAATATAAAGGGCTGTTAAAACTACTTGAAGGAGTCTATTTTTACAAGTCAAAATAATCAAAATGCAAAATATGCTGCAATTTCTTTCTGAGTAAATGCTCAATAAAATATAGACAATAACGTAGAAAATATAGTGCCTTCAAACCAATTATACCTGTCTTTTTTATTATTCATTCCCTATTCAGTAATGTTCCATAAAAATATCCCTCCATCTTCAAGATTCAGGAAGCATCACCTTCACTATAGGCCTCTGTTCTGTGTTTTGTATGAAATACATATGTATGTGCACAAGCCCTTCTGAAGAGAGGAAGGGAAAAAAAATCCCAAACAACTGCTTTGCAAGATCTATTTTTCTCAGTGTCCAGGTCTTCACAGGAGACACGTGAAGACCTGGACCCCGAGAAAACTCCTAGCTTGTCCTCTACAGCAAGTTGTTACAAGACCCAGTTACTGACTGGCAGTGAAACCCATTTATGGTACACCCGCTCTATCTATAACATTTCTGCTCCATCCCAATAATCCCCACTACCAAGTCCAGCCTGGCACATAGCACACCACCTTCCTAGCAATTTACAGAGCCTTGGGGTGAGCCAGCAGTGCAAATGAGGACTGTAAAATTAATTTTGCTGAACTTCTGTATGATTTTAACTGTTTCCAGAAGAAGAATGTAGAGTTGTGCAACTGGTTACCTTTAATATAGAGATTGTATTTGTAGTATGTCCATGGTGTGCCTTGGATGTATTTTTGAAGGTTTGATCCTACAGTTCTGGAGAGCACAAAAATTTCTTGAAAACAGTAGGGGAAAAATTTGACAAGGCAAACTTTTGTGTTTTCTACTGGGAGCTGCAAGGTCAATGCTGATTTAATCGAGATGTGGGGAGCAAAGCTTTACCCAGAGGTATAAAAGAGAAAGATGCTACAAGATTTCTTCTCATGAAAATTTCAATTCAATCAATATGAAAGCTACACATTTGGATCAAAAATGGCAGTGAATCCTCAAGGACTCTTCTTACAAAGGGTTCAAATAATCCTTTGATAGCCTGATAGAGATAATTTTGTGGCTTTGAAAATATTGAAATAGCTGAAATTAATCACTGTTGCTGGATTAATTTCACTTTAATGCCAGGCAGTGACATTTCTTCCTGTTTTGAGTGCTTCCATGCTGATTTTTTCTTTACCAATAAGTCTTGTCCTAAGAATGCTAAGAATTCTCTAAATCCTGATGAGGGTACTTGAGGAAGTACAAGACAAAAGGAGGGTAAACCTAGGATGAGTTCATATATTACCATGATGAGGAGTTTGTCCTAGGAAACTGGTTAACCTCCCAGTAAGTTTCTCTGGGTCTGTCCATCTATCCCTTTTTTTGTCTGTAGTATTTTGAACAAAGTCCTGATTTTTGCTCTTCAAAGGATAAAAAAAAAAAAAAAAAAAAAAAAAAACCAAAACCAAAAAAAACGCCCATAAAAAACCAATAAGCAAACATTACTTAGGGATCCTATTATAGTTGCTGAATTGAAATATTTCCATCTATAGCATCATCTCAGTTGGATGTCTGTTCAAATAAACTTAAACTAGCACTGTATCTGTTTCCACCTGCCCCCATTTTAGACCAAGATATACAGATATGGATCAAAACAAGTCTCATGTTAGTAAGTGAGCTGGTCTCAATGTTGGAATATTTAAATTTGACTTGCAGGTTTTTTTGAATCAGCTAACAGTAAGTGAAAATATGTATATAGTTTATGCAATATTTTAATATAGTTTTCTTAAATATACTGTCTATATATTTACATTTGTGATTTCAAGTCTACTATATTACATTTTTAATATGAAAAAGTGAAGAAAACAGCTAGATATTAAAAGGAATGGTGTTTTAAATTATTGGGGATTTTTGAGCTACAACATAAAGTACCTTTAAATTTTATTACTGAAGGATTTTTACTTTGCTTTACTTATATCAAAGTTTATTTTAGAATGCAGAAGCACTGATAATCTCTTTGAAGAGATATGTGCTCAAAATCTATGATTCAAAATTCAAAACATTTAAAATTAAGTAACTGTCAAGGGGCATGTGCAATAAAATGAACATTAAAAAAATCTAAGCTGATTCTAAGTTTATTTATGGAATTTTCTTCCCTTGTGTCGAATAAATGGATATGCAATTTGCTTTGGCTTTGTGTTTAGATTTAATTTACATCTGAAAAAAAGGTTGTTCAATGGATTTCTGGGATAACTAGAAAATCAGATCAAATAAAATCACTCTTTCTTATCAGATGCATCTACTTTATATATACACACACAAACACACTTCTATATATACTCTCCAAGCCCTCATTCACTCTGGTCTCTTCCCTCACCATAATACTGTCATCTCTGCATCCCACAAAATGAACTTATTGAATCTTCCCTACTGGACTGCAATGAAGAAATATGAAAAAAATGGATTGCTATTACCCAGGTCACCATTTCCAAGGTTTTTTTGTGGTTTTTTTGAGGACTGCATCTTCCCAGAAAAACCATCTCATAAGAGGCAAATAAGTTGGACAGCACAGCGGTATTTCCAAATACTGCATGTGTTTGAGTGTGGATTCAAAAGACTGAGACATTGGCAGTAGTGTCACCAATTACCACTTTTTTAAACCATAGAATTTATTACCTGGAAAGCTGCATGTACTCTTAGCTGAGTCAAAATAATGCCAGGCAAGAATTAAACAGGAGATTCACAGAAGAGATGTGAAGGTGTTGCTTTAAAAATAAAATATTTCTGACCTCCTTATTTTTGCAGTACCTAAACATTTCTGATTCCTTTTGATTTGAGGTGACTTCTAGGTCTGAAACTTGCATGGGAGACTTGAATCTGAGGGTATACACAGCACCAAAACTTCTGAAACTGAATGAATAAAGTAGGTACTGTGATAGGCCACAGACCTAGTATGCTTAATTAAATAATAAAGAAGGAAACACCCAAATAATCCAGGGACTTAAACTCTGGTCAAGGTTTAAGAGTCATTGAGCATTAGTGATCAAAAGTATTATTGCGAGATAGCAGAATAAGATGGATAAATAATACAAATGGTGTGAGATTTTAATTTTTGACTAATTGCTTGAATGGAATCATTAACATTTTGTAACACTGACAGGAGACATAAAAACTCAAGACTTGACTATCAGAGAAAATATAGCTACAGCCTGAAATGCCAATTGAAAGGGGAAACAGAGCCTTTGCATGTAATGGCATGAAAAGTACTTCCCCCAAAAGTGTCAACAGATTTAAGATATGACTAGCAGTGAATGACCCACCTTGTGTTTTAACTATCATCTGAACCTTTTCACAGCCCCAGAGGCTAAGCGTGAACTTTCATGCAACTACAACTGAGTGCATTTCACACAGTTCTTAAAAGGCAGCAGTTTTAAAAGTAATAACCACAGTTAGAACCACCACAGAAAGTCTTGCTCTCCGTAAGCAAAAAACCCAACCAACCAAAAATAGAACCCAGAAAAACCAAAGAAACCCAACCCTCCAAACCAAACCAAAGAACCTTGTCTGCAGTGCAGTTTTTACATGAGAGCAATTTTTGCTATCATTCAGCTCCAGCCTTTTCCATGCTTTCTTCTGGATTTATCAGTTTAGTAATTTAAAAGGTTTATGAATAAAGTCAATGTGTTCAATCAGTTCCAGTCTCCAGTCCTTATGGAGGCTGAGACTAGGAACTGTTATTTGAAGAAACAGTAGGTGTTCTACAGAAGTAACTGAAATAACTGAGGTTTAGAAAACTTAATCTCTTCCCTTTACTTCTCTGTAGGCATGAAGTCACATCAATTTCTCACATAGAAAACAAGACCACTTGGATCAACTTGGCATCTCAACTTCTTATTTTGGGGAATATTCATTTTAACATTAATGGGGCAAAACGGGATAGTGAAGGATTAATAAGCAGGGGCAGACAGTCCTTCTAAGATGTCAATCAGCAGGCATAAAGTTGTATATATAATTTCAATTGCCATACAAAGAGTGATGTGTATCTTGCCCACTACAGAACTGGTTAAGATTTAAACTTTTGTAACTGAAATCTAGTAAAGGAGCTGAAACAGCTGCAGATCTCATAGTTTCGATGCTGGATAAGACAAAAAGCAAACGTTTAGAGGAATATTCACCTTCGCACTAACATAATTTCAAATTTCTTATATTGGACGAAGACCCTCGGGCCCTCCATCATGTTTCATTGCCTTGGCGGCTCTGCCACCCCACACTTCCTCATTTGCTCTCAGAATTGTGCCTATCCAAGTTGGTGGTGCAGGGGGAAGAAAGGTACATTCCTACAGTCATTCAAGTGTGCCTTCCTCCCCACTCCTGTACCAGCAGAATAAACTAAAGCACAAAAGAATTGAGAATTGGTGATTGGTGGTCTGCTCTCAAACATCCATCCTTTTTGTGCCCAAGTTCTCTCTGCTAAATGAAGTGGAGAAATGGCCCTTCCTGACCGGTCACATATCTTCTCAGTGTGCAAAGATTCAAGATTTTCTGTTTGCATTTAATAGTATGTGAAATTACAGAAGAGCTATAATAGGAGAACATTAAACACTGAGAAAAACTGGAAGTGAAACACACAGAAGAGATGGAGCAGGTCATTGTCTTGATCTGTAATCTCTAACTGAACCTTACTACTGCCCCTAAAATAATGTTAAGTCATGTAGAATATTACAGAAATGTCAGCTAATAAAAAATAAAATCCCTTTAAGAATTTAAATGGCAAGAGCCTTGAGCAGTTGACGATAGGTTTCTCCCGGAGAAACAGCTCATGTAGACAGAGGAGTCAGGATTACTGGAGCTAGCTGTCATGCAGCTCTGTGAACTTTCTACATTTCTGATAGCTGAGGGTATTGGCCCGTGCTGACCTTCTGTACTCTGCTTGAGGCAATCACATCAAATTCCCTTTCTGATGAGCCAATGTGAATGGCACTCTGCTAATGACTCTTCCTGCCACATTTCAAGATTCATGGCAGTTACATCCAAAGGAATTATGGACTCCCTATCTTTTGCCTTCAATTAATGAAATCCTTTCAGTTCAAAGACCCTCAACTTGAATGCTAATTCAAAGGATATCAAAGTAATTGATAGTCTGCATGAATAAATCTATGTGCTTTAAAATGCTTAGCCTTCAAAAAACCCATCAATTTATAATCATGGAGCCTTAAACTGGTGAAATCAGAAGTTTCACATCAGAAAATGTATGTACATTACATATACAGTTTATTAACCTATATTAGGAAAAGAACTTAATTTCCTTACCAACTAATTTCACTGAGTAAATTCAGACAGCAAGTAACTACATCCCACTTCTTCTATATGTGAGCTTTTACTTGACCTTTGCCGGGAGAATTTCTGGACGATGACAATTTCATAGCTTGTACTTTCAGTGTTACTCCTGATTAAAAAAAATCTCAACTAATTAGCATGTAACAACCAACATTAACAACATATGCTGGGACTGTAATGAAGTCCTAATTTGTAAAATGTTCTCAAGGATGCTGTATTATTGATTAAAAATTAACATTTTCTCTTGCTCTAGAGCAATTAGTGAAAATGTAAGATAATGAATATTTATAAAGCTAAGGTAAAAACTTGATCATACCCTAAGACACCATTTTTTGTGCTTAATAGCAACTAGTAAACTGCTGGCAACCAAATCTTATGTATTAGGTTTCCAAGGCAGAAGTTTGTTCATGGCAGTCTGCTTTACAGCTAGAGCTGAGAATGCAAGAAAAGGGCAATTTCCCTCACAAAAGCCAAAAGGCAGCAGCAATAGCACCAAACAAAGAACAAGAAGTCAAGTCAAGCTAGCTTCTCATGCATATTCCCATGTGTTACTCAAGAGGTCAAACTGTCAAGTTAGCGAACGCCTTTGAGGAATTCAACAGCAATGCCAGTTACAGCTTTGCAGTTTCACTTCAGAAAAATAACATGTGCACGCTGCATTGCACTCATTCACTGGGACTCCCTTGATGGAATATAAGGTGGGTAGCTAGCCATCTTTATGTCACTGGCAAAGGTAAGATTTGACCCATTTTTCACTCTCAGGAACAACTTATTTTTATGAGCTGTTCTGCTAGCACTCTGCATTCATCAAACAATTATACCTATTAGCACTTTGTCTTACTATCAAATTTTTAATCATTCCTTAGCCCAGAACAACCTATCAACAAAACCTGCCTATTTTATATTTTCTGCCTTTCATTCTCTTCCCTCAGATGTCACAAGCACAATAAACTTCTTCTATACTTATTAAAGAGGTTGCCCCCGGACTTGCCATATGCAAGGCGATAAAGCAAACGTGTCAAACCTTGAAGGTTGAGATATATTTCAGATATATTAAATTCTCAGCAATTAATTACACTGGAAGGAACACTTCAAAGTAGTTGCTAATGCTAACTTCTGGGAATTGCAACTGAAAAAAAATACCAACAGCTGTCATAGGGGCTTTTCCTCCAAATCAAGAAAAACATTCCTGTTGTGTAGCCCATGGTCTTCAGAAACACAGATATGTCACCAGGCAGGGAAGGATCTGTCTGTAAAGGATGCCATATCCTGTCAAAATATAAACAGATCCCTTGCAACCCTGTGTCTCCAGCCTGAGTGGAAACCTTGGCGTACAGGCAGACAGGTGAGTATGAAATTTCTTGCTTACTTCTTTTTCTGGACCAGATGGGAATTCAAACCCTTCTTGAGAGCTGCCGTTTCAATCTTTCCATTAGGTAACTGGGCTTTACGTGTCATGCTGAGAGCTCAAGGCATTAAGCTCTTAATCAAAAAAGATATCTTTTCTCTTTGAGGAAGAGTCTTACATAATGGCCATAACAGCAGAACCTGCTGATCTCAGCTGTACCTGCAATACACATCTACCTGAAGCCTTCACAGAAATGTTTCCGACACTGAGGGAAAGGTTGTTAAAAGCTGTGGCCGTCACAAAGGGATACATCATAGAAAGAGGGGTGTTTTTCTAAAGCTTGAACCTTTCTGGAGCTATTTAGGTGCTTTGGTTTGAGGGGCAGTCGTTGTTGTTGTGCTGGGTTTTTCTGGTAGTTTTGCTGAGGTTTTTTTTTTTTCCTGTAATGAATAGGTTATATCAATAAAAAAGAAAATTGAAAAGAATCTTAAAATTAGGCTGCAGTGTTATCTCTCCTACTTATTTGCTAGCATCATAGAGCCATAGGCTCTTCTTTTCTCAGGTAAGGCCAGTTTGTGGTAATTAAAATATTGACATCCATTTTCTGACGAAAATGAAAGGGTCAGTGCTTTTATAAGATAACTCAAAAAAATACCTTCTGTCAGCATTTTTTCCAGTTAATTTTTTGTAGTATTAATAATGTAAGTTAATGTGAAGATTTTTAATTCAGTTCTCTACTGCAGAAGGGCTGACTATGGCATTACCAATCAGAAATAAATGCTGAATGACAGCTCACTACATCCATATGCATTTCCTCCTCTTGTTAACTTCAGTAGATGTGACCTATCAAAGGATATTGCTTTGTATTTCATTAACTCAGAAATATGGGGAAATCACATAAGGGACAAGCATTTCTAACTAGAGGATTCCTGCTTTAAAAATGTTTTCTATATCTTTGGTAACTTTTGTTTCAAAAGACATTTCTTACACTTATGCTTAGTTTCAAATGTGCAAACCACACTGCTAATTTTAACTATAGACTTTAAAGCATCAAAATCTTTTGTCAGTGTTAAATAATGCTAGAAAAATACAGTTTAACTTCCATTAAGCATTTTAAGCTCTAATGCATTTTAGCACTGAGAGCACTAACACAGTCTTTGCCATCATGCCCAATTAGAGGCTATGTTTTTTGGGTTCTTTTCAGTTTAAAAATATGATGTTTTATGGTTTTTGTTCCTTTAAAATCTTGATGATTTTGTCAGGAAAAATAAAGAGCCCAGAAAGGAGGGTGTCTATCGCAAACAAAAGGACACATTTAGGCAACAGGTGAATGCTCAAATAATCAAGTGGTTCAAGAGATGAATTACCGCTGTGATAATTAACATGATTACAACCAAGTCAGGAATAAAGCTGTGGCCACTCTGTAAATATTCTAAGATGGACCAAACTGAATGGTAATTGTACCAACCACTGCTCTTCAATACTGCTTCTCAATTACAGGAAACACAGCCACAGTTTCTGTAGGTTTGTTTTTGAAAGGAGTTGTGTATACATAGACGCTACTAAAAATCCATTACTCCAGTCCTATGAATTTTGACAAAATTTGGAACACCTTAAACCTTGGAAAAGCACAATAGAGTGGGCAAGTAAAGCCTCTCGTTTTTAGAAGCATTCTTTACAGAGACAGAGTCACAATAAATTTGCAAATTTGCTGGTCTCTTTTTTCATTTATGAACTACTAGCCTAGAGAAACTCAGTACTCTACTTCAATTTCCATAAGCTGTAAGTTATTGCAAAACAAGTTTCCCAGCAGTACAACTTAGAGTGTTGCTTCTTAGCTTATCTGTGCAAGTTTTCAGGAGAGCTGACTTGTTATCTTTTAATTATATATTCTACATCAGCATAGCCCAGGCTGGCTCAGCCCACGGGTTTTGCTGTCTGACTCTGACTGGAATTACTATTTTCTTTATTAATTCATGCCAAGAAAATTCTGAATGAATTACTCTCAAGGTCAGTGTCAAAGGTGCCATATAATATAAACACTTGTTTGGAGTTACCACTATTATACTTAATTTATTGAGATAAATAAGGAATCCCTTGGCACAAATAGTATTTTTCACTACAGGGAGAAGGCAACAGTCAGCATTATGGGTTCAGAAGTAATTACTGACATAAATCAATAGATGCTGGAAATATTGATTACACATTCACTGTTAATTCTCTGGCACTACATCTCTAGGATATGACCACCACATCTTTCACTTAAGTCTTTTAAAAAAGCCTAGAAATAAATACAGAATTTCAGGCTCTGGCAAAGATTAAATACTCAGTTAATGACTCATAAGAGAAAATCTTTGTATGTCACTGCATCATCAGACTTTGAATGTTCCATGGAGTAATTTTTTACTTCCCTCTCAATTAGTGTAAGATGCTAATATGGGTTAAAGGGAACTTTGCAAGAAAATGAGAGAAATATGATAACTGTCATAGAGTTTCCTAGTTGCATTTTTCCCTGTTATGGTGAATGAAAGCTAAATGTCATCTCTACATTTAATGTGTTCTGCTTTCATTGAATTGGGCAGGGGGAATATGTTCAAAGATTAGCATTTTATATTGCTTTATGAGAGGAGAGGTTTTCAGGCTCAGTTCCTAGCACTGGGCAGTATATTTGCAGAAAGGTTACGTGGAGTTAAATGGGAGAAATGACTTAATTTCAAGGGATAAACAGTACAGTAGTTAATAAGCAGTTAAGTTTTGAGGTTGTTTTTTTGGTGAGTGAGAGTATGTGCACATATGTTTACGTCAAGGAAAATTTTCCCAGATGAGAAAGATAGAAACGAAACTGGGCAGACAATAATACAAAGAGCCAGAGAGACACACAGACACCAGAGAAGAGCAAAAGACATCAACGCTAACTGGCCATGTTGGCATGAGAAAAACTGAGTATATAAATAAATTTAATTTAAGAATTAAAATGAAATTACTTGTCTGCATAAGCAAGGGAGGAAACCATTCTAATTAGTTTTCAAATGGAACTTGATGAATTTATTACCAATAACCCATCAGGCTGTAGCTGTAATCACTGGAAACTGAAATCAGTTCTTCCCTGCTAAAGCACATCCCCTGAGCTTGCTCTCCCCAAGCACATTGGTCTCCAGGAGCTCCACCCTGAAAATAGTTTCATTTTCCTCTTAAAGAAGAACTACCAAGCCTCTTTTTCTAATGTGAATCTTCTGTTTTAACGACTTTTTAAATCCTTTCTAAGAGACACCAATTGTGTTTTTTGCACTGCCACTGTTCCAGACTCTGCCCTAGGTCAGGCACATATATTTCAGCAGTACAACCCCCCATACCTTCTCAGAGAAGCATTTCTTAGCAAGGTTGCAGCAAGGATGTACTTTTGCTAAGATCTAATAGAAGGTGAATTGCTGATAACTGAAATTTTACTTCTGTAGATGCTTTGCTTCATAGGCCCAGAGTCAGGGGCTTTCCAGAGCCACTTCTCACTTAAAGACACGGTAATGCAGCCCTATGCTGGGGCATTTTCCTAGTAGAACCTATTTATTTCCACAAAGTTATTTACAAACTCCCAATTCCTCAGGCACAGAGGTCTTCTGTTTAGGATCTGTGTAAAGGTACTGGTGCAGGAATACCCCAGTGTGCTTCTTCTCCGATTTTCACAAAGCTAGTAAACAGTGTTCGCCCCAGAAACAGAGGTCAATCTCTTCATCATTAAAAAAAAAAAGCTATGATGATCACAGCCATAGTAAGATGATGAACAGTGTAAGAGTCACCTCCCACTCATAAAAGTCACTCAGATCTGTGTGCAGCACAACAAAAATCAAACTGCCTTTTTAAACTGAAAATGGGACCTTATAGTATTTGTCTGACTCAATATCATGAATGTGTCATGTAATGCATACAGAGTGGCATGCCTTGGTTGAAAACAGATTTTCAGGCTGCCTATTAGATTTATTTTACCAGATTTATTTTGTTCATTTTAAAGACCTGGATATTCATCTCTGCCCCAAAGTGTATCTCATTGGCTCTATTGTATCTGCATTAAAAGTAACAAAATGAAACTGCAGATTATCCCTTTTTGATTCTAATGATTCTTTCTTATATCTGGGAAAAACATGCTGCATAATGTTTTATGCCTGCAGTTTTGAACAATAACTTTATATACTTTTTTTTTGTGCATTGAAATAAATTGCCTTTTAAGAATAGACCAAGACCAACTGATGTAACCAGTTAATTTTAAGATGCATGTAAATCAAGTTCATTTGAGCTGGCAGCCTGATCTGCTGTGTCTGCCTTGTCTCACAGATTTGCCATACTTCACACTGAATACAGTAGGCCATCCTTTTTAACTAGATGATTTAAATAGGTGGCATCTGTACTTTGTAGAATTTACCTCTGGCCAAATACACTTACACCTGCTTTTGACAATGTCATCAACTACAGGGACAGTCAAGTTTGTCCCGAAAGGGATGGCAGGAACCTCACAAGCACAGCTGTGGTCTTTCCAAGGCATCTAGACCGTGATGGAATGAGAACAACATGGGACACGAATTGTTTTCTACACATGCACCGATCCTCCAAACACCAGCTTTCCCACTGGTTGCTGAACAGAATTTACCAGAAAAGCAGTTAGGTACCTATTTATAACAGGTTACTGTATGAGGCAGCTTGTTACATGTGCCAAATATATGAACAGGATTTATGGCCTGTCAGGTAGTATCTCTCCACAAAACACTACACAGTGTTTTGGACACAGTCTTTGCAACCTTTTTTTTACCAAAGCTGAAGCAATCCTCTAAACCAAGGTAAAAGATGCCCCACGTGCAAACACACTCATGTTTTACTTCATGACAGAACCTTTGTAAAAGAGGTAGCATCTGCATAATCACCAGGCATTCCCAAAGTCCCAAGTCTTTGCTCTTGCAACAGATGGGACTGAGAATGACAGGGAGACAGAAGCCTCTCAAAATACTTATTTTAAATAGGCACCTTTGAAACTTTTCAAATGAAAAAGCACAACACAGAAGTTACTTTGCATTCTTACTTTGCAGATAAAATTTGGTTTTCTTACATTGAGCCTGCCAAATTTTTTTGGCCTTTTTTTTCTAAAAGATGTAGTTTGTTTGGTATTTATACTGCATTATTAAATTCCAGTTGGCCTTTAAATTACATCTTTGGAAAAAGTAAAAATATCAATATGGGTTGTTTAAAAAAAAAGGTGAATACTTTTTTTTTTCTTTTCCTTACAATTTTGAGTGTAAAATAAGAATGTCTATCAATCGGTTAGATTGTTATAGGGTGCCTACACAACCACAGCAGTGTTATGATTGGTTCCACAGAATCTCTTCTACTTTCACAGTGCTACTTATTTCTGAATTGCTCCAATACAAAATGATTTCAGAGAAGTAATGGATTCCTAGGCAGCAGGTTCAATCAGGCTCCAGAATGTTTTGAATTCTTGCGATCATAAATATAGTTGATGTGGGGAACTGAAAAATCGTTGACATACCATTTGTCTCCAAGATGCACAGTGAACTGACTCAGCTGTTGTAGCCACAAAACAATAAAGCATTCTGATGCAACCTACCCCGCTTTCAGAATCACATTTCTTTACCTCCCTCGATAAAATCTCACCTAAATCTAAGATGTTTGTGGATTTTCTTCCTTCTTGACATGGGAGAAACATCTTTTTCTCACTAGTCCCAATCTCACTTCATTTTTGTCTGGAACAGAACCCAGGGACTTTGTTTAATGAGGAAATCTAGCCCAATTCCTACTTAGACATAATTCATGGTCTATACTCCAACCTTGTTAACCACCCTATTCATCTATATGCATCAATCTCAATGGATGAAACAAGTACTGACACTAATAACTTTGCTTCCAGTTTCCAAATGTGGCTGAAGGGAAGTAAATGGACCTGAAGTCTCCAATGGACTGTGAGCTTTATCTTGTTCTCATCCCCTGAAAGTATCGTACAGTGTTTCTGACAGATTCTGAATATGCTATGCTCAAGTTATTAAACATCTGATGCTCGTTTATATAGAACTTGACATTGCAGAGGCTTCTTGAAAGCAGCCAAGATGCTGCTCTGACATGCGAGGTAACACCTTCTGAAGCATTATCTAAAAATCCAACCTGGAAAGATTCAGGTTGGTTCTTACATATTTTGCATAAAGGCTAATTACTATATTAATAAACTATGAAGAGGTGGAAGACTGAGTTCCCACATGCTGTACCCTCAGTGCTACCATTAACAGTTATTTATTTGTTTGTTTATTTATTTTAACACTGGCAATATGAACCTACTTCTAGCTACCCATTATATCATATATACAGTGTAATTTGTACATTATATGTGCAATATTGTGTCCTATGTAGACTTGCATGTATCATACAAATACTGGTCAATCCTTATCCTTGGTTGTCTTCCACATATCATGCCTACTATTACATCCTTACAAGGCTCAAATACTGCTTATAACAGTAATTGCTATTTTTTTTCCAGTTACAGACCAGCCACTATCAAAGTCTAAATGCTTTTCTAAACCATTTGAGCGAGACCTTATTAAACAAGGAACATAAATTTTGGGGGGAAAAATTGCCTTTGCTAATAAAAACATGGATATTAGACTGTCTCAGTTAGCAGAATTTGGACATTATTTGCTTCTCTCTGCAAATTACATTTGATCTTTGCCAAAAAAGCAGAAGTACATAGTTTAATATGATAATATAGGACCTGTTGTGAGGTAACACAGTAAAAAAAAATCATAACCAGGTCATAAATGTTAAAATGCAAAAGGAAGGAAATGCCTGTTATTCATCTTGCAGGCAGTATTCAGACATTCATGAAATTGAAAGTTAATGTACCAGGGACTTTCATTATCTGACCCATTCTATACTATCCATTAGAATCCCATAGTACTAGAGACAGAGGACCAATATGTCACTAATACAAGACGGAAAAGGTCACAAAAACGAAGCATCAATAAGACATTACTTCTCTATTAAATTTCACAACACTCAGCAGAAAACACATTTGCTGAAACCAGAATGTTTTATTATGTAATGTAGCTAAATTGAGAAAAATATATGTTTACCAAGGCAAGGGCATAATGATTAGTTGTCGAGTGAAAGTAATGACTTTTTTTCTCTCCATTTCCTCATTAAAGAAATTTTGTTTGCTTAAAGGAAAAGAAAGGTATTGCACGGGTTTATTTTTGCTTTTTAAGGCTATTTCTCACAATAGAAATACATTGCTCCTTGGGCTTTAGGAAAGGTTTCCTTTCACACCACTGAAAATATAATATTTATTAGTATGTAGTATAGCCAAAACAAATATGCTTTCCATTTCCTCTAGTGGAATATTCCATTTATTTAGAATAGCTTTCAGTAAAAACAATACCACTACTACTGCAACATCATTTTCCTGTAGAAAGATGATGTACTGATTCCCTTGAGCTTTCTCCATTCCATTTCTCCCCTAACATTGTTGCCCAAGCTGCTCCATATACATTGCTCTTACTACACAGCTGAGAAAAATGCATAGCAGGATCTGTTATGTTCAAATAAATTACTATAAAGCAACTTATGAAAAGACTCAACTTTACCATTTGCCATTACAGAAAATATGCGAGCATTCACGATACTTATTTTAAGTGTTAGAACTAGTTTTTCCATGAGGCAAAGTTTGCAGTCAATGATCTTGGGACTCACTGAGATGAAAACCTCATTCCTCATGCTCCTCTATCTAATAACGGGTAAAAAAGACTTGTCACAGTAGACTCATTCATGTAAATGAAAAGTAGGACTGCTGATTATGTGCTGATGGACATTGGACCAAAGGATTTCATTCACCAGTCTTTGACTTGTGGGGAATGCCACAGGAAAAATGGTTACAGCTGTCCAAGTTTTACCTTAATCAAGTTCAGTGGTTCTAGGTATTTTCAGTATCACCAATAAACATCTGGAGATTAGGATAAAACTTTAACTATTTAAATGTAAACAAGCACACCCAGGTCTTTCATCAAAACAATATTTTAAAATTGTTTTCAAGGGTGTGAAACCAACCTGTAGACTGGATAGAGTACACTAAAAGTCCTTGTAAAGAAGAGACAAAAATGAAAGTATGATGAAAATAACAATCCAATTAACATAGGAAGAAATTTTCATTTGGGATTCCCAGAAGTAGACTGGACAAAATTACACAAGATACTACAGCACATGTGATGTAAAGAGTAACTCTACAGTGCCGGGAATAGAGACAAAATAGATCACTACCAACTCACTGCCTGCCCCTGATACCCTTTTCAGTCAGGAAGGTCGGAATTTCAAGTTAATCATGCAAACCAAGAGAGTGACTAAAGAAAAGCCTGACACAATTTCAAGTCAGTTGGAGCCCTAGGATACAAATGTCTCTCTTTTTCTTCCCAGCACCTATAAAGACATAGTCCTATTTGCGGTCTTTAATTGAAGATTTGCTGGTTTTATTTATTTATTTTTTTTTTTAATCAGAGGAATTACTAGGAAAAGAAAACTGCAGTTAAAGAAATTCAAAACTGCAGAATGTCAAAAATTCAACAAAATGTCTGGAAGACAAACTCTTGCCTTGCCTTCAACTCAGCAACTCGGAATAATGGCTTAAACTCCTTGCCATCGTATCAGAGGGAAAGCCTCTCCTCTTCATCAGCTCTGGGCCTGGGTTTCCCAGTGCCCAGCAGCTTCCACCTTTACCCAGGTCACCTTGGCTGGGACACAGCTGAATGGTCCCACTGGCTGACCAGCTGTACTCTTCAATGAGTGACAGATATGAAAGCTTGGTTGTTCTTGGGAAAAAGAAACCTTCTCCTGCATCCTCTCCAGAAGGCTAAACTGAAGGAAGGCAGACCAGGTCTAAAGGACATCCATCATTCTTCTCTCCCGTCTTTCCCTAATGATTTAAGATTTGATATTTACCCTGTTAGTAGGAAGGAACATCTAAAAACCTCTACTGCTCATCAAAGAACACCATATCCAATTACAATACTTATCATAAGGCACATGGAAGGCAACTGCATTTACTTTAATCCTACTGTTTAATGAGGAGACACAAGGGAACATTTTAGGCTTCTTTTACTCTTGCTGTGGTAAACACATTGCAGTGGACTGTGACACAATTTTTATTTAGAAAGAGGTCTTTTTAACAGTGCAGAATCAATAGTAATGCAGACAAGGTTAGCAGTTAATGGCTAACCTTTGTCCAAAATAGCAGGCCCCTGAGGCACATGGAATTTATGCAGAATCATAGTTAATGGTGTTGAACAAAAAGACAAACCCCTGAATCCTTGCTACTTGATGTTGCCTCCTACCCAGTGTGCTCACTGTGTTTGAGATAACAAGGACAACCCAACAGTCCTTTCCCATCCTAATCTCCTGATTTTTTTTTTTAACAGAAGCATAGTATTATATAACAACGCCAAAAACACAGAAAGAAACTAGGATGGGATTTTGTTAAAATTACCTTGCAAAAGACAAGGAACATTTACTTTTTTTTACATTATTGAAATTTGTTGACTTTAAATATCTGGATAAAATGGGAGTTGCCCCTCTGTGCTTACTAACCTTTCATGAGGGCTGGATTAAAATGGAGCATTGGATGGCATGACAGCTTCTCCTAAAAGAACCACTCTGAAGTCTTCAACTCACCTTTGAAAAAACAATGTTTTTCACAAGACATCTGTCTACAGGTGTGCTAATATGAAGTAACCCCAACACATTCAGACAGAAAACACTGAACTGCTATTCAAAAATTTTAAGCTTAGCAATATGATTCCATGTAATGTAGTCAGTCTGCACTCCAGATAAACTCAGAAAAACAAGAAAAGATTTCCAAGCACTGCAATTCTAAAATAATTACTTCTATTTTAGTAGATTACAATGCATCCACACCATATGTCTTTACGTAAAGAGCTCAGTATCATGGTACCAAGGATTAGAACATGAAATATATATTTTCCAAAAGAAAATGACAGCTAAGAAAACCTAGCCAGCTACATTTCAATAATAGGGCAGGCCATATTGTTGTTTTACTGGGAAACAAAATATATGGCAAGTAGAGCTTTGGTTTAGACTTAATGTGACGGTACAAAAATAGCTAACCTACACCAAAAACCAAAAAATCCCAAACCCAAAAAAACTCTTAAAATAAAGTGTCACTACACAACATACAAAATACAGCACTTCACAATACTTCAGCTTGAACAGCCTATGAAACACATTCAATAAAGTCTCTCAAGATACCTACTTCTTTATTTGACATGCTTCCATGTATTACTGTCACCATTTACTGCTATTTACTTTAATTAGATCCTACTGCCAAAATTCATTGGAGAAGAATCTGGTACAATGAAGAATAATAAATTCTGTTCAGTCATATGCTTTTAAATTATTCTGCTCCTATAGAACAAAAATGATACCTTGGCTTCTAGCTGAGAGACTGCAAAAAGTCACAACAATTCTTTCAAAATCTTGTGTCAGTCATAACTGAGTTCACAGGATGTGCTGCTGGAGCTTCATGGAACAGAGCTGCACAGGACACCCACACCACGATCAAGCGCTGTATTACTGGGATCTATGCATCTTACTGCAAGAGACACTGCAAATGTTGGCCAGGAGGGGTGACTAACACCCCCCAGCCAAACCCCTTCCCAGATACCAGTGTAAGAAATATGGAAAGCTCCAAATTTTGAGCTGTGCTTAATTACCTGGTTTAAGGTTCTGGAAGGAGAAAGATGGAATGAAGTATCAGCCTAGTGGCTATATAATTTGCCCAGGAAGTTAAGAGTCCTGGATTTAATTCTCTCTCCTTCTAGAGTAATGGGTAATTTCAAGGTAATTGCATTAACAGCAGGTTTAGGGGCTACTTTCTACCTACCTTGTCAAAGGAGAGCTACCATGACAGTACTGAAAGGCTTATGAATGCCAAGCTACTAGGTATATATAACTATATCCATTTTCATCTCAAATAGCAATTAACTGTTGAAAACAAACACACACACACACATGCCATCACCCCCTCATTTTACATAAATGAGAACTAGAAACAAAAAACATAAAGCACATTGATGGAAAAATCTTCCATCAAATTGTAGTGCAACTGTAATCAATTACTGCATTAAAGTCTTTATTCTATGATATTTTTATAAATTACTATTATGAAACTGAAATACTTAACAAGTATTTATCGAGGAAAATCCTTATTCTCCCATGTCAATCAGAAATCCCACTTTTTTATTTTATTCTTTCTTGTTTAGATACAAAAGAATACACATCTTCCTCTTTTTAATGAATGTCATCTTCAGGTAAATATTGTATCATTCCTGTCTTTTTTGGGAAGAAGAAATGAAGAGACAAATTCTCAGTCCTGTAGGAAATCTAACCCATTTTGAAGCTGATGGGAATTGTTAGATTTCATTGAAAGATACAAAATCAAACTTATAATGGAAACTTGTACTTTAATTATGGAGCAAATACTGATGCCACAAGAGAATGCTTGTTACTAGACTGTTACTGAGGTTACCATGGCTCTCAATGACATCCAAAGCGATACTGTTTGAACTTTCTCACCAAAATTCCACATGGATTAAATGGAAATATTACAAAAAAATTCAAGGAGGTGAGAGGAGACAATGAACAAAGGCAGGAAATTCATCTTCTGTTTTAAATTGGACCCTTCAAATTAGATCCTGCAGGAAAGGTTAAAATCCCTAGTGGAGGCTGCAGCCCAGCACGTTTGTGGTACCCTCTCTACATGCTCCCTTTTCCTTAGGTACAGGATTGCCTCCCTGTGCCAGTTCCCCACCTATGACAGGACAAAAATAACAGCTCTCATCTGATACTTCAAGGGATAAGGAAACCTGTGCTGGCCAAGGGAAAAAAGGACAGGAATTTGGCTTATCACCAGGCCCTCTCTCCCTCCATTTCTGTAAAATTGCTCAGCTCCTAGGACACAGATGGAGCTATGAAAACTCACGGAAGAATTCCCTGCAGGCCAAATTGCAGATTTTTTATCACCTCTTTATTTAACTTTATCATTATCTTCTAACACCATGAAAAGAACCTCTAAACAAAACATCAAAATATCCTTTTTCCTGAAAGTCATGAAAGAAGAAAAAGAAGCCTTGCAACCCTTTCACATGATCTGTCTACAATCAGTGGGCTGCACTCCAAAAGCGACAAATGTGGGTAGGAGGACAGAACCAATATAAAACAAACAAACAAACAAACAAAAAACCCAAAACCAAAAAAACCCTCCAACCAGCAATATAGGTGCT
>JAYDZK010000169.1:47143731-47179091 GCA_034509185.1 Euphonia xanthogaster
AGCTCAGTGAAAGTTGCCAGTGATGCTTTCATTGACATCACTGCTAGATAACCTCTGAAAACACATGCTACTTACCTAGATGCCTAAAACTGGGTTAGTTTTAAATAGTTTCTGAACTGCTGAGAAGAGGGGGCAGCAGGCTTAAGTAAAGATAAATAAATGATGCCCTGAAGGCCTGCTACATATCCAGGGTACAGTTTTGTGTAACAGCAGAAAAGAGCTGAGGAAGGAGTGGAGGCCAGCATTAATTAATTTGATTTGGCCAAGATACTAGAATTAAGTGACTTCATTTGGCTGGGTGCAATTTCAATTACAAAAAGGCTCAACTGATGATTTTTTGAAGACAGAAATTATTTATTTCAGAGAAGTACAGATACACGGATGGAAATAAACCAAAGAGGAGACAGAAATGTACACAGAGCATTTCTCATCCCTTTTCATATAAGTTGACTTGATGCTTTAAATTTTGGGTTCTGGCAGATTCTCCCCTAGGAAGAATCCTTAGCAAATAGCAGCTGTAAATATTTGGCTTGCTTAAGCTCTTGGAAAAACACATTTCTAAGAAACCCAGCTAAGTAAATAAACGTTCCAATTTGGAGTCAGTCTGAAATTGAGCACCAAATGGTACAATAACGATCAGACTGCGCACAGTCACCTAACCTATGTGCGGCAATGAATTCATGTTAAGAAGTATCTGAATAATTTCAAATGCCTCTTTGAGCCCCTAATGAAAATATGGCTTCCTATTTTATTGAATTGTTAATTACTCCAAGTAGAAGATTTAATGCCAGATAAAGTCATGTGTGCATGAATTTTTCACATCTAAAGCATTTATTTGTGTGATGCCTATGTTACAAAGCAGAATAAAGCAATGCTGTCTGAATTAAATACTCCAAATGCCAATAGGTTGGATGGAAATAATTTCCTCTCCCCTCTTTTTGCTTCTACATGACAAAGATAAAAATTAGCATTAATCATACACCGGCAAACAGCTCAGTGTATTTAGTTTGAGCAAACTCATCTCAAGAGGATGTAAATCCAAGTGCACTGGGAGCAAGAAAAACTGCAGTCTTCTGGGCAAGTGAGCAGGAGGGTTGCTGGCACCCTCCTCTGTCACGGCACAGTGTTTAAAGTGGCAGGCATTTAAGGTATGAACTCTAGAGGGTATGACTCAGATTGTTTCTCACTTTCATAATTTGTGTTTTCTCCAACTTCTGTGTGAGAGCAGCTGGTCCTTACCTGAGAAGACTTTTTATGGAAGAAGCTTCCTCAGTGCTAACTTCAGACAGAATTTTCAGTTTAGGGTTAATGCCAGAAGAAAAGCTAACACTGGTTCTAAATATATCTTCCTTCACCTTAAACTTGAAGAGTCTGATCCTTACATTCCTGAAAACCAATTCATTTCACCCAAACAAATCAATCTCTATTTGCAGTCTGAGCTAATTTGTCAGAAATGCATCCACAAAATGCTTTTATTTGTCCTAATTCTGTTACCTCATTTTCTCTTCTCCACCGTCCCCTGGCCAAGGAAGAAGATCTAATTAAGAGCCCTGTTAAAGTAGCACGGTGTTGGCTGAAAGCTTCGTTTGTACCTTTGCCAGCAGAGAATGACTGACATTAATAATAACCCAGATTGTAGCCGCTCCCAATAGTTAAAGCAAAGCAATGGCTGATGCAAAGCCAGGACCAGCGTTTTAAAACAGGCAGGGAAAGAAAATGGGCCCACATACCTGGCAACAATAAGAATCCTTTCACTGATGGATAGGAATAAATATAGAGGCTGATAGCACAGTAATAAAACAATGATGATAACCTAAAATTATTTATTACAAGGCAAGAATGTTACTGCTTGCTCAGGCTCTGCTGTAAATGGGAGCTGACATCAATGGATGACTCTCAGTGAGAAAACATGGACCATTTTAATTTGGGAAGCATCATCTCATTTTTTTAAGGTGAAAGCCATTATCAGAGGTGACAATGATCTATAGTGAATGAAAAGAAACAATAAAACCCCATACTTTCCCTTCAGTCTTGTACATTTACTACAGATAGCAACTTCCTCACAAACTCGACAACCTCTTAGGAAGTTGAAAAACATCAAAGACATCTTCTTGGAAATCAAAAGTCTCATTTGCTTTATTAAAGAAGAGCTAGAAATCACACTGATACAGTAAGTTTTTTGAAGATAATACAATCAGCCCATATTATTCAGACAATGACTGCCAGTGAATTACAGGGCACTCCATTGGAAAAAACGAAAAAGCACAGCATAAAAACATGGAATAAAGTTCTGATGAATGGTGTTCAATAACTCCTAGAGAGTCCAGTCAGCAAGGGAAACATTTCTTCTCACTGTTTCCTACTTTAACATAGCTAAACCTATATTGACAAATTTAGGAGAGATAATGTGCAAAAGAAGCCTTATGGCACATCCCATGTAAGTTCTATGGCCTCCAGTAAAATGTTACCATAGAAACACCTTTGCCACAAGGAAGGTGCACTTTTGTAAAGGGCCTGGGGGTAAACTTTCAGATTCCCATGGCAACTGTTGTGTCAAAAGGATAAAGTACCAGGTGTCAGTTTCTTTTGGAGCAGCATGCAAGAGAAAGAAGGAAAAAATCCCACCCAATATTTTCTTCACTGGAACAGGTAGCCATAGCTGGTAATCACTCAAGGTAATCATCCACCTGAAGGTGGAATGGCCACAAGGGAGTATATTGAGTTTAAAACAGTGTGTGAGTGGGGTACTAAAGCTAGAAAAAAACAAAGGAGAAAAGTAACATGAATTAAAAAGTCAGTGAATAATCGGATACATTCTCAGTGAATAAAACCTATAGGGGCTTCAAGGTTTTTAAATTTAGGAGAGGGAATCAAAATTCCCAGATATATTTAATACAAAGACATCTACAGTAAAAAAAAAAAACAAAAACAAAAACCCAAAAAACCCAAAAAAACCCAAGTTTGTTTTGCCAATCAGATTTTATACCACCTAAGTTAATAAATTCCTTTATTTCTGCCACACGTTCAATCACGACCACTTGCTGGGAACAGCTCTCACCGGGAGAAGACACTCTGTAACAAAGGTCAAGAGGGCAAGTAAGCTTAAGAAGGGCGACACATTTCTCATACTTCAGCAACTTTCCTATCAGCTAATACAGAGCAGCCTGTGGAAATCCTAATAAATAGCAAACTTTTATTCAAAGCAGATCATTAGACAGTACCCGTATACAAAAGTATACCTCAGCTGTGTTTGGACACGTAGGAGAGTGATAGAAAAGTGCTTGTTGAAATTGAACTGGTATCTACTAAAACTCTCACAGTAAATTAATTATTACATTTCTGTGAACTGTCTTGGGCCTCTTATTCTCATTCTATGAATCCTATTGGATCTAGTAAAACCACTAACCTTTTTTGTTCAGATGGAGTCACTTGTAATAATTAGATGCCTGTTTTCTGAAGTCTTTGAAATGGTCTTTAATGAGAACTTAGAAAATTACCAGCATTATATCTGGTAACTGTCAAAGTAATTAGAGTTCCTTGGGGTCAAATACTTGGAAATTCTCAGAAAAAGAACAGTGGGATTTTTTTTCTTTATCTGAAGTAAAACTAGGAATATTTCTTTTGGAATAGCCAAACCCGGGCTGAGAATTAAAAATTATGAGAAATTTGAAAGGTGTCTTCAGCTGAACAATTCTGTCACTGTCACATCATTATCAACATGCTTATGCATTTTCTGTCATAACCCAAACACACAATGCAGCTAGGGGGAAAAATAAACCCAAGTGGACAGAAATGTATTGCCTTGAATCAGTTGGTACTATGGCAAAATTCAACTCAGAGAAACGAATACAGAAGGGCAGGCTTCCTTTTATGACTATATGAAACTCCAGGACATAAATATTGTTTTTTTCAAACCAGGGAGACTCATTCTCTGAAGAAAAGGTTTGTCTCACGAGCTGGGAAGAGGCAATACCATACAAATTCTCCTTCTGTTACAAAGAAACTTAAACACAATATTCAACTGGCTGACACCTGTTTGTTCTTAACAAACATAATACCCTTGATCACTTGCAATCTTAGCCTTTAGTTACAGTGATTTCAATATAATTTTTATCCTTCTTGAAGATACACACGTTCATGGCATTTCAGAAGGAATTCCATCAACATTTTAAATAGTTGATACTACTCAGTACAAGAACTAGAAATACCTTATCATATGTCTTTTGCTATTACGTGTTTTGCACAACAAAATCTCATCAGTTTTTCATAAACATCCTATGAATGCTTAATGCACTTAAGTCTATTTTATTCTAAATGATGCGGGCTCAGAATATAGCAGATATTATTATTTGCTCCTGATACACGGCTTTGTCTCTTGCACTATTAAAATCCATCTCTTTCTATTCATTTCAGCTCTTCATATTACCCACTTCACCCTACTTGTTATTCAACTCCTACTCTGCATTGAGATTGACCCCATCTCTGTTATATCAGCAAATTTCATTCGTGAGTCAAGGTCATTAAGGAGAATATTAAATAAGATTGTTCACTTGATGAACTCCTCTAATATCCTTTTTCCCTGAAATACTTCCACTTTCAAGACAACTCATCATTCTGGGAAGATAAGGAGGACACATGTAATAGACAATGGGTCAGGAATGAACTCGGTTGCTTGAAGCCTCTTCCTGGAACAGCAATAAACTGAAACCTGTTACTGTGATGAAGAGCATTACATATTAATGTCACTATGGTACTGGTGGTACCTGACCTGTGTCTCATTCTCTAGTCCCAGATGTAGCCTGGCCCTTTGCTAAGCCACTTCATTTTGTTATGCCAAGCCTATCCCAAGCTAGGCCTAGCATGAGGACTGTGCTGAAAGCACGGCTTGTGCACACCAGCAAATAAGGCTTGAACCAGCAAAATGCCAGGTGTGGGGTCAGGGGCTGCTGGATGGACCTGGAGAGAAGCTGGGGGGTCACTGATGAGAAACAGAGTGCACTAAAGTTGCAGGAAAAGAGCTGATAACAAAAATCTCCCAGAGGAATGTCCTCATGTCCACAATAAAACCAAGGCTGTTCAGAAGAGAACAGAGTTAGAGAGGAAAGAGACCCCCAGATTCTTAAAACACAATCTAAATATTTTCAGGGCATCACAGAGTTTGAAGTAGCATGATTCTTACTTTTTAGTAGTAGTATTATGAAATTTTCACACAATACTATGCATCGGAGTACAATAAAATTCTTCAGTTTTTAAAGCTTTGATGAAGGGGTTTTATAGCTGTGCAACAAAATATTGCCCTCTTTTCCTTTGGTGCTGAAGGTCCACAACTATTTAGCCAGTCCATTGGAGCTGGCAGGCCAATGGAGTGAGAAATTAGACACAGCAACATTCCTTAGATAACAGCCATTGCTAGGCTTAGTAAGACTGCAGGTGAAGCCAATCTGGCACAAATTAAAGAGAAACTGGGAAGAAGGAAAGAAATTTTAAAAAAGCTAATTGAACTTATTCAAGCATATTCCAGTCACTTTTGTGCCTGCTGGCCTATGCAGATTGGCAGTACAGGAAAAGCAGGTGTGGAGAGGAGAGGTCCCTGGGCAGAGGGAGGCCAAGCAGCAGCTGTGCGGGCTCACAGAGCGTGCTCGAGCTTTCTGGTCTGCAGCTGAACCACGATGTAGAAAATGAAGGAGGGAAAAGAGGTGAAAGCAAAGGTAAAATGGGGAACTGAAATAGATTGATCGCATCTCAGTGACCTCGGTTCAAGCACACTGCCTCGTGATATATGGAACTGCAAACTGACTTTTGAAGCATATTGGTCTATTTTAACAGGATTTATTGTCAAAAATTGTGGTTTGGTTGCAAATAGGCTTACAAGTGTTCACACAGAAATTTGATAGAGTAAAGCAAATTCTTGTATGTCTGTTGCTTCTCTGCTGTGGCACAGAAGCCCTGAGCTGGCTTAAAGTAGCTGTACAGGTACATCCCAAACACAGCCAGGTTGGCAGCTTACACACAGGAAACTGACTTATAGAATAGCCTGATGGGAAGCTTTTCCTCTGACTCAGTTTTTTTGGTCAGTCTGAGGAATTTACAACTTTGAGTTAGAGTTAAGCTTTAAGAATTGTTATAAATTGAGTTTTAAAAGTCCTTATAAGTACCTCTAAGAAAGATAGCTATAAAATCCTGTTAAACACAATTTAATTTATTTGAACTCAGAGCCCAATGGTATAATGGAAAAGGAACTCCGCGGTCAGTAGCCAAATGAATCAAGAATTTATCTGGGATTTTAACAGAACCTAGAAGAATTAAAAAGCCTCTGAAAATCCCTTTCTTAGAAAAACAGGTAAGACCTTGGGCTTTAAAGAAAAGTCACTTATCAATCAGTTTCCAAGAGTAGATGCTTCATGCAAAGGCAAGATATCAGAACTCAAGGTCAGGATTTTGCCTAGGTAAAATCTCTTTCACTAGCTATTTTCCTTGGATATTAATCAATGTGAGAAAGAAGTAACAAAAGCCTAGAAGTTATCCAAGTGTGATCCAAAAGAAGTTTCTAACGACAGTATCAAGCACTGTATCAACATAGACAGGGTACTTGATTATAAAATCCTCATGCAAGTTAAGGTCACACTAGTTAAGGATTATATGAAATGCTTGCAAGAAGAGGTTAGAAAGATATACAACATTTCTTGGTAATTTCATTGTTTTAGAAACATGACACTTCTACACTGATGCCACTTTCTTTGGCCCTTCCTGAGTTACATTACAGTACTAAAAAATAGATGAAACTGAAAAAGAATATTTTGCTTCATTTCCAAAGCAATCTTGCACAAGTTTTAGAATTCTGAAGTTGAAAAATTTTGTGTGTATAAAAAGAACAACCCTCACCCATAAAAAACCCCAGCATATTTATTTCCCAGGAAGGGGCAGGTAATAGGTGCTTTTCAGTGAAGGATATGGATTATTGACTGTTTTAAAGGAGGCCACATCAGTTTACAAACCAGCACACAGCTGCAGGAACCCTTTGTACTTGCCTCACCCAGCACTGAGAACCTGTAGCTGTTGAAGTAACCTAAGTCATAACAGGCAAATCATGTTTGACTCCCATAAAATAGAGGCAGAGAAAGAAAGGTGGAAACTGCGTCCCTAATCAGCTTCTAAGACAGGGAAACTAAAATATTCCCCTATAAAAATAATTATCAGTTCTGCAAGATAGCATTGATGCAAAAAGACAAAATATTCTCTGTGCACTATTCTTAAGTTCTTTCTCCAACTGAATTAAGCATGATTTTATTAATCAACATTTAAATTTCATATATGAGACCTACTTTAGAGCAAACCATTCGTCCATAGTAGGAAAAATTCTTCAGGTGTTAAAAATTTCCTTTTTCATGTCTGCTATTTTTAACATCTTCATAAGTAAAAGTAACAAGTGCATGATTGACCTCTTTATGAGAAAAATCTAATGTGTAAATTAGTAAGACATCCTAAGGTTCAGTAACTAAAAGTGACATGAAATTCCCTTTTGCTTTTTAAGCTAATTATCTAATTGATGCATTTGCTTCATTAAGCTTTAGGCTTTATTTCTTTTTTCAAGTAGTAAAATGCTAGCCGACATGCATTTTAAAGAGATATCACTTTCAAGGGCTTAAGACATTTTAAAGTAGTGTTTCTTAGAAACTTTCAGCAGATAAGGTTTCAATCATGCTTTAAAACAATGGCACACAACTTTTTAAAGGTTGCACAAATACTACTCAGAAGAACAGAAGCTGCATTATCCACCTTGAGTATCGTGACACTAGTGCACAAAAGTTCTTTTCCTATTGCAAGATGTACAGACTTTAAAAGTGCAGTTTTACAGAACTTAGAAATTAGGCAATTCATCTTAATATATATACACAAAAATTACTATGCATAGAGTAGTAAAGTAGAAAACCTAGTACCCAATAGATATAATTATTAAAGCCAGTAGAAGAAACTGAACCATGTGTGAAAGGCCTATTCTCTTATAACAGGTGAAAAGTCTTTTCAAATAGAATTAATGTTAATCACATCAGGATACAATGCATATTTCAATAGAATAAGGGTCACTTATTTGAGCTATCAGAGAAGATATTATTTCTTTTTCACAATACTGTTCTTTTTGTTGAACTTTGTTAATAATAGTATTGAATGAAGTCATTAAATATAATTAAATTACATAGTAGCACCACACAGATTATTGAATCTGCTAGCTAAAAAATGGATTTAAACTTAGCAAAGAACAAAGCAGCACTACTGTTTTACATAAGTTTGGAGAGGTATGTTGTCTGTTCTACATGCAACTCATTATCTACTCTACCTCTATCACTAGCAAAGATTATGGCTCCTTTCCATTGAAGTTTCTGTTTCGGAAGCAATTAGAACACAGAATGGACTATAAAATATCTTAGATTTGTGGAGACTTGTATGTCATTAATGGAATTTTCAGCCAGCCTTGAGTAACTACTAGTAAGATCTATCTACATCAAGACAGACAGGCTTCCAGCTATTGCTGCCTTTTCCAATTTCCATAAACAACATCATTGTACAGGATGAAACCAGGCGTCACACATTTATTAATGTGGCTGGAGCGGGAGCAGAAGTGTTAAAAGAAGTCAGAATGCAAAGGAGTACTATTTTGGAAAAGTGACAAAGAGTAAAGTCTAGCTATCTGAATGCTGACTGTTGAGCAAAACCTACAAGCAAGTGGACAGGAACCTGTTTTAAATCTGACTCTTATGTACATAGTTTAAAAAGGGAGGTGACACATGTATCTGAAGTGTCAGAGTGAAAGGCAAAGCCATTACTTTGCTGTTCAGATCAGAGCCATTCAGGAAGGTGAGTGTTCAGCACACAACCTTACAGCAACAACGTGGAAGAACCCATTGCCTGGTTAGAGATCTGTGTGCAGCCTTCTTCAAGGGATCTGTCTTATTAGTAAAAATCGGACTTCCATTATGAAGTGTTCTCACACTATGTGGTGGTTTGATCTTGGCTGGGTGCCAGGTTCTCAACTTTATTCCTCATTCTCTACCTCCTCCCCCAGAGCAACGTAGGAAGATCAAGAATGGGGCTGTGCTGGTTTTTGTTGGGGTAGAGTTAATTTTCTTCACAGTGGCTAGTATGGAACTGTGTTCTGGATTTGTGCAGAGTGTTGATAATGAGGAGATTTTTGCTCTTGCTGAGCAGGGCTTGCACAGAGCTAAGGCTCTTCTTTATTTTTTGTACTGCCACGCTGGCAAGGAAACTGGGGATTACAACCAGTTCACCACATATTATTAGTGCTGTTGCTTTCTTCTCAGAAAGAGCAGTCCTTGCCTTTGCCTGTGGGGTCCTTCCCACAGGAGACAGTCCTGCATGGACTCCTCCAGTGTGATTCCTTCCCATAGGATGCAGTTCTTCACAAACATTAGATTTTTCTCATAAAGAGGTCAATTGTGTACTTGTTAATTTATTTAGGGAAATAAATAAATAAATCTGGATTGCCTTCTATGCTTTGTGGCTATTACTAGGATAACAAGTTCCAGGATAAACAGATCCACTTCTGAACAGAAATTAGTCTGTGAGACTCCAAAGCTAAGCTTTTAATCTGTATCTGCATCTATTTCTTACAGCTTTGGGTTTCCTGAATCTGATGGATTTGTGCACTTGATGATGTCTATCTCCCTGCTGAGTCACCTACCCCTGTTTCCACCTCTTTACTGCTACTTTCTTTTACTGTGTTTGGCTTCTGTCACAACTTCCTTGTTCATCCACACAGGTTTCTTGCTAACATTGCCTCGCTTCCTGCATGTTATACAGAACTATTACCAAGCTTGAAAGCGGAGATTTTCGAAAATCAACCAGCTCTCCTGGACACCTCTTCTATCCAGGGCCATATCCCACGGTGTTATTCCAAGAAGATCCATCAACATGCAAGAGCCTGTTCTCTTAAGCACAGTGTTATGATCCTGCTTTTTGCCTTGTTGAAGCTTTGCAACTTCTCTATTTCATGATCAATGCAGAAAAGGCTGCCCACCCCAGGCTTCAAACTCCCAAGCAATTCTTCCTTTTTTGTAAGTATGTGGTTCTGCAGAGTGGTATTTTTGTTGGCTAATTGATCACTTTTGTCATAAGTGAACATTTTTTCCCCTACAATTCACTTTTTCCTCCGTGATGCTGTCTCTGCACAGGAAAGATTGCAAAGCAAAACCAGCAGAATGGTAATGTATGAGAGCCAAGGGACAAGAGGAATTGGAAAGCAACTGTCGGTGATAGGTTTTCCTATTTGAGCATTCATGCAGCACTTGAAAAACCAGCATATATTAAAATGCAGTCAGGTATTTTTTTACACAAATTCATCTCCAGGTACTCAGCAGGCTTAAAATAAATTTTCTAGCATCTTCTGTGGTAGATACTCTGGTAGTATTCCTAAATACAGAAATAGTGCAAATGGGTGATCTGCTTATTCTGGTAATTTAACATGGCACTGTGTGATGAAGGTGTTTGTCTCATTGTTCCATGTGACAGCAGCATCCTTTCTTTGCCCTGTCTTAGGAAGTTGGCTGTGAAACTAACTGGCACTCAGTCAAATTCTGCAGTGGACCAGACAGCAAACCATAGTTCAGAATTCAGTAAGGTTTGCAGTGTGCAGGTTTACACAGTGACACCTGCCACGCTGTGCCACTGTGTTCAGCCAGCTGTTTACAGGAGCCCACTCAGACTGCCTACATTTCTCATTTTGATTCTGCTCTTATAACCCCTTCACTTGTAGTCCAAATTATGCAACGCAATAAAACATCTTGAAAGTGGGAAACAAACAAGCACCAAAATTTAGTTTCAGTAACCCATGCTGTGTGGAAATCAAATGATAACCCCCCCCAAAGGGATGAAGAGATTTACAACTTACCATATCTATTAATATCAATGATTCACCATTCAGATCCTGGACAGTGTGTAAATACTAGGCTCCCTATACTGCCTCTAAAAATTTGCCTATGCTCACTTTTAGCTTTTCCACCTCAAAACCATTTTATAAGATGTAAAAGTTTGGTTCAAATCAGATTTTAGGTTTTGTGGATAAAAAGACAAAAGATCTTGGGTTTACCACTAAGCACAATATAACTTTTAATGATCTCTTCATTAAAACCATGACAAAAGAGAAAAAAAAAAAACCCTGTATTACACAGCATAGAAAACTTTAAACATTCATTAATCCATCATTTAACATTGCTCTATGTGATTCCATTGTACCAAAGTGAATTTAATAAGAGAAAACTTGAGAAGAATTTGGAGCTTTAAAGGAATTTAGCTACATTGTGCAATGCCTCCCATACATAGCACGATGGGAAGCTGTGGGTGCTAAGATCAGACAGAGGTTTGTAACTCAAAGTTGTGTGTGTACAAGAAGTGTATGTATTTTCTTGGTGTGGTAGGGAGAAAACAGACAGTTAAACATTAATCCCTCTCCTATCCCTTTACAACTTTAAATCTTTCAGACTGATACATAAGGATAGAAATTCCAACCGATTTTTTCTTTTGTTCTCTTTTTCCCCCAGCATCTCAGCTATTGATAATTTCCACGGCTTGTTGCTCACTTTAGATAAAACAGAATTTTACCAACTTGGCCATGGAAAGAAACCAATCTCACAATCAAAAATATGTTGCTTAAAGATGCACACACACAGAGCTCTTAACAAGATGCAGCCACTGCATCTCATCTACACATTAGCAACCCTGTCATGACCAGCTTGCTGATGTGTAGCTTCTCCTAGTTTCTTAACTTCTCCACTTCCAGGGCAGACATGTCATGATATGCTTTCAAATAGGCAAAATATTTATACATCTTTCAGGTTTTCTTTGAAACAGTCACCATCTTTCACTGACCGAGTCAACATGAAGCTTCTCCTGAAAATACTACAGCCTTTACCCCTGCTGGCTCCATCTCACTTCTGCCTACTCACTGCTACAAACAGCCACTTCCAGGTAAGTTTGAGAAAGTGGAAATAGAGTAAGCCCACGTTTCTGTGCTGTATATCACTTTTACTATGCAAATGATTGTTTAGAGAAGAATAAAAGGCTGTAAATATTTTGAGAAGTGGCCCCCCAGTGCCTCTTCAGTCTGCCAAACGGCGGAGCGTGCTTTGTAATTATGTAATATAGAGAATACCAGCTGGTTCCAATCGTTCTCAGGGGCTTTGGATGATATCGAAATGCTCGGCTCCCCCAGTGAGAGCCATAATCAAGCAAGTAATACCGTAAAGTCAGACCAAATTGACATTGAGTTGTTGGCTCTTAACACACTTTAAACCAGATGTTAATGCAGTACACTGTGATTTTAAAGTTTTTTGTCTTTTCTTTTCTTAGATAAAGCATTACATCTCTGACAAAAGAATGCTCTTGTATATAGATACTCTCTCAGATGTTGCATTTTCTGAAGAAACAGACAGGCGTTTATTTTTCCACTGCAGTGGCACAGAATGAAAGGGGTACTTGTTTTGCTGACAAAGTAGTTTTGGGAGGCAACCAGCCCAGATATTGTTATATATTCAGCATGACAGTCTTAGGAGCAAACTTCTCAATTCCTACAGTGCCACTTACTAAGAAGTGGTAGCTTTCTGTTAGCATGTAAAAATAAGCAAACATCTCCATTAAAAAGTTTTTGCAATGGGTTCTCTGCTGCTTTACAAAGAAATAGACAGCTAGAATTTCTCCAGACCTTGTGGTCTTTAGATATTCACAAAAATGTATTGTGAAACCATAATATTATACCCATTTTGTGCAATCTAATATAGAAGCTGAGAAAGACCTCAACTGTTAGCTGTTCATACAACTACTCCTGATGCATCACAATTAAACCACTCTTCATAGGGATTAGGTCTTCCTTCATATTTTTCTTAACAATTTCTTACAGCCATGCTGAGACAACTTTCAATTTTTATGAGAAGGCAAAGAGCTGCTTCCCTTTCCATACAACACGCTCCCAGGTCAAAGACCCTGTAAGCCAAAAAATGAATGGTGAACCACTCACCACGTTTCCTATGGACTGTTAGTGGAGCTGAACTTAACTACATGGGCTGCTCTTCTTGCTGCTTTTAGGAGCAAATTTAAAAACCACACCTCACCTCCTGCAGGTGTCTAATGCAATAGTGGGATTATCCAAACAGCAAACTGCACTTTGCAGTATGGACTGGAGGCCCAGCAATCAGCTGGGCAACCCAGCTCACTGCTTGGGTTTTCCACAGCCAATCCTCCCACACAACCAGGGAAAATTTTATACAGTGCCCATGCAAATCCTATTCACAATTTATAATGCTCTCACAATGTTAGCCAAAAATATGCCAAGTCTGAAGGACCCAAGAATGGCTGCCATGCATTACATGTATCATGAAACTAGTTCAAGCTCCTCTTCATCCTCACTCCCCTCCTCCTAGCCTTAGCGGTTTTCCACTCTGATCCCTTGACAGCCATTCTGCTGGGTTTAAGCTGCTTTGCATGCTGCTGTCTCATCTGGGAAGTGGGAAACAGAGTGCTGTGTGATTACGTGTGCTGTTAGACAAAGCCACTGCATAAGGGATAGAGGTCAACAACTGCTTGGTTGAAAAAAAAAAAAAAAAAAAAGAAAGTAATGCAACAATGTCCTAACCCCCCCTGCTGTATATTATAATATCCCAAGGTGAATCAGTGATATTTCCTCCCTGAAGCTCAAGTATAGCATTGTTTCTGTAGAAATGCGTAGCAATCCTTCACCAAAAATCAGTATAATACATTTTATCCTCTTCAATAAGCACTAAAAACTGTTTTGCATATTATCAATACCCTCCTTCTAGATAGCCATGTTAAAACAGCAAATAGACAGGCCCCTAGGTAATAGGAATAAACACAACCAATTATGTTATCAATTATTCAGATGGATTACTTTAAAGAGGACAACATAGCTACTTTAATAATTAATAATATTTAAGACACTAACAAATAACAATGTCACTTAAGATTTTTATGGTCTACTGGGCAAGTATTTTTTGAAAGAGCACATAAAAATAAAGGAGCATTTGAGAGACTTCTCTTTGGGTTATGAAAAGATTTTATCAGTATTTCAGGTTAGATTTTAAAGGTGCTTTCCACAATAATCTTCTATCCCAAATTACCTCTTCTAAAAAAAAATATTGTAGCCTTGTATTTCAATAGTTAACACTTGGTTTTCTGTTGGGCTTATCTTTATTCTTTTTTCCTTATCTTTATTCTTTTTTCCTTACCTTTTTTCAATATATAAAAACCTGACTTTCAATCCTTCATTTCCCAATGGGAATCCATATCAAAATGGAAACTTGTTGGGAATGGATGCTGAGATAACCTAAAAATAAAATAAAATTAAAAACTAGAACAAGAAGATGTCCAATCAGCTCTTGTATGCATAAAAAAAACCAGTTCCCTTGAGGAATTCAACAAAAATATATGCAATTGCTTTTTTGTGAGTAGGATACCAACTCTACTGTTATTATCTGTTGTATCAGTTTTTGTTAGTTCCATTTATGCAACAGAGAGGAAAGATATATAGATTTTTGCCCTGATGAGCATTCAGAAATGTCCTAATTTCTTTACAGGAGTTCCTAGAAAACTAAATCTATATACTTTGATATCAAAGATGTTCAGCTTTTTAGCATGAGTAACTAACAGCAAGGCATTCATCCCCTGATAAAATAAATGAAGGTAGGTTCTTATTCTATGTGTATTAAAGAACGAAAGCATCTCTAACTTAGTAGGACAATTCTTGTATCATTTAAGATTAAAATCATTGCTACTGGCATGTGTGTTTTCAAGCCAAATAACCTGTGGCAGGTTCAATACACAATTTCCAGAATTAACCTGGAGCTGAGTGTGGTATCTGAGCTATAGTTTTATTGCTTACATTTTTTCCTCTAAAAGGTAGTTATCCCCCAGGTTTCTTTCCCAGAATCTTCTCCTGCAACCATGGTTCACTGATTGCTTGTGATTCAAGGACATGACTGTGCAGGAAATTCGTCACAGCAGGCTGGAAGGGTGTTCTATTTATGTTCAAAAAACCACAGACTCTACAGTAATATGTCTGCAGCCTTTCTCCTGCACAGCAACTACACAGCAAACAGCTCCTCAGAAAATATCAACACCTGACTTACAGAGGGAGCAAAAAGCAACATGATTTTTGATTCACAATGTGAATCAAAATGTGCCTGGCCTACTGATACAGGCATATTCAGAAAAGGGTTTGAAAATGGAAGCAATTTAACTACAGTGAAATTTAAGGTAATAAAAGATTGTTTCAAAAGATACACACAATTTTTATGTCAAACCTTAACTACCTCCATGAGGACTATGTCATTTCTTTGACAAAAATGACATGGTTGCTTTCTAAAATTAATTTTATTTTTACATATACTTTTCATTCTGGAAAAAATCCTTGCATTTGTGTTTTTTTTTTTTTTGAGAGGCTTTTAGACACTCATTTAATATTCTGTGCAAACAACCAAATTTTAAATATGTCACTGCTTTAGTAAACCTAAAAATGAGCTATGTTCTTTATTCCAGCACAACTACACAGTGACTGAACTGGAACACATAATAGGTTTCAACTAGATGACATTTCTCCTTTTTTATCACCACTTCCCCAAGGGCTGTTTGCCAAATTGGAGAATGATAAAGCAAGGGGAAATTATTTAGTAGGATGGGTGTTATCAGAAACATGGGAATGCAATCTAAGATCAACCAGGATAAAATCACAGATGGCAGGTATACAGCCATTATGAAAAAGGCTTTTAAGTATAGTAACACGAGAATACTTAGCAATAGTAAAAATTTCAATTACAAATGGAAATGATAAAATTTCATGACATGCCAATGAGACTAAGATATTCAAGTAATACTTGAACTTACAAAGAGCACAATGTGGTACTCATCACATGAGAATGCAGAAAGATTTTTTTCACTGTGTGAGTAAATTAAGGGTATAAATACACAATATGGACTAGGGAAAATAATTACTTAAACAGCTTATTTTTTTATAATGACCTCTCAAAACTCTTTGGAGATGAATGCAGAGATATTTTAACCACTACTACCAGTTTTTATAAAACCCCCTTAATATTCAGGATACTTAAGAAATTTGAAGGCAGTCTAGCATTTCATTACCCAACAAAGGCAAACAAAGAAGTATGATGAATACTGTGCATAATGTAAGAAAAGATTGCCAAAGATTTGATTTCTAGAGGATGGAAATACAGTTAAACACTACCTTTGTGGTTGTATAATGAAGGTCTTGGCAGCCATACCTAATTCTACTATTTAAAGAAGTTATAAATTGGTAACTACAAACCTGGGATATTCTTAGAATTTTGTATTGATTCAGCTAGAATCACATTAACTACAAACTAGAAAATAGTGCAACACTAGACAAATACCAGTAAAGAATGCACAAGGCATAAAATTATCTAATAATATCTAATGATTCTCAAAATGCCGCAAGTGCAGTTTTGTAATATTCAGTACTAAAGACAACCCTCTAAAATTTTTTAAAAAGCATGAAGGAGTAAATAAAACAAACCCCAACAAATGAGATTGCTGATTTTTCATATCACACTAAGAATACTTGTAAATCCAGACCTGAAGAAGGAAGTACTGCATAGAAACCAGTTACTGGGCAGGTAGAACATCTAGGAACCACAAATAGGGCTCACAGTAACAGAACAGGAAGTTTGAACTCTGGAAAATGATGAGGCTGAAAAAGGTTCAGAGAGAACATAAACTTGCAGGTTGATGATATGCTATAAAGTACTAATGAAATTCCTGGGCAGGAGCAAGAATTATTAAGCAGAAATAATGACTTCACCACAGTGCTAAATTGACATAAGAGCATTTCACATGTACTTGGCATGCATAAGCCAAAAATGATTTTCAGAAACTGAAGAAACTACAGGGAAAATTTGAAAAAAATAATTTGGTTTTGATATTGCTGCATAAAATGTTCAGAATCAATCCATATGTACCACACATCAAGAAACTTATTTCATGATGATCAGATAAGCAGCTTTGTAATTCTTCCCTATCCTGCCCCAGTGCTTCTATCCCATCCCATGCCTGAAAGGTGCTACAGCCTCACAGCGCAGTTCTGCAGGTAGGAATCATCCCAAAAATGGTGGGGTACACCCTCCCTAGCCCAATATTTTCTGACCCCCTGTATGAAAAGGCAGAACACAGACTGGACTCCCCAGCTGGAAACAACCCTGGCTGGGGTTGCAATGGCCAAAGCTAACCCCTGAAAAAAGAAATAGTTGGAGCCAGACAGTTCAGATGGGAAACCAGCGTGATGTTTTGTCTGTGGGAATGCACAGGTACCAACACCACTGTGCTCAGGTGTTTGGCACTTCAGTCTCCCTGTTTGTGCCTGCTGAATGGCATCTCAGTCTGGAAGCAGTAGGGAGGGGAGCTTGGGAGAAAGTCTTGCTGTGTTTGCAGGACACATCCTCACCTGCTTTTCATGATGAGTTGATTCAGTATTAACTGCTCTGCAGAATCACTGACGTTTGTCTGACCCTGTTCAGGTAAAAATTTTACCAAGGGAAAAAACTACTCAAAAATTAGCCATGTTTTACAGGCTATCTTTTCTATTTATTTCTGAAATGGAAAGACATAGATTGTTATGATTTTTTAAAAATATTAAGAGAAAAACATATTTAGCTTTTCTGTAATTACTGTAAGACATTCAGCATTTGCTATACAGATTCCCTGGAAATATTACAGTAACTTTCCATCACTTACATGACAAGTGAAGTCAAGAACACCCCACACGTGACTGCAGATTGTATGAACTATGAATGATTATGGCCATGAAAGCCAAGAAAATTCCCCCTCAGAAACAGAATACTGACACACCTATTCCCAAGTCTTATACTGAAAATTTAATATAGGAGACACTGGCTATATTTGAGCTGTGTTAGGAACTTTTTCCTCTCTACACTTGTCTCTCCATTAATAAGGACCTTTTGATTCACTCAACTACAAATACTATGGAAGATTAAATACCTATAAAGAATTAAGCATTAGAAGAGTTGCTTTCAGGTAGATGCATTAGTATCAGAAGAAATTAGCCTTTCTAATTAGGCATTTAGATATATTTTCAGAAAAAAAGATGCAAATATTTAAAAGCTATTTAAATGAATAAACAGACTTCTTTTATTTGCAGTCCTATTAAAAGTTGCAAAACAGTGTGTTTTTATGAAAAAAAAAAACAACAAAATTCAGATGGGTTGGTGGGGAATGGACTGTAACCACTTATAAATCAAATTAAGTCCTAAGTTAGCATGCATTTTAAAGTCTTGATTCCACTTTAATTTGTTTCTTCTTTTGCACACAGAAACCTTGGCAAAAGTGGAATTGACCTAAACCAGTACAATACACATTCATCTCAGAGTCCTATAAGTGATAACTTTTCCTTTCACCCTAGCTCTGGATCATGCTGCTTCAAGAAGCAGGATTTTAAGGACTTTGACAGCTGATATTTTAGATGTTAGGCAGCTAATATCTTTTGAGTACCTGACAGAGAAGTTTAATCTCTTGACCAATCATTTTTTATGTGTACCTGTCCTACAGATTCAGCATTCAGGTTGCGCACTGTTGGAAGCAACATCAGAATGCTTCTGTGGCAATTCTTTGTAGCAAAGGCTTTATTTGTTAATGCTCACATAGATTGTTTCACTTCAAGTTATAAATGAGGTTAGCCAGTATCCGAAGAACTCATCTCACAGTAAGAAATGGTTCAAATTAATCTTCACAAACTGATCCTGTGGCTGGGCACTGACTGCAGGACATACAGCCTCAGCTTTTCAGAAGTGCAATTCTACCTCGACCAAGGCCCTAAAAAGGCAGCTACGCTTTCATGAGAGAACAGGAACATCCTTTTATGCCAGAAATACACAATAGGAAAGCCACAAAGGAGAACGAGAAATATAGGTCTCACTTTTTTAGGACTGCTGTTACAAAAACATCATTTTCCATAGCTTACATTCTGTGTGACTAAGAAGGAAACCCAAAAAGAGAATGAGATGAAAAAAAAAAAAAAAAAAAGAGCTAGCAAAGGAACTCTTAGAGGTTAGAATGTCTTTCACAGGATGAAAAAATATAAGTGCCCTCTCAGATATGGAGAAGAATATAAGGACTAGAAAAGAAGAAAACCCAGTGAGATGAGGCAGAGGGTTACAAAGGCAGTACACGGAAGCAAAGCAAGCAGGTAATTTTTACAACAGAAGAGATCTTGATCAGAAAAATACAGCAATATACATATGAGAGGCAAAAATGTGCAAATATGTTGGGTAGCCATAAGATACGTAAAGAAGAAAGATGTCAGAGCTTGCAAGGAGAGAATAAACAAAGGGAATAAAAACTCTTGGAAGACAGATGGGAAGGGATATTTTGAAGTGGAAGCTATCTAGGGATGGTATGAAGAATGATTCACAGGAAAAATATCAGGAGGCTTCCAGCAAAAGGAAAATAGAATTTTGGCTTGAAGGGGAATTAAAAAATGCTTTGTAGATTTTTTTTTTTTTTTAAGTCACTTCAGAATGAAATGGCTAATAAAGGACAATTGACAGAAAAATTGTATGGAAAATATTGGTAGTTTATGGTAGACAGTTCAAGGAATTGGTATTGGATGGGATTTTTCCACTTGGAAAGGCAGACTTTCTAAGAGATGGAAAGTACAGACTACTCAAGAGAGATGTCCAAAGTACACAAGGTTGGGATGAAACATTTGAATGGGCCTACAGAAACATCAGAAGCAAAACCAAAGATGCAGAAAGTGGAGAGAACTAAATTAATGTTGTCAGCCAGAGATACAAATGCTACCTGCATCCATGACAAATGGTAGAACCAACATTAATCAATCTAAGCCTCCTAACTGAGCAATTAATCAATCAAGGCAACATATAAAAAAAAAACATATTTAACAGTAGTTAGCCCCATATTTTCTCAGGGTGAACAACCACAAGTTTCATCAATTTCCAGAGGTCTAGCATTCCCACCTGCTACATTATATTTTTTTCATATGCTGTATACCTGCAGGATAAAGGGTATACTAAGAGCCTTAAGTGTGTACATCTCTCTCCAAACAGTTACCTCAAATTGATTACTGAAGTATATATTTGCTGCCTGTCTAAGCTGTGACTTATATTACTGAAGGACTCAAAACAATCTTAGAAGATGATAATAAGCAACGTTACCCAGCAAGCACTTACTATTGTTTTAAGACCTGCCAGAGAGTAGACGTGCACTGGGATATTGATATCAAAAGACAAGTTATTACTTCCACTCAGTTAACAGGAAATTTGTTGACACAATAAAAGGAAGAAAAAACATAGTGGTTTGTTTTTTTTTTTTTTCCTTCTCCGAGTTTGCACTTGTAAAGCTGTCACATCTTGCCATGAAAGGAAAAAAACCTCACAAACCCTCTGGAAGAATTTCTTTCCAACACACTACTCAAACACACATAAACTGTGTTTATGTGTTAAGTACTCATTTTGGCAGAGATCTGAAAAGTTACTCACATCTTGCTCAAGCCTACGACTCAGAAACTGACATTGTCCTACTCCTGCTAAGTCGTGCAGCTTCAGGGATACTCTGAGAGCTATTATTGCACTTTGCTCACATGTATCCATCAACCTCAATCACCTTGGCTGGTGCATTTCTCATATTTTCAGCTCTTTCATTTCACTTCATCCTGTCTCAGCTTTTAGGTCCAGGAGTTCAGAAAAGCAATTTCTCCCTTTCACCACTTCAGAAGCATCCTGTTCGTTCAGATGACCTCATCAACCCATGAGGGATTCAACTCCAGAGTTTAGGCCTCTTTCTTATGCAGGGCAGCACAGTACCTGAGAGATTTGTCTTTTTTATCTTCGCAAGGCTGAAAACAGTATCAGTGAAGCAACACATCACAGTATGTCAGTATTATTATATGGCTGCTTGTGAAAGGTGCTGACAGCAGCACAGTTCAGAAGCTCTCTGTGCTAGCCACAGAAGGTGGTTATGTTTTCATCTGCTAGTACTAACAGAGGCCATGTTGTGGCACCATCAGAGAGAGAACTATCCCAGAAATTATTTTAGGGCAATTTTAGCTCCTTAGCTTTAACACATCAGAACTTTTGTCCTGCCTCAAGAGGTAACATGGCTGTTGAAAACCTGCCTACTTTTAACGTTCCAAACCTACTTTCTGCTGGCTTCAGTTCAGCCCCCTCTTAATTATAGAGGAAGATGTGCTCAGTTTGGCCAGGCCACTCGTGGTCCTCCTGAGTACTAGTAGTGAGCTCAATGCCTTCATTTTCTGTGTGAAGTTCTGACTTTTTTCTACCTGTATCACTTTGTATCTGTTTACATTGCATTTCATCTGCCATTTCACTGCTCAGTCACTGATTCAGTAAGTTCATCTTGCAGTTTGTTGCTGATGAACCTTGTGGTTACTATGCTGAGTTAACCTTAATATCATGAACAGACGTGGTCATATCTATATTCAGTCTCAATATTTCTATTTCTTTTTTTTTTTTCTTTTATCCACTACCTGACTACTAAAGGAACTGTATAGGCAGCAACCCTTTAGTCACTTAATTTCCCTAAAACTTTTGGGAAGGCACCTTTTTGAAAGCCACCTGGAAATTCTAACAATATCCTTTACCCTCATACTTGCTAAAAACTTTGAAGAACTCCAGTGGCTTTATAAGTTCATTCTATTTAAATAACCATCATAAGAGTTCATGATAATTATGCATGTGTCCATTAACTCTATCAGCTAATGGCATCTCTAAAGGATTTAGAACTGTTGCTCTACTTCCAGCTACACCTGACTGCTTATGCACTTTATCCACTTAAAATTGAAAGTAATAACCCTCACAATTATACAAAGATAGAAATTTTCTGATTTACCGGTTATCAGCAGAAATTGTTTTGTACGCAGTACCCGTTGGTATGTCTCTTTCACTACTGGCAAAAGAAATTACAAGAAGACAAACCTTAACCAAAATGCTGCCCAAGAATTCCTACTTAAACTTGATTGGATATGACTTCCCATTGTTTCCACATTTTGGCAAAATTAGGTTCATATTTATTTTTAATTTAAAATACCTAAATTGCCATTACAGAACTGTTGGGAACTTCTGAATGTTAAAGGTCTCAAATGGAAGACTGCAATGGATTTCACAGAACTGAACATCTTTGATGTAGATACCGGTCATCTCTGTCAGTGCTCCTTGATAAACATCTAAACAATTTTGTTCTCCCTTCTCATCAGCAACCGAATAAATCAGGGATTTGGACTACATGTTCATTTAGGTCCCCATTCTATCCATCCACTGTTAATCTGGCTTACTTCTAAGAAATAAAAATTTAAATTATGTACAGAAAGCATGCATTAGGCACAATACAACACTATCTAAAAATGTTCCTACCAGGTTACATTACTTTGAAAAACATCCTGTAATAATATATCCACATACATACATGACCAAACGCTATTTAATATATTGAAAATAGTCTATACAATTTCATTTTATTCCAGTTACAAAAGTTGTCTCTAATAAAGATACAATAAACAGCCTGTGAGTGAACACAAACATATTTTCTTCCAGCCTTGATTTGAGGTGGGTTCTCTACACTTCACCAAGCATAGAAAAGATGGTTTTCTTCCTTGCATCAGACACAAGCAAAGAGAAGATTTTGTATATGTCTCTTGACAACATTTCATCTTAATACAATCTGGTCGCAGCAGCTACTGCAGAAAATTGCTCGTGGTTTGCTGGCACCATGGGAGACCATCATTACTGACAAGATTGAGAAACCCATCAAAGGCAATTCAGGACTCAATCTAACTGTGGCATCCAGGTGCTGTGCTTTTTTACTGGGGCTATTTTCTTGCATCTCTTTAATTCTTATTCATGTCCATTGGTCCTTGACTCTCATTACAATTCCATGCAATAAAGGCTTCAGCTCAACTGAATTCAATCTCAGAAATCATCAAAAACTAAGATTTATGTTATAGTTTTTGGAAAACCTTATGACAGCTACCAATTCAGGTGAGGAGATGTAATCTCTTCTTCAAAAGCATTATAAAGATATTTGCCTGGCTCCTTCACAAAGGAAATGCACAAGGCAGCCTATTGTGTATCATGTTGTAATGACAGAAGTCACTTTCCCTGTGGATGTTTGGCAGAAACCAGTTACCACCTGTGTCAGCAACTTTGTTTAATAGGTTTGTTTGATTGATTGAAAGTCATCTATGGTATGGTAGTTTTTTTTATAAAAAAAAATAAAATTTTCCTTTCAGTCTCATGGTCACCCAGTCCAAATCATACTAAAGCCATCACTGCTTTTAAAATACCATACAAAACGATTCTTTTGAAAACACATGACTTGCTGAGCTTGCAAATGTGACACAACCAGCAGAGAGCAAGAGGTCTATTTTCATCTTGTTATTGCAGACAAGATACCACTACCTGCAAAGAGGAGAGAGAGACACGACAATTCTGGAAAAGTTACAGAAATGCATCCTTTTCATGAGCATGGCAACAGACACAAAGATTCACACTGTCTTCAGCTGAAGTTGATGCACCTGTCGTTATACTGCACCAGTTCTATGATCTTCATCTGTAATGCAAATCTAGTTTCATACCAGTCTACTATTCCTTACAGTGGCAAAAATTAACAGCTAGCTTTTCTTAAAGAAGGGGTAATGAAAAGAGTAATCTGGATCTAGTTTGGGAAAGGAAAAAAAAGGAAAAAGATTCTGTGATCTTATTTCTTTTTTTTCCCTGTACTTCTAGTCCCTATTTGAAAGTTCTCTCAAAAAAATACATCCCCAGTCCCTCATTAGTAAGTAGTAGGACATTCTAGCTTTTGATTTTCATCAGTTATTAAAAAATTATCTCTTTATACACTCAAAATACATTGTTTCCAAATTTAGTACAGATTGCCAAATCGTAAATTTCCAGCTTGGAGAATTAGTCTGGGGAAAGGAGGAGGGCTGTGTGAGTGTTTTTACTTTTTAATGTCATATAGTCAGACATAGAAAAGAGGTTAGGAAGAAAAGTCCTTCACTGCAAGTGGGTGCTGAATATACCTTCAAAAATCTTGTGATCTATTAAAAAAAACCCCCAAAATATCTGGCTGGCCTTCTTTTGTAGCTGAAGGCTGGTTCCATCTCAAATGAAGTCATTACCAACTAGCTTCAATATGAACACCACATTACTCTATCAGGTCATTAAACAAGCAGAGTGTATTAGGCCAAGGCTAAGAATTCCTCTCTTTCATCATTCCATTACACATATCCAAAATGGGATACCAGATCATGCTCCAAAGCCAGGATTGGCCAAAACACCAGCAACCCAAAAAGATATTACTAAACCTTCCTCTGGGAAAGCAATACTGTGCAAATGAAAAAACATATCTGTGTGCTGAACTGCCCACATCTGAAGGGATTAACCAAAAGGAAAACTACTTGGTTGTGGAAGCTATCCTAAATTTTAGGTAAATTAGCATCCTAAGTTCATTCACTTTTCAGGTGTTTATTCACTAGCTGATTCCCATCTACTATGTGCGAGATAAGAATCACATCTATCATGCCTTGATTAATAGAAGATAATTTTAGTTATCTCTTTTACAGCTTGGAAAAAAGTAGTAAATGATCACACACACAGTGTAGAGAGAGAGTGCCATTAAAACCATTCAACACATCTAGATGCTCAACTAGGACAAAGGCAGTTTCTTTTAACCACAAATCTAGTTAAAAAGAGCTTACCTAGAGCATCTCCCGGATATAGTGAGACAATATGGAAAACATGCATATTTAAAATCCCTGGATTTAAATCTAGCAGAGCCAATAATACAAAAGAATGTAGAAATATTTTCAATTAAATTTAGAATCCTAATTATTTTTTATTTGTTTTTCATGTAGGGTCTTAGGTTATTTGGGCATATTTAACCATTTTATCTTTGGTCTAAAAGACAGGTTTCCTAGTTGGACCACAGAATCTGTAGACAACACTCAGGATGAGTAATCTGGTTGATATCATCACAAATATTACTTGATAGAAGAACTAAAGCTTTACATAATTCTGCTCCTTCTCTGGAAGAGCTCATGATGAAGTACCTGCTTCATTTAAAAGAAATTTAGGGGTGACTGAAAACAGACCCTTGAATAAGGATCTTCCTCTCAAGCATTATTGTCCAAAGTGATATCTGAACAGCATCTAGCACGAGAGAGAAAATTAAATTACAGAAAATAATCTCAGCAGCAAAGATGGAAACTCCGGATATAATAAAGACAACTGAAAGAAATCTAAATCATATTCAGTACTTTAAAAATGGCTCCTGGTGAAAAGAACCAGCAGAGAAAAGTCTGATAGTAGCTGATCCCTGTGTTCTTGATCTATTTTTGTTGGCAGTCACATAGAGGCAGCTGACTGTGCAGGCGCATTGTATATGACTGAGAAGAATCATACCTCAGGTAAGACCAACATTTGTTTTAAAACATGTATTTCTTGTGCTTGATAACAGAAGAAAACCTAAACCTTGAAAATGTTTGTAGCTTACCAAGGACTGAAAAGCTATTTGCAACTCTCAGAGGATTAGCTGACATAAAAAACCAACTCTTGGTCAGTCTAAAGAACAGAAATGTCAAAGTGAGATTCAAGGACACTTAGAATGAGTTCTTTACAGGGAGATCCTTATTTGCCCAGGAACAGCTGATCAAGCTGTAGTTTCTGACCTCACAGGTGAGATTAAAAATGTGATGGTATCACAAGGAAGGGCTGGAAGCAAAAAGCAAATGGAGCTAGCTCAATGTCTTTTTAATAATACCTGGAGCTTGCCCAAAGTGCCAAAACTGAGAAAATGTAATGAGGCAAAAAAATAGAAGGGATGCAATTTATTTTTAAGAAAGAATACCAATATCCAGATTCAGCTGAATCACAAAAGGAACGGTGGCAGCACCGGTGTCTGTGTGACAGCATACACCAACTTCCTACAGCAGGCTAGGGATGCAAAATAGGTGTATTTGATTATTTTCAGAAACACATAGTTGAGAAACAACTCCATTCTTTAATGACAAATTGATATGGAGAAGCACCTTAGTCTGTGGGGAGGCATCTACCACCTACACTTGCATGCATCTACCTCCACCTAAATTCTCCAAGCAAATAAAGTCAGTTGGCATGTTTAGAACAAACATACCAACTGACTTCCCTTTTCTGTCAGGGAAGGTTGCCTTAGTCTAAAAATGACTAAGGCAACCTTCCCTGACAGAAAAGGGAAGCTCACATCACGCAGACAAAGCCAAGCCTACCTTGGTGGGACATCCAGTAGCTAGCACAATTGCTGGCAGAGGCAGGTCCCAGGCCTTCCCAGCCTGACAATATTTGAAACTCACTGCTTGGGAGGGCCCTGCTTATCTGACAAGAGGCACAACTGAGAGAGAAGGTACCTCTGTTCAGAGCTGGAAAACCAAGAATGGTAGAGGCAAAGGGCTGAAGAGAGAATGCACATGAAAAATGTTGATATGGTAGCTTTGTTCCTATTCACTGACCATTGCATACAGCTTAAAAATGGTATTCAGAACCAGTTTCCTGAATTCCCAAAGGAATTTGTTCTTCACTGGGCTGTAAGTTGCATACTTGACATTTAACTTTAAATATAATAGTCTACTATTATAGTAGGCTGTAGTTTGCAACTTGCTACTATAATTTCCTAGGAAACCATCACAGTAACTTATGAAAGTCTAAGCAGCAGGCCAAAGTGCTCAGTCTGGTCTGCCTAAGTATTTGACTATATCAACAAAAAAATCAGCAGCTTATGAATGCTTAAATTACATATGTGGGAGAGGACAGGTCAAGGTCATACTTCTGTACTTCACATTTCTGATTTTTTACAGAAACAAAATATGCAGGGCAGCTCTCCAAAGTTTTATGTGTCATTCAATTCTGGTGCTGACCTGCTTAAAAACTTGAACTTTATCCTCATGGAATGATTGAGAAAACTGTGAAGCTGCATTTTCCTTGATAGTTCAGACCTCATGAAGAAACATCCAATTGCTGAGTCAGTAAGATTTTTAAAAAGCTTCTCTATAATGCAGCACTAATACTGGATTACTTCCAGTCTACTTTTTTGACCCGTTGTTGAATTACGTGGCATGGATTTTTCAAACAAAGCCTTCACTGCCTGCCATTAATCCTTTTGGGTAAGCAAATCAGCAAGCCTTTTAATCACTGCGATTGATGCAACCACTCCTAAAAAAGCACCACAAGCCATCTGCCAATTTCACAACTATCAGATCCGTGAATAAATGAAAGGACAAAATAAACAGCATGGTACAGAATGCCATGGCTGAATAAAAAATTAGAACCACCACAGGAGAGATGAATTTCTACTTTGTTGTACTGCAATCCATGGAGCAATTAAATCTCAACATATAATTTCTATTATAGCAGTCTTTGCTCTGAACCCCAAGTCTAAGTACAAACCCTTTTCTGTGGGTTACAAGAACAGAAGAATGCAGTCACATATGCAGCAAATATGAACATAATGTAGGTGTTCATAGGCTACCTTGCTCCTGCTGCCTACAACCACGCTTTATCTGAAACAGTACTTCAAAATAAAGTCTTTGTACGCTTTACACTTTAAAATGGTGTAATTTGTGTCCTATACAGTTAAATAAACTCAAAACTGCTCAATGGGATATGAAATGCCCCTTCAAAGTGATGATAGGCCAACCAGCAAAGGCTACTGTAGCAAAACAGTCGATAAAACTAGGTGCAAAGCAAAACTCAGGGCAGGTCATTTTGAAATAGTTGAAGATGGAGAGTTACAGTGGAAACAAGGAAGAGTCACCATCCTCCCTTTGCATATAAAGATTGGAATAATTTATCTATTTGTTTTCTTTTAACATACTTCTTGAGAACATAATAGAGAAAACCCCTTAAAATACATTGAAGCATGAAATAACTGGAAAAAAAAAAAGTCTAACCACCATGACAACCTATTGGAATTAATATTTGCTACAAGCAGAACAAAAGACACAATCTGATGCTCCGCTCAAAAGTGCTGGCAACAGCACAAGCAGCTGGAGCCTCTTTTGAGTCTCCCTCAAACTTGCAAAGATCAAGCCTTTTCAGCATAAATTCAAAATTCAGAGAGCCAGTTATTTAACAGTACCAATCAGAAAAAAAGGCCAGCAGTAAACAAAAACTTTAAAATATATAATTATTGCTCCCTTTCTCTTCTCCCAGGGCAGAGATTTCCACCCCCAGGGACAGCAATTGCATCCAAAGCTTAGAAACAGAAGTTGATTGGGCATCAACCTATTGTCATCCTATTGCAAGAGTTCCATACTGATGTCTCCTTATCACAAAAGTTTCCTACCTTCTTGGTGTTTCTTATGGGCAGCTCCTCAGAGCACTGACTCTTTCTTCTTCACACAGTAGCCAACTGACTCCAATTCCCCTCTCAACCAGCCATCCCACTCTTTTATAGCACTCTTCTTCTCATTGGTTACAGCTGTGGCCTGTTAAAGTCAGGCCTGTTCCTAGTCTTCAATAATTGGCCCAGCTACAGCTCCTTAGGGATAAGATTACTTTCTACACTATCTTTATTTTTTTATATTCTCTCCCTCTACATCAACCACAGGTTACAAGTGGCAGAAATAAACTTGCAGTAGGAAGACAAGATAGTGAGAAGGTAGAGACTTTCCTGCACCGGTTTGGGTAATTCCCACCAAGTCCCTAGTTTTGCAAAAAAGGAGCTGCTTGCCCCTCATCTGGGCAGGCTCACATCCAGTAGTGTTCATCAGGCTGAGGGAAAAGCCACCCCTGGCAGCGCAGACGCAGGCAAGAGTCTCTTGATCTGATGCTCAACCAGTAGCAGCCTGGGAAAATGAGAACCAATAAGGAAGTTGCTGATGAACAGCTTTGCCTGAATACTGAGAAGAGAGTCAACCTGACCCTGGCACCTTCTAGATGGATTCCTAAGGCAAAAGCAATCAGTAAAATGACAGGAGATGAGAGAGACCTGCAGTCCAGCTTTTGTTACTGGAATGTGATAGCTTCAGCCACACTTAGTGATAACATCCACTGGCCTCTGGGCTCTTCTGAGGTCCTCAGTGGTTCATGCTTCTCTGAGTAGTCAGGGAGAGGACAGCCTCCTTTCTGGATCCTTACTTAGAACAGGGACCAGATGAATCACAAATACTAGGTTTTTTGCATAAGAGTGAATGGCCAGAAGCTGCTCTATTTATGTTCCCATTGCTTAGGAACCTTCCACTCAGCTATGTCTGAGGCAGAACAAACTGGAGAGGCCAAAACAATGCCTTTGTTTGGGGCTGTTTGTAGAAGCACTGTGAAGGCCTTTAGCCAAGAGCGTGTCCCAGGCCTCTTTATTACCTGTATCCATGTACTAATAGAGAGCACAGGCAAATTCTTACTAAGGAAAAAAAATATCCCAAAAGCATTAAAAGATTTTTTTTTGTTTACAATTTTTTCTAAAAAGCATCAAACCATTATTGGCATTGTGAAAGCATTTGATCAGTGTTTTCAAATTTGAATGGCCAAGTTCTATAAAAAAATGAAAGCTGCCTGGTTGACAGAAATATAATTAAATTTCTGAAATCTGGATCCTTTGGCAATCAATTTAAGTGTGTATTTCTAATGTTTAAGTGTGGACTTAGATGTCGTATTTAAGTATCCCAGTAAGACAATGCCAGAATGATTATTCAGTGTCCAAACAGAAGATCTTAATTAAAATTATTTTATCTAATTCCATGTCTTGAAGGAAATTTATCTGCAGAAGTCATACAAAAATTAAACCCACTAAAAACTGGTGCTATTCACTTAAATGTATCTATAATTTCAATAGCAGAAATGATTCAGCAGGCCAAGTGGCAACACTAATACAGGAGAAAGCGATCCAGAAATGGATTCCTTTATTGGCAACAGTTTTGGATTTGTGCTGAACACAGGGCTGATAATGGAGAGCTGTTTTTGTTAGTGCTGAGCAGGGCTTGCACAGAGCCAAGGCCTATTCTGCTTTTTGCACAGCCACGTTGCTGAGGACGTTGGGGGTGCATGGGGGGCTGGGAGGAGACACAGCCGGGACAGGTGACCCAACGTGACCAAAGGCACAGTCCAGACCATGTGACATGATGTTCAGTATGCAACGTGGGTGGAAGAAGGAGGAGGAGGGGATGTTTGGAACTGTGGTATTTGTCCTCCCAGAGAGCTGACTAATGCTGCTGACCCTATTTATTGCACGACTACAGTTTTTAATAAGAGTTCAACTATATTTTAAGTTCAATGCTGACAAGGTTTACGTTATTTATTTATTGTCTTACTGGTGGCTTCAGGCCATTCCTAGAAATTAATGACCAATGACCAAACAAGGACTACTGTGAGGTGTTAACCTTTCCAGATGTCAGCAGTACCCCTATGAAGTAATTTACAGAAGTTTTATTCTCATAAGAAATGCAGAAATAATCTCTTTCTGCTTTCCAACATATCTGTTTTTAAGAAGAGCTACAGTTTTTTTTTGCTGGAACCCTTTCCTAAAATCTTTGAAATGTGCTGGGTCTTTCTGAAGGCTTTAAGCTCTGAAATTTGGTGCATTCAGTCTTGATTACAATGGCTGCGGTTCTGCCAACAGAACCTGCTCTTTTAAGCATCAGGAGGGAAATATGCTTTGCTAAAGTGGGTCAACTGGCCTGCTCCTACTGGGGCAAAAGCTTCAGTATATTCACAGAAGGACCAAGCTATGATCTGGCTTTATATTTGCTATTATCTCTTCAATCAAAGAAGTCATCATTACTTTTAAATTCTGTGAAATATTTATATAAGAAAATCCAGAAGGTTACAGTCTCCTACAGGCAGAGCATCCGACACTTCCTGAATGGTGCTTCTACTTTCTATATATTCTCTGACATTTTATCAATGCCTTTTATCTTCCAAATCCCCCATTCAACCACCATCTCTTATCCTTTCTGCAAAACAATAAGGGACCAATTTTCACACTTTTGAATTTGAATTTTCAGTTTAAAATATATACCTTATTGGTATATATTTTAAACTGAAAATTCAGTTTTGACTCCCTTGAAGCAGGAGAAAAAAATGAATGTGTTGCAAAGTTCAAGAACTGAAGTGCCAAAGAGCTGAAGAGCAAATCAGCTAATACTCAAAAAAACCCAAAAGAGATTACCATTGTAGACATGGATCAAAAATGTCTTGGTCTCACATTAATATTGAGGCATTGCTCTAACAGTGTAATCTAGACTGCAGAATAGGGTGGTTTGCTGTATAGCAATTGCAACACTTAGAAATATTGCAGAGGCATAAACCTTGCTCTATTCGCTAAACCCACATGTCAACAAAGTCTTTTCCTCAACTCTGACAAGAGGAAGGGGAGACAGACAGACAGACAGATAACCAGTGTAGATTCATGAATTTTGCCAGATTAACCCTGCTCTAACACCAAGACAAGCACTCCTGTCCACACAGCTGCATTCCTCTTTCCCCTCCTTCATTTGAGGGGATCAAATATCCCCTCAATCAGCTTAAAAGTTTTGCAAAGGTTCTAAAAAATCTTGAAAAAAAAATTAGAAATAACAGTAATCCTGATTTAACTTAAGAAACTAAAAAAACTAGAGGAAGAACATCAGTTAAAGAGAGAATATTTTCTGGCTGGTTTGAGAAAAATTCCCACATAGTTCAGGAGGCAAGTAGCAGAACCAGAGTAAGGATATGCAGGAAGCTGCCCAAGACAACCTACACCTGCAAAACAGCATCCTGGTCTATGTCACTTGTGGTCATGGCGCTTTTATATACTGATCTAAAACCATGCTGAACATGGAAAAGGCAGCCTGTCTTATGTCTGTGCTCTCTGTTTAGTGTTTCTACTCTCTACCCCCACTGTTAGTCACGTAAAGAAAAATAATTTAAGTCAAGCACTTAAATAAAAATAATACATATATTTTGATATCCCTAGTTCCTATAATGAACAACTACAAAACTATGATTAACAATCACTGTCTCCACATCTCAAAAGACTGCTATGCCTTTTACTCATGATTACTACTGAATAAAGTTACTTAGATGCTGAAAGGATGCATAAAACCCAATACAGTTGCTTTGTGAAGTCTGAGGTGCTGTTGTAAAACCACAAAATGCACTTCCCTATAGTTACTGTGAATACACTTGAAAAGAACGCAGTGTATTTTTATGACACAGTATACCATGCCAGAAATAAGGAAGATGAAAATTGCTATCAGATTAGAATTCTTATATCAAGCATTCTAGAAATTCAAAGATAACCTATATGCACACAGAGATGTATATTTTTACATTTTACATTTTAAAGACTACTGAGAGGATGAATTTTGTCTATCAACTCTGAATCCTTTAAAAACTTTCAAAGATACCCTTATAGTAACTGTATGACCTTGTAGGTTTGTTCCCTTTTACAATACAGTCATTTTCAATTGAAGATTACACTGAGTGAAAGAATCATCAGTCAGTGCAACTAGCCCAAAATTAGTACACAAGTTAAAATCTTCCAATGAGAAAAAAACCCCTTTTTTTAAAATATACAGCCAGGATCTGAATTTCATTACTCAGTCTCTTCCTGCAATACACTCTAAACAAACTAATTTAAACAAGGAAACATGACAGTTATGGTTTGCCCTGAGGCAAAAGCCCTAAAGAGATATGGGTTGCAGAACTAAAGCTGTGACAATCTGTACAACATACATAACTGTAAAACGAAGTGATCGGGTGAAATCATCAAGCATCTGAAAAACAAAAAATAAAATTCTATTCTCTACATTAGAAGTTATCAGTAGAGTACAACCAACATACCAAATTTGCATGATTGAATTCAACACATATCACATTTAGACTGATGGAAACGAAGATGCTTGTAACCATGCTCTGAATTGCCTGAACAGTAACTCGAGACACAGTTTTCTAATAGTCAGAGCGGAGAAATGTACTTGTGGCAGGGGACCTGAGGGAAACAAACATCATTTTCAATTATTTACTTGATGACAACCTACACTCCACAGCATAATCACTTCTGTAAATTACAAAAGCCTTACTCCTGTTGTAATGACTTGGTAATAAGTCCAAATGCATTGGAGCATGATACAACATCTAAACTATTACATAAAGTGTAAAAGATCATTACCTGGCTCAGAAATTATTATTATAAATAGCATCTTGTGCAATTAACATTATCCACTGAATTTGACAAATGACATGTAATTTTCAGGCCACCTATACATTGCTTCTCTAACATTTGCATATTACTGTGAAACAAAGACACCTTAATAGTTAGAGCCCAAATCTTGAGAATTTGGAATGTATGAGTTTGAGCAAGAGAGAGCAGGAATGTCTTCACTGGATGTCTGTCTTGTGTTTGCTGTATATTTTGAACTCCGGTATGTGATTACCTCAGACACTGTCTGAACTGGATAAACATTTGAAAATTTTCTGCTTAGCAGAAAATAGTTTAGATGTAGGTTCCAGCTGTCATATTCCATCCTTATTCTTCTTATCTATAATCAAAACATATTAAACTTGTTTCATCATAAATAAATTTGGTGGAATAAGGCTTTTAGATCAGTGCATAATGAAAGTTGCCTTCTATGTTCTCTTCCTAAGGGGCACAGGACAATTTCAGTTTTGAACATCACAGAGTTGGTTTTTATAGGATTTTTGAGTATAAAAAATACATTGTTGTTTTGATAGTTTATGGGTTTGGATCTTAAATCATCACTGTAATTGTCCTTAGTGAAAAGATAATGTGATTACAATGACTGTGTCCAACTGTTAACAATAGGGTTCTCTTTTCAAAAGAGACTGCCCTATTTTTAATGATAATTTATGAAAAGAGTAATACAAAAATCCCTAGCATTTTTCAACCCTTTTATATTGAGCCCTTTAATGTCCTAAAGTAATCAAAGTGACAGTTTCAGCTTCCTGTGCTTCCAGAGCACCTCATCAATAAAAAACATAAAAGGATTTTCTCCAATAAGAGAAGAATCTAAAGCAAGTTCTCCTGCCCTTTTCCTAAGTCCAGGGATGCATTACTCAGGGAATACTGCATAGGTGCTCATTTGAGTGTTACTGCATTTTGAGAAGTTTCAGTAGCCTCTTAGTTTTCATTACTTTCTTGTCTACCTCCTTTTTCTTAATATCTCTCCATCTTTATTCTCAGTTCATAGAAAACACTCTAAAAGCAATTACACCCACTGTTGAGGCCTTTTGTGCTGTATTTCAATATTTCAACATATATCTGTTTCTGAAAAAGAATATTGGTACTCTAATTATAGTCACAGTCATGGAATATTAACTTATCCCTCTAAATCATTTTTTATTTAAATATTTTATGTCAGACATAAAATGCAGATTTGGCTTCCTAAAGAAACATGGGGTGTTTATAGAGCTATATATGTTTCTTACAAATATAATGGAATGATCTTTAGATCTTCATAATACACAAGGCCCAGAAATAACATGAAATTAGATGTGTAACAAACCAGTCTTGACAATAGAGAAACATTTTCTTTTCAGTGTCTCTTTATCCAAAACGCAAATCACAGTCAAACTGAACATTTTCTGAGCTTTGAAAAACTTGGCTAGATTTTTCCCATAAGCATTTTCTTCTCCTATGACCGCTAGATCACAGAAATACCAGACAAGTTATTGTGGTCAGACTGATGAAAAGCAGAGGTTTCTTTTCAGTTGTGCTGGACTGGTTTGTGCAATCAGTATATGCAGTGACTGAATGTTCACCTAGATTTCTGCAAACATATTCAAATTGCTTGAGATTCTTCCAGAATTAACTTGCATTCTAGCAAGTGCCACTTTTATTAGCTAACACTTCCATTCAAAAACAATGAAGAAAAAGAGCAAGACCTATTTGATACAAATTTACAGTCTAATCCACTACCCACTTTTCTTATAATGAAGCAGCTATTCCAGAGATTTTAACAGCCTTTTTAATATGTAACATGACTGTTATGAACAAGAAAGGCTGCCCATTTTTTTTTAGAAAAAAGGTTGCAGAGTTACAAGTTAATTTGGGAGCAGATTGCTGGCCAAGGAAGGTTATTTGTTAGTTGAATGTTGTAATGGCCTGTTAAGTATCAGTCGTTAACCATCTATTGTAGAGAATTCTTCTTTTTGTATCAGTACCATCCCACCTGGAGCCAAGCTGATAGCCCTTTTCTCGGACAGGGCAAGGAGAGGACAGCGGGGTACATGCAAATGATCTCAACCCAGGGTGCAACGGGAGAGGACCCCCATCACCCATACCGAGAAAAA
>JAYDZK010000169.1:47179191-47293596 GCA_034509185.1 Euphonia xanthogaster
ACGGGAGAGGACCCCCATCACCCATACCGAGAAAAACCCCAAAAGCGACGAGCCAATATAGAATTATGAGATCAAAGCAGTGCCTGGACATCAGGGGCAAGAGTCCAGAGCCTGCAGAGATGCTGAGAACTTTAGCTGTCCCTCGCCCTAAGCAGGAGGACTTCAGCTAGGGCCAGGATCCAGGACAGCAAACTCCAAAGTGGAACACGGGGTATAACCCATTGCTTCTGTGAGGACGGGACCCCCAGCTCTGCCTCCTAGGGGACAGAGCTGCACTTTCCTCCTCCTTCGAGCCACTCCAGGGAGTGATGACAGTGAAACCGCGGACCCATCGGAAAGATCTCTTGCCCTGTTTATTTCAATGACTATTACCAAGACGGGGTCAAAGCCCCCTTAATGTCTTTAGGGCATTTCTGACTTGCCAGTTCCTACCCTATAGAGTAAATACCGCAGTATAGCTGAAGTGCAATTTACAAAGTAATTCATTTACGACTGCATTCCTAAAATCCCTCTGACAGGGTCACACGAGGTGTGTGAGACATCAGACACAGTCAGTATACTCTTGGCAGTGAGATTTCATGAGAAAGTGTGTGACTGGACTACTTCCCAAAATGGAGATTTGCTAAAGCAAAGTTATGAAACTCTGACGAACAGCTGATACAATTAAGTCAGTAACCTTCCTGAAGTCCTCTTTCAGAGTGGGTGCTGAAACCTTGTGAGTGCCTTCTTAACAAAAATAGCCCAAGATCGCAGCGTGATCCTATGTACAGAAAAGCTGGGCACTGCACCACCTAAAATATAATCAGTATTCTACTATTTACCACCTAATATACAATCATTAGTCTTCTACTCTTTGACTCTACAATTGTAGTTGTCTTCTGAATCACATATCACGCTGTAATTTAAATGACCAACTGTCCACACCATATAGCTCATTAGGAACAGAGCAAAACTGAACTCTCCTTCTTGCTCTGTTTCCTTAATTAGCTCAAAATCTGCTCTCTCTTACTGTTTTAATGTATATTAATGAGATATATTTTATTCATCTACTAATTTATTACAAAACTTTTGTTTCAAAAAACTGGGTTCTGAAAGAAAGACTCGCAGTTACTGTTGTTTTCAGAGTTCAGATTTTTGATCATCTGACAGTCAGGAAACACAGTAGGAGAAGCTTTGTATCAGGGAGGTAACAAGGGACTTAGGAAATCAGAGGATTTATTTGCAGTTAGTTGTGCTATCAATAAAACAACAGAGCTCCTGCTAAGGAAGCAGTTTGTTGGGGGCATGTAGCACAGTAGGAACACCATGTCTTCTTTAAAGGTGACCTGAAAAAAATTATGTTATACTGCTGAGCTGTTTATTATGGTGCCTGTTCCTTTCGCAGCACAAAAATTGTCACACTTAAAAATTACTCCAAAATGTTACTCCAAAAATCCTTGTTTGAGAAAACCTGCAGGAAGTGCATAACATTATACAAAGAAAGAGTGTCAGAAGACATGCACCATACAAGTTCACACACTAATAGATGACAAACCTTCACCAGGAAATGATATCACTGATCTTTTGCTATACCCTTCATTGCTTCAGTAGTGACACATTTTGGTAAGGCCTGCTGCAATACAACATAACATCTTCAAACTAAAAGCTGGTATATTTCAGCTAGATACAAGGAAGAAATTTTTTTACAATTAATTTGGTGAGACATTGGAACAAATTGGCCAGAGAGGTGATAGTTACCTCCCACTGATGCTACATTAGGTGAGATGACAGTACTTTTCATAAACAAATAATAAAGTATGTAAATAACTATTCATCTGTCTTAATTGGCTACCTGGTTCTTCATTAGTTAAAATTCATACCAACCTCTTCTTTGGCTGAAGACAAATATCTTCACCATTCAGCTTTTAATTTGCTCAATATTCTCTCTTCTCCCCTTCAATAGGGATGAAATTATTATTAGAGATTAAATAGCTTTCATATGCACACCTATGTGAAAATAAATCCTCTCTCAATGATGCCATCGGACTGGCTGAATGGCAGTGTGGTACATCCCAGGTTGAGGTTGGCACAGCCTAAGTTCCATTTCCAATTTTTTCCTATTAAAGAGAGAGAATCTCAAAGGAGAAAACCACACTTAATTAACAGGAAATGTAAGGATAAATACAATGTGATCTTACCAGGAGCTACAATGCATGTCTTTTACTCTGTATTTTGATAAATGTGTCATCTGTCTATGAGATGGAAAAATGTGTGATGAGAGCATATCCCTCCCAGAATGTGGCCCGCTCCACCAAGGTCACACAGTTATGAAGATGTTTTCCCTCCATTACAGCACATTTTCATTATGATTTATGACTGCAAAAACCTTTTCACATTAAAGGTTTTTTTTTGATTGTCTCTTTCTATTAAGGGTATCATAATAATATTTTCCATTTTCCAAATAAATGTTCCACACTGCATAGCATCTGCCAGACTTGCACAGGAATGTGACAGTGATTAATTTCTGTTGCTGAACTCTTTATTTCCAATAACTAATTTAGGAAACTCACCGCTTTTTAGTAACTAAAAGATATAAATTCTGCAGGGTATTTTGGCTTATGTAACTGATAAAACATCTTCCTATAATACCTATAAATTATGACTGTATTATATAAATCTATCTCCTCTGAAGTGTCCTGTAGGACATGGCATTCTAGGCAGCTGCTGTGCACTTATATAAAAAATTTATACTATGAGCAATAACACATCACCACAATACCAGAACTTCTCTGAAAAAAATAAATATAAAAATACTTTTTCTGCTATAATTTTATCTGGATTATAAAGTTCTGATTAAATAATATACAATAGAAATAAATTATATATAAGGTTTTTAAGACTGCTCAACATCATCTTCCCATAGGAAATAGCAAAAGCACTATTTGTATTGGGTTTTAAAAAGCAAATTAGACAAAACACTGGAAAATTGTTTGTGGAGAATAATGGTGCAGTGGCACACAGAAGGACAGGTAACTTAATAGAACTTTCCTAATATCTTAGAATTTCTCAGTCGCTGGTCCTTCCTTAGGTAAAACTCTAATCAAGCATAGACAAAGTTGGAAGCAATTGCAAAAATAAATGGTAAACTAACACTCCATTTTTAAAACAAGCTCATGAAATGATCATTGCTTCCACATAATCCTTTCTGATAGCTGAGGCCAACATTAGAAAATCAGGAAATTTTCTTGTGTAGTATCATATATTATACATGCTTAAAAACACTTTAATGTTTAGAAAATAATTTGGTCTTGGTATGCCCTACTATTTTTGAAGAAGCTATAGGAAGTTTTTTCAGGCAGTGATGAATCCAAGTCACAGTACAGATGGATAATCAGACTTTTGATCAAAATAGCTAAGAGTTTGGTTTCACCATTCCATTGATCTGCAAACCACTAAAGCCTCCAGAAATTGTCAGCAGCCAAAATACGCTGATATTTTATTAAGTTTTAATATCCATATATTTATGTTCGATTTTATAGCACCTTACAGGAAAGTATAGTCCAAGTATTTGAGTTAATAAAAGTTAAGATGACTTCCCATGCAAACATAAGTCATGCTGAACAGAAGACCACTCCTCTGAAATATTCTTTGCTAAGAACAATGTCTTTGGGCACTTGACCAGACTATGGAAGGGAGTAAAAACACGTTCTTAGGATACTCAGCAACTATCTCTTATTTTGTATTTTACTGAAATTCAAAGACTACAGTATTTCAATAATGCATATAATCACAAGTATGGTATCTGTATAGTGTGCAGGCAGGGTCATCACTTATTCATACTGCACTATCTTTGGCTCTAACTCAGCTATTCTTTGTAGTTGCACTGAAACAGCAGGAGCTAAGGAGGATACAAGGACACTGACACAGACCCTTCACTATACCATGCTGGAAAGCCTCTCTAGATTTTCTATCCACCTAACCTTATATCACTTCTGTGTATGCTACAACCTGCCATTTTATGTACAGGATTTTACTGTTTGTTGACAAAAACCCCATTAAGATGTTTGTGCCAAACAGCTCCTCCTGGACAAGACACAGAACAGCAGAGACTTTGTCTGTGAATATGCAACGGAATTTTAACAGCCCTGGAAGAGAAAGGGTTGAACACCTAATCTATTGGCCAGTATACAAAAATATTACCTGACAAACGCCTACGTACTTCCCAGACATACTTTTAATAACATTACTGTGTTAGTCAAATTTAACAAGAAAGTGAATTCTGCTGATGCTGCGAGGAGAATGAAGTTGTTATATTTTAGCATTCTGTCCTTTTAGGAATTATCATGGGATTTATTAAGTGCCAGTCAATCACGTCTTTCAGGGGCTGAAAGTCTTGTATATGACAAAGGCAATGTGTTGCATTATTTCTGTATCATAAAGCAATTTACCAGGCATGAAGTAGTGTAGTAAAAGAAAATTACAGTAATTCTCAAATTGACCAGGATGAATGTGCTCCTACCTTAAATACACACTGAGCATCACTGAAAAGAGAGGTCTGAATTCCAAACAAACCCCAAGATGCCACAGCTTGCAGCTGAACACACCCTCTTTCCTCTTTCTCAAAGGTGCTATGCTGGAGTTATCACAAGCTAGACGCTTTGCTGGGGTCAATTTTGTCTTACTCCAGCCAGGCTATTATGCAGGAAAATTATAGCTTTCAAATTGCTGCAAGTACGAACACCACCTTGCTTTTGCAAACAATAATATAATTAGACACTATTATGAAACAATCAACTCTGAACCACAATTCTGCATGTTTTCACTAAAAATGCACAGACTATAATTTTTAAGTACTGTAATTATTTTAACATTCAAATAACATTTCATGGAAATTATTTGTCCAATGCAGATTCAGAAAGATCCAACACCTTGAACAGTTGCAAAGTCATAAATGAACTCACAGTTCCTGCATGTGCCTTAAGATTTTACAAAGGAAACGAGCTAAAAGCTTTGAAAAAGGCACAGATGGTATTTCATATCAGAATGGTACTAGAAGTAACAATTAAAATTAAAAAAAAGAGAAAAAGGACAAAAAAACAAGATAAAACTCCTCAGGGTAAGGAGTGATTTAAGGGGAGTAGCAATGCTGGTAACAGAGATCTTTGAACAGTTTTCCAAGGGCAAAATCTTTGGCTAGACAGCGGACAAAACTGAGTATATCATGTCCTACAAAGGATCCGAATAATTGAAAAATTTCTGACATGCCAATCTTTACAATATTTAAGTATATACCATATTTTAGTTTTGCCTATAGGAATTTATCTGAGAAAGGACATTCCACCTTCACACATTGCTTTCTTCTTTAATCCAGTACTAAAAAACAATGGAAGATATGTACCTATTCCCAATCCAAGGAGTTAACTGGAATGAAACTTCAGGCCTGATAGGTATCTACAGCTGAGGAAGGAAGCAGCTACACAAAATACCAAATGTAAGGAAATACTACAAAAAACATAAAACTTCATACAAATATTAGAAATTCTGAAGCCTTCTCTTTCTAGGAAAGCCTAATAGAGCTACTGAAGTATCCTATAATTTACATCTATAACTTAATCTAAATTTCATTATAATGTGTGTTTTCCTTTTAAGATCATATTATTAATTTTACCTTCAAAATAGAAAAACAGGTCAGAAAAGTGCTTCTTCACAGTTAAACCCTTACTCTTCTTTTTAAGTGAAAATTGAGTAGACAAGAACTACAGTCTCAGAATGCTACAGCCTGAGGCAGATCTCCCAAGGAAATAATTGCCAGAGCTCTTTGCTGACAAGCAGCCAAAATAATGGAGAAAAGAGTCACTGTGAATAACTGGAAATAGATTTGAGATTTAAAGCAGAGAGAAATTAAATATATGTGTATTTTTTTACTTACAGATGTACTGCATGCATTGAAAATAATTTAAAAACACATAAGCAAAGCCACAGAAGGTGGATTTGAGAAATATGACACTGAAAATTATTAATACTGCCATTAACTGCAATAGAACTAAAAATATTATTTAATTAAATTTATAAATATTCCTCTAAAGTATTAAAACCAAAAGTACCTCACAGCATAAGTTTTCCTTCTCTTTTTAGCAGCATTACCTGGTAGCAGCATAAACAGGATATTTTGTTACAACACTAGACTTTATTTACTTATTAATAAATTAATTAATTTATAAGCATCCTGTGCTGTGACTAAAAACTCCTGATCCCTTGCCTACTTCTGACAATGAAATTCCTGAAAAACTGAGAAAAACCAGAAGACATGAAATTTTCCATGACAGTGCACTAGGCTGCTAGAGCAATGAGCTTGCTGTTCACCATCCATGCCATGGCTACCTACCCTATAGGTAGGTAGCTTCAACCTTGAAGCTGACAACACAGCTGAGCCTGCTTAATCCTGGTAGAGCAAGATGAGTTCTCAGAATATTTTGATCTCTACAACTAATGGCGGCACACGTGGAGGAGCCACCAGAGGAGCAATATAAAATGCTGTGTTAGGCTACTATAGTGCACTGATGTTCTACACAGCAGTAAAAGCTAGTTTTAATGCTTTCCTGTGCTTTTTTCATGAACATTTAATAACCAGCAATTTGATTTTAAAACATTAACACTTTATGCATTTATGATGTAAATATATTAATTAATATTCTTGATTTAATTCAAACCTGGCCAAAAGCTAAGTTCTCCATAAAACTAGACACATGGTTGTCAACAAAATCTATTGCAACATGGAAAGAACTAAGCATGGAGTAAACAACAAACTCTCACTTGTTTTCTCCTGGAGAGGACATCACAGCATGACATGGTGCATGTACACAGGGACAAAATACATCTGCTATTATCCTGCTCCTTTTGCATGTTATGACCTTTCTCTGACTTGACTTTTTTTGGTCACAAGTGCAAGCTCTGAATGAACCTTCCACCAAAGTGTATGTAATAAAGCTTTGGATAAGACCACTGCATTGTTTCCACATTTGGTTTGACCTTAAGCACAACTTTATCCAGAAGAAACTTGAACACCAGGAAGATAGAAGAATTTTAGAATATATAAAAAAAGAATTTATAAATATAAGAATTTAGGAATAAAACTGGACATTGCAGAACAGCTGCTCCACATCTTCCACAAATACTGCCGCTGTTCTGTTTTTAATGTGCATCCACACATTCCAATCCAAGCTGTCCAATTCTTTTCTCGTTTTTCTTCAGAATCATTACAGTTGAGCTGCTCAGTAGTTTAACATTAAATGTGGAAAAAACTGGGTTTCATTTCCTGCACATTCTCTTTCTTTTTCTTTATGTCCATCTTATTTGAAGTATTCCTCCATTCTAGCTATTAATTAGTTAGTTCCTCTTATTTCCCTTTGTTATGCAATCCTGTATTGCTCCCAACTACCATTATTTTCTCATGTTGCAATTCCTATCAACAAAATCTATCATTAGACCTATTTCTACCTCCCTCTGTTTTTCTCCAGAACGATCCCCGTTGTTATCCAGCATCGTCCTGGTCCTTCCTTTCTTCCATTTGTATTTCTTCCTAACACTGAAAATGTGATCCCACTTTCACATCGTTATGTGTCACTCCTACATTTTGGTTTTTCCAAATCTAAAACAGACATCTCTAGCCATCTTCAAAATAATCCCTGAATGTCATGCTGGTACTTATACCTGCCCTTACCATGGGCTAGAGTTTAACGCTTTTCCTGATATCACTCTCGTGGTGGCTATGCAACCAAAGAAGAAAAAAGTACCTCAGCAATCCATCAGGAAAAGTACAAGAGAGAAAGGCTGAATGAGCCCTTCTCTCACCATGCCAGTCTGAGCACATTCTGTGATATCCCATGGGGGACACAGATAATTAAAGCAATAGACAATTCAGTAGGACAAAATAGGAAGAACAAAAAGTAGTATGAATATTATTCAGCAAGCTGAGTAAGCCACAGACAAAGAACTTTGGGCTACAGAAAGAAAACAAAAAGGTGACGCTCTGGTGAACACAGAGGAAAAAGTTATTTGAATATAAAGGTATCTCCTTCCAGTTGTGAAACATAAAATTACACTAGTGGATAAGAGCACAGCCTGTTCTTGTCAGATTTCCAAACTAAAGGATGAAAAAGAGTCTTCGTTTCTGTTTCTGCTTCCAGTGCATTGACCATCACTGACATAATGTGGAGAAGGACAATGAGGGCAGTGTCCTGATGTATTTTAACTGCTGTTTTCATGCAGCTGATAAGAATATTTTCCTAGAGACATAACTGAAGATATTTTCAGAAATATTTGAGTAAGATGCTGCTGGGCACACAATTCTTGTTTCTGATTTAGAGCCTAAACAGAGTTCCTTGGGATCAGTTCAGAGAAAACACAACATTCTCAGAGTTCACCTTGTGGCCTAGCAGAGAGTTAAAACCTTCTATGTTTACTGTAAGGAGTTTACAACTGTCATTTACTAGCTCCCATATTTCAGTTTTTACAATGGAAAGTAAAAACATCAAAATGAAGGCTAAATTTACATTTTCTACAGGCTTCTCATCTCAAGAATTGTTTCCAACAATTCTAGATATGCATACTTATCTGTGGCACATGCTTATCTTTCATCTTCCTTCTTATATATAATTGAGGAATAGTACATGTTTCTGCTGCTAAATTTTTTAAGCCCATGTGAAAAAACACCCCTCAAATGCTATACTACAGTACATGACTAGAAGACACTGTAGCCTTAGAAGACATGACAAGCTAAGCAGAAGGAAATTTGGGATTGGATTTTGCTCGTTTTACTCAAAGGACAAGCATAGTAATATTTGAAAGCTGTGACATCTGACTTAATTTTATTTCTTGTTGGCTGGAAAGAACAAATTGCTTCATTTCATTTTCAGCAACCTAGAATTTGATTCACAAGATCATAGGACAGCTGCAGCACATTCAAAGAAAAGCCTTCAACTTCTAAAGTGAGTTTTAAAAATGTAATGGGCCCTTCCTTGTAATGAATTTATATTTTCATTTTTGAGTAAATAGTACCACCACTGAGACTACAAGACCAAGAGACTACAGAATGCACCGTTGCATCAGAAAAGCATAAAGATTATTTCCTTTCAGAACTTAGTTGAAGTAAATATTAATGAACACATGTAAAATAAAAAGTTTAGTAGTCTGGCTCAAAACAGGGCTGATCCATAATACAGTTTATGTGTGATTAGGAGAAAAAAGCATGAAAATAATAAAGAGATAGGTAGCCAGAAAATGTGTCCTAGAAAACACCAGCAAAAACATGTATTTTATTGGAAAATGTGTAAAATGTTAATTATATAAAAATGTCAAGTTAATAGATAGTTTTGTGAGTTTTTTTTCATTTGTGTGTCACATTATTTGCATAAGATAATAATAACAACTTTTTTTTTTTACTAAATCAACTTTTTTTTTTTAAGGGGCCCCAGGAGAAAGATTTAAAGACAGAAACCTTGAGCAATGACTACCTCATTTTGGATATTAGCTTTTGAATAGATTTTACAGCCAAAATAATTCAGTTTTTTCTGCATTTTTGTGTCAAGGATTCTTGTTTCTCTGCCTTGTGTCAGATAAATGGAATTATACAACTACATGATGAGTTAGTTCAGTTGGCTCATCCTTTGGAAAACTAACTCTGCCAGGACAGAAAAAGCAGAGGGTAAGTTTTTTGATGATTTAACATGATCTATTGATTCACCTTCTTGTGATAAAATCACTTGATCTAATGCAAAGTAGAGAAGTGGGAATATGATTTTGGGAAGGAAAGCACACAGACTGTTTCATTAAGTAGTCTCTTGCCACAGGATCAGTTTTGCATCCTTCATGTACATATCCCAACATACATTCCAGTGTATGGGCCATTCCTTAAATGTTGTCATCCAAGATCTCTCCTCTTTCTTGGCCATGACTTTGGAGTCCTTTCAAACTCCTTTTTCTGGGAAAGGTGAGATTGTGCCCCATGACTTCATTGTGCTTACACCACTGTCAACAAATGAGTTTTTCTGTTTTATATGTTATCAAAAAAGTTGTGATACGTCTCCGCAGTTATCCATGTCTCCATATCTTTGCAATTTATCCTTTCATGAGTGCTTAAACTGTATTTTCAGAGGAAGACTAAGCATGGAAAGCATCTGATAAGGAGTGCCACATACATTAGAAGAGGCACTGCTATTAAAAGAAGAAGTACCATTATTAAATTTCTGAAGTACTTCTTGCTTTCTGGTGATTTTCTGAAGTACTTTCTAGTGAGTGATACTGGAAAAACAGAGGTCCAAAAGGCAAACATGTACTCCAGTTACTCTGACAAAGGCCTTGGAACAGCAGGATCATTTATAAGAACTTTCTTTAAATGAAATTCACGATGCAGAGAGCCTCAGACATCCAAGGCCTATAGGGCTCCTGAAGAACACTGGACACTGTGAGCAGATGAACTGATAATTTGAGGAAAATGCTTCCTTTATTGTCTTTTGCAAATGGCTCAGTGCATTGGTTATTTCTATGAGATCTGTGACAGAGAAGTGCCTGGAGAGAGCACACAGGTTTCTTTTCAAAGGAACAGCTGAAAGAGGAACAAAATCATCAGCTAAGGGCCTGGATCTGCAGAGTGCCAATTTCACCTCATGCTGTTTCAAGTGCAATGGGAGCTGCCATCTTTCTCAATTTCATATCTTTCATGAAGTTTAGTAGCACAAAATTCAACACACAACTAACTCATAAGCTTGGCCAATACTGTGAGTTTCAGCCATGATATGTGATTTTTGAGGTTGTCCTCTGCAGGGCCAGGGGCATACTCTGATCCTTGTGGGGCCCTTCCAACTCAAGATAGTCTATGATGCTCAGTACTGAGCTACATGGATGGGCAAGAGATGATGGGTGTTAACACCAAGCCTGTGGAAATCACAGGTGTCTGGGTCTGAGATGCTGCAGAGGAGAAAATACCATCGTAACCATTGTGAAAAAGGAAACATTCAGACCTTGGAATAATGAGCCTAGGATCAAGAACAGCCTTTGACAATAGCAAACTTGAAGCTTTTCCAGGCTTCTCAGCTCCTCTAGCAGTAAGAAATTAGTTATTCAACTGTGTCCAGGGCTGAGGAAGCCAAAGAGTGTTACAAGCTGGAGAACTATGCAGACCGCCCTAAAAGCCAGGGGACTAGTGATCTGCCACAGCAGTCTCCTGAAAAGCACAATCAGTAGGGAGAAGCTAAGTCTACAGAGGAATATAAAGTCACTTTCTTTCCCTCCGAAGCACCAAATTTATAGAATTCAAAGAAAAGGAGAAATAAAATCCAGTCACAAAATGAGAGTGCATCTGTCCTTCACATAAGTAAACTCTGACATAGAAGAGACAGAGCACATGGCCAGCATTCGGTTTCATACTAAGCTTGACTTGGTCTTTTGTTGTGGTCAACAACAGTTTCTTCACTTGATGTACTCTTACATTCTATGAGAGAACACTCATGTGAAAACAGACAGACACTTGAGGAACAAACACTTTTACAAGTCTACTAAACTAATTGGCAAAACTGAAAGGTAGTGACTAATTCTCTTTGAAGTTTTTCCCTCTCCTGAATACATCAATACAGTAATCTTATAATTGATTTGCTTGCTCAGATCCAAGCCTCTGGTTACTATATCCTGACACAGATTTACCAGGGTTAATTCAAAGGAGCATTTTAGGATGACCTAAAAGATTTTGTAGTCTACCCAGCAGGTCTACTTTTAGTTATGCTGTCCTTGCATAATTTCCTCTGCTGAGCTGATCAAACATCTCAGCTCCTCTTTTGTTGTTTAGGTAACTGGCAGCAAAAGTCCCATTTGGGAATCCTAGAGTGCCTTCTTCTGTGTGTACCCAGCCCAATACAAATGAAACCCTAGATCATATGCAGTACTGAAGAACGTCTCGAAGGACTGCAAGTGAGAAAGCCCTCTGGATTTGACTTTGTGATTGTACCAGCACCTACAGTCACTGAGGCAGCAGATGAGGTTACAGGATAGTACAGATGAGGACAGGACAGTTTTTTTGAGGCTCTCTCCAAGAAACTGTATCTTCTGTCACAGTGCCTAGCTAGAACTAGCTTATCAGAGATTCTGCAGCCAGTACACAACTGCATTTGCTCAGAGAAGGTACTCTGTTACGTAAGCAAGGGCAATCTTATGCCAGGAATTTTCAAATAACAGCATCCAAGGCAACAGCTGTACAGCAGAACCCATAATAAATCTTGTCTCATGTACATCAGTCACACATTAAACAAATATAGAATCTTTGTAGACATTTATTCAAAGAGAAAACAATACAAGAATTGGGCTGTCCATATAGACTACCACAAGCATCAGTCATTGGTTCTCAATGCTTTAATAATTAATTAATACTTTCTTAAAAAAAAAAAAAAAAGGTAGCTAAACCAGACTCAAAATGTGAAAGTTGAACAATGTATAAAATAAAAGTGTAGAATAAAATGCTATTAAAAATTTGAATTGACTAATCAAGAATAATTATTGTTCAAAAAATACCACAGGTCTTCCACAATGCTTCCAAGGACATTAGCATTAATGTGCATTCCTAACCTCATATTATGAGCTTTAAATTTAAATTACCTAACTCACTGCTGATTGTATAATATCTGCAAGGTGCTCCTGTTGTCATTCTACTACTTTTCTGAAAGTTAAAGGAGAGAAAAGCTAAAAAAAAAGGAAGCAGGAGTTAGACTTGGGAAGTTGCAGGTTTTTTTTCTATATTTCATTCCACAATCTTTTTTCCATCATTCGCACTTATGGTATTTTAGATATGTAATCTTAGCAGACCTCCTGAATGCAGCAGGAAGAATTAGAGAAAGGAGACCAAATTGTACAATAAGCACAGCTATAGACAATAGTTAAGGAAAGAGAAAACATTGTAATTGTGCTACATAGTAGTGTGAACCTACATATAAAAAAACACAGAGTAATTTTACCTTATATTAAAGAAAGCATCTACTCTTCCTACAATGATTATTTTTATTGAGAAGTCTGTCTCCTAAAAAAACTCCCAACTTTTTAACAAGTCATGCCCACTTTCCACAGGAAATCTGAAACGGAGTTTGACCTGTTCTATCGCATTATGTTATCAGTGCCGCTCTGGAACCACAACAGAGACTACTTGTGTATCCAACAGTTTGACAGGGCACTGCTGTCATTTACCTCATCCTCGAAACAGAACCATTAGCTGGGTGCTGCAGGTAACACTGCTAAATGAAACATGTTGCAATGAAACATTTCCTGTTGCAATGAAAGTACTGTAGCATTCAAGTTCTGCTTTTAGACAACAATACCTAACTATGAAGGTGGTAAGGGTAAGGGAATAATATGATTAAATAATGTATATATTGTGGGGTTTTTTACTTATTTTGAAAGCCCACAATATTCAGCAGATGAACAAAATACTTATGGAGAGAAAATTCTGTTCATAAGAAATGTCAATACATTTTATTAAGTGAGAGTGCAGTAGCATGTCTCTGATATTATTAAATTCACAGCTTTGATAAACAGCCTACAAATTACCTCTTGAAGGGAGCCGCATAATATTACCTGAAGCATTAAGAGAGGAAATGGAGTTTAATTAAGTGTTGCCCAGCTAAATCACACAGAAAAAGGCTTAGGAAAGTGGTAAAAATACTGAGGACTTCCATCTCTGCATGGAGGTGGTAAGACAGAGTTGCCAGGCAAAAGGCTGTATCTGAAAATATACTGAGCTATAGCGGGTTATACACCATCACTTACTGATGAGCAAAAGCTCCCATTCTCATTCCTCCCTTTCCACATGCAACATTCATTTTCTCCCCCTTGTACTCAGAGGAGAAATGCAGTACCAGACAACAAGGAAAAACTAGTAAGGATGAACTTCACGTATCCAAATTAACATTTAAAACTTAAAAAAATACACAAAGCTGTAGTGCAGTGCGCAGCAGGAAAGTCTTGGTGAAATAAAAAAAAAAACAAAAACCATAAACACAGATGGAACCACCATGGAAAAAAGGTACCAGGGTTATACTGGGGTTGGAAAGTGATTGTACTCAAACATCTTTTGCAGAATTTATAGATTTTTAAAACAAATGGTTGATTTTTTTTTTTGCCATGATGCTAAATGCTAACACCACACTCTGCTTTCCCTATCACAATTAATACATCTTTATTAATAATAAGTAATACAATAAATAATAAGTGAAATTATTTAAAATATAAAAACTATCATGTAATTATGTAGCATATACCAATTTTTTATGTTTAATGTATTATTACATAGAATATTATCTATTAATGATTAATTAATAATAGATTATTAAGTACCACCTATCTTCTAGAACTATATAGCTTCCCACTAAGAGAAAAGTGAAATACCCTAATACTTTTGGAAAGTATACAACATTTTTAATGTATCAACAGTCCAGTATCTGTAGGAACAGGGAGATTCTCAAAAAGTGTGTTGCTGCAGAGCTCCAGCACTTACTCACATCCCACAGGTTACAATGAGCCTGCATTTGACTTTGCTTCATTATGAATAATCCTTGATTGAGATAATTTCATAGAATCCTAAAATATCTCAAATTGGAAGGCAGCCACAAGAATCATTAAGACAAATCCCTGCTCCTTCCAAACCACCTAGAACTAATCCATATAACTAGAAGTTTCTGGATGATGCCCCCCGATATATGGTTTATTTCTATTGCCCTAATTAAACAAATGAACTTGCAGAAGCACATTAACAGTCTTCTAAATTTACCAAAATTTTTTAAAATTACTTGTTTAAACAATAATTCAGTCACTTGATAGGATATAAATTCCTAGACTTTTATGACTGTGAGAAATAATTCCAATTCCTGTTTTTCTCCACCCTGATTCCTAAACTAAAATGTGCCTTCAGTAAACACAAAAGTATGTACAATGCCTAATAGTTTGAAAACAAAGACCAGACATGAATTTAAAAGGGAGTCATCTTCATAGAAAGACCATACCAACTACATCACACACAAGTAATCCAAGCAAATTTACACTGAAGTCAAGGACTCCAAAGCAATGCACCTGCCCTTCAGAAACAAGCTCAGGCAGATAGGGTAACAACTCCTGAGGTTTTGTCTTTGCCTATTGAATTAACAAAGGCTCTTTAAAGTGTTTCATGTAACATAATCCCACAGAAATATTTCTTCTGAGAAATTTCATGTTTCTTGAGAGTGTTGGCTAGTCGAATGCTAACCTAAAGCTCCAAGAAGACAAGTGCTGGTCCCTCTGTAGTGAGTCAGTCTCTCAGCTGGAGACTCAGCAGTCAAAACAGAGAACTTCAGCACAAATTGCCTGTACTAATAATAGAGACAAGGTGTCATCTCCTAATTAGCACACCAACAAATGAATATTGATTAGAGTTTGTCACTTTCAAAATAATTGAATCCATTTTGCCTCTAACAGCCAAGAGTGTTAAAGATTTGAAATAAAGAAAGAATCTTCAGTTGAGGAATGCTTTGTTAGCTTTCCTATTGTGTTCTGTACACTGAAAGACACGTTCAAAATATTTCCTCCTATTTGATAATTTTCCCTATTTTTTGGTTCCCAAAGAGAAAACACCTGGGCTATCCTGGGTGCACAGAATTAATGCATATCTTCTTGTTCCCTCATACAAAAGCAGATCAAAGTGCAAAGGATTTAAGAGAATAAAAACCTAGAATTAATACTGCTAAATGTTACATCATTTACTGGAAATTGGGATAAAATTAGAAGGGTTGCACAGCAACCCTTTGAAAGCCCAGTAACATGAAACAGAAGGGGAGTTTTCCTGCTGGATTTTTTTTACCCCCACCAGTTATATTTTTTTTGGAGACAATCAAACCCTGAGAAATAGTAGTACTTGAGATAAACTGGAGAAAGAATCTCTGGGAAGGTATCTGCCTGGTTATCAGTAGAAACAAGTTAAGGGCACAATCCTGCTTGCTGATTGGGAAAAAAAAAAAAGCCGCTGACCTTAGAATTTTTTCTTATTGGGAGTGACAGGAGTATAAGGAGATGAGACCAAAATCCAAGTCCTAAAAGGACAACTGAAGTTAAATTGAATACTATTCAGAAATATCCCTTTTGAGTGATTTTAGTTCTTTATTCCCTCAGTTTCACATGTATGCCTCACAAAACATAAGATTGATTATAAAACAGTAGATTTTAAAAAATAAGTAATCTTTCCAAGTTCCACCTGGTTACCATGATTTCATGTTTACAAGAGAGGTTACCTTGTAAGTTCACATGTGATAAAATATATGTCACACATGCACATGTGATTTTCCAAGACTGTTTTTTTTAAGAATAGATATTATTTTAGCATAATTTAAATTTATAAAAAGAGCTTTTTTTCTACATCAGGGATTCAAAAAATGCATTTAATAAAAAACCCAAAGTCATCGTGATTCCATGATCTTCTACTTAACAAAACAATTTTGTGATGTTTGCTTCCCATATGTTCAAGTAACCAGAAAACTACAACTGCCTGTTCACACAAGTGACTTGTCAGTTCTACCTTGTCCACCCTGAAAGAAGTGCAAGAACTTAAAACCATTAAACCTGAGAAGCAATTTCTGTGATTAAAAGGCAATTTAGGCATAACAAATGAGGTGTTGCTGGTCAAATAAATAAAGGTGTTTATTTTACCTCATTTAACTAACAGGGAAATTCATAGGTATTCCTTTGCTATTCTACCTTTCTTTCAATATGGAAGTTGCCCTCTACAACTTATGCAGCAGCTGGAGAGAAACAGTGACACATATCCACCAAATACACCTTTTTCTCTCACAGAAGGTGCTTTCTGTGCTTGGATTTTGAGGGAGAATATTCTGGATGGAAAAGTCAATTTTTCATTAAAAGTCACTGAAGCTTATCTTTAAATTGGTGCCAAAAATGGTTCTTGCATTGCAACCTTTTGTGTCCGGATTCATCATGTAGGGAATTTTTACAGCAAATTCCTCACCTCCTGCAAAGCATGGTTTAAAATGGAAGCTCCAATACAACATTAGCAATGGCCATGCCATGATAAGAGAGAAGAGAATACAATAATTGTTATAATTTGCTAAACTCCACCTGGAGGACCTGGTGGCTAAATGGATTACTTGCTGACTTTTCACCTCTGGGATTCCAGCCCTGACTGGAGTGACTGAAAATCATTCTGATCAGTCAAGTGAAAAAAGACCAAAGTGAAATTAGACTGGTGGTTTCAGATCAGTTCCCTCAGTGCTGTTTCCAAATCACAAAACCTCAGCACGTTGAATGCTGCTAGCAGGGGAGAAACTGAGAGGCTTTGAGGCTTAATGAGCATGAATCCAGCTGCCTATCCAGCTCACAAACACCTTAACATAGACTATAACCACCCCATACAAACAGGCACAAAGTAGAATAAATGACTGTGGATTACCATACAAATTAAGCAGGAGGAATCCCTTGCGAATTTGTATTGAAATGCCTGCACTGCAATCACAATAATAAAATTGTTAATCATATTAGATTAATTCTGACAGCCAGATGATACTTTGGTAAATGTTTAAACCAAGTCTCTAACAGTATTTCAATATTTTTATTTTAAAAAAGAAATGCCTTTCTGTTTTCATTACACTCACAAAAACTGAACAGTGCTAGCATATCCCATGACCCATGTGTACAAGAATTATTTCAATTTAAAAATGGGAAAACTAGGGAACAAAGAGGTTGGAGTGTTTTTGTCCATGGATTTTTAAGGCCAAAAAAGGACAATGTGATTGACTAATCTGATATTAGACCTTCCACCATCTCTGTACAAAGCTGGACAGTGAAAAATCAATCAAGAAAACTGCTGTTGCCATGCTAGAATGCAAGATTTCAAACCCCAGCTCAATTTCCTGTTAATTTATGGAACTAGGCATAGAAAATTTGCCTTGAAGCCAGTGTTTTACTGCAGATAAAAGAGTCTTGCCCTGTGCTGCTGTCTTTGGTTGTAGCTCAGCCAGTAAAGACAGAAAAAAAATCCCGCTTCCTACAGTGAGATGACTTAAATGGGAAAGAGAACTGGCATACATTACATGTGTCTTAATACTCCATTAAATGACTGCTTGGAACCAGTCAGAAGAAAGACCTCCATCATAGTTTGAATATTTGAGGGCTAGGTTTTTCCCTTTGGCAATTCCTTTTTATTCCTTGTCTAAAATCATACAAGATTGCTTCTTTTGGCAGAACCTGCAGAAAATACTCATTTGCTACACAAACACAAGTGACATTGTAGGTATAGAGCAAACTGTGATTTTTACACTGGAGCTGAGATGTCTCAAAAGAAGTCTCATCAAGAATGAGACTGATCAAGAAGGAACATTTTTATTCATGAGATAATTATTTGGATGTATCTAGCACATTGTCATAATTTTCATTAAATGAAAAATCAACTGATTTGGTAAAGGTAAAAACAGAGCCTGTGAATTTCTCTAGGGGATCAAGCATCGTTCCTCACTCAAAAGTGATGTTGGTTTTGCATTGCAGAGCATTCTCAATTCTCACATCAGAGGAAAAAACACGAGTTCTTATAAAGCAGCCACAGCAGCCCAGCTTCAGTTTACAGAAGTCTGACATTATTCTTCTCCCCAGCCAACTATCTTCCATGTTCTGTTTAATGAGATCAGGGAATATTAGCAAATATTCAACATTTGACTGCTGTGAAAATGTGTGAGAAAAAATTAGAAGTCGATTGAAACATCCTGTGTATGCGGAAGATTTTCAAATATGGTTCACTGCAGAAGGCTTGATTAGCTATACATGATTGCAATCACTAATTCTCTTCTTTAGGGTCATATGTCTGCTCAGATGCCCAGGAAATTTTTCCCTACAAAGAAAATGGGCTGTGTGTACTCCACAACTCTTTCACTAACCTAATACTGAAAAGCCTTCTTAAACACTGTTTCTGACCATAGCTCATGCAAGGAGTTTCCTGTCTGGAATTACTTGTCTTCATTTATTATTTATTGCTTTATAGGATTTTTCTTAATCTATTTTAAAATGGTTTACAGTATGAAAGTGCTTGTAGAACTTTTGTAAAACTTGCATTTAATGAAAGGGTATGCCAAAAGACCTTCTAGAAATCCAAAACCAATTCAAACTCCTGATAGCTATTTAGTTATTGGCACAAAAATATATGGCTCCAAATTAATTTATTTCATGTATCACAGGTACCTTATACTGCAACATCTCTCTGTCTCTACTCTTCAGCTTCCTTTCTTTAACACTGTAGAAAGGAGACTGTATCCATATCCTGAACTTTATTTTTTTGGCTCAGTCTCTGACAACTGGAACCTGGATTACTTACTGTATTCTAGTGAAAACCATGCGACATTATTTTTCTCTGGCAAGTCATATGCATTATAATAAAAACTTTCTCAGTGAGAACCTTGGTAAAAACTCATCTGAAATTAATTGGTCTCCATACAGACACCAAAATAAGACAAAGGAGCTGATTCACTTTATCATAAAGAGAAGATCAGAATTGCTAATGGCATTTACTGCTATGCAAAAATAAGGGGTTAGATGCAAGTTAATTGCATCTGATGTTTCATCTATTTCATTATAGAAACTCATGTGTTCTGCCGTAGAAGAGTACCACTACAGAAGATAATGTTATCGTTCTTTTGATGCATCACCAGAAATTAAAAATGGCTTTTTAAAGAGTCTATTGGGGAACCAACATTTTCCACAATTTTTTCATCCTTTATTTCCCCAAAATGGATTTTCTTATTGATTTTGGAGCTATCATATATTTTAGTTCACAGTAACCTAGCACACTGAAATATTGCTGGGCACATCTATCTCTTTTGCTCTCTGCTATTTAGATTTTGGATTATACAGTCATTCTTCTCCCAATGTGAAAGCCTGCATCATTTTCCATCTGTGCAACCTATTAATAATATTTAGCTATACTCTCACATCAATTTTTTTTCTTACCAGTCAATCTTAATTAAAAATAAAAATCTAAAAATCTACTTATGGTTGTTTTAAATAAGCCTTTACTGTTTTATTTTATGTAAAAGAGAATATATTCATTTGATTCCTATTTTCCCATTTTACATGTGCAGCAGTATCCAAAATTGCTGCTGGTCCAACAAAATACAGCTAATGGAGAAAAAAATGTTCTTACAACATTTTTTGTCTTGATACATTTTCTCTTAAGAGCAGCTATCATTAAGTCTAGTTTCATTTAAGAGCTAGCCAAGAGACAGGTACATTTTTCTTATTTAAATGCACCCTTGTATTAAGAATCTGTGCCTATTGGTACACAAAAGGTAGTTCTTGGAGCATGAACAACCTGACCTGAGAGCGACTGCCTGTGAATCAGATGGAAGGATTTACCTTAGAAGGAACTAATATAAATGCAGGGTATTTCTAAAATGTGAGACCAAGTTGCACATTCTTCTCTCTGCCTGGATATGAGATAGCAACCTGATGCCACATCCAGGTTTGCATTTCTAGAAGTTGGGCACTGCATTCAGTCATACTTCTTATTCTCTTTTTCTTCTGTGCAAAAGCCATTGAGGGAAGAGAAGGCAACAGCATCCTTGGCACCCTAGCTTGTCTGGACATGTATCAAAAACACAGCATCTTCAAATCAGGACTCAGCAAAAAAGCCCTAGGAGCAAGAATCTGTATTAAGAGGGAATCCAAGCTGTGATGTCATGCAAACATCATAATCATGTGTAACAAGATGTAATAGAGAGAAAAATATTTAAAATTAGTTAACCAAAAGAATAGGATGGTATGATCTTGATTTTCATGTATTTTGCAATCTCAAATTCTAATATGCGTTAGTGATAAGTATTAAGGTCTAAATACTAACATCTAAACTTATACAAACATTCATGTCTAAGGATAGAGTATTTTATTCGTTTTTCAATACCTGCAGCTAAGGTTAGATGGGAAACCAACATATCCAACACCAAGGTACAGGAATCACAAGCAGGAGGAGGGGCAGGAGTGCTTAAGGTATCATTAAGAACAACATCCCTTCCAAACGACCAGCCTCGGCCAGAGTCCTTAGCAAGCAGGGAGAGAGGGAGAATACTTAAATTCCTGTCTTTGTGAAAAACAGCAACATTTTTTCCTAAGGGAGCCCTTTAGCTTATTTAACAATTCTTAGCTTTTGTTGTAATGATCTTAGCTTTCGTCCAGTTTTTTTTGCACAGTGGGATCTGTATGCAAGCAGTAGTTAGAAGCTCCCACTCCCTGAATTTCCCACTACTGTGATGACGTTATTCAAGTGGAGGCATTAAAGTTAGCCCCTGTGATGCAGCAGTGTCACTCCCACCGGGTTCGTGAGAGGCATAATTCTTCTCTCTCACAAAAGAAAGCCCCAATAAAACACATTTCATATGCCAGAGGAGACCATCTCCCTACCAGCTATCTTTACTAGAAGGGCCCTTGAACACCCTTGAGTTCATTTATGCAGCTGATATTGGCAAGGCTTGTTTTTTCCTCTTACTGGTGATTGTTGCTATTTTAGGGGAAATGCTGTTGGAAACAAAAGCACCTGTAATCACTGACACTTCATAAAGTGTCCTCAGGCACAAAAGCAGCCAAACAATGGATGCCTCCTCATACATTTGCATATATTTGGTTTCTTTATTCAGAGGAAGCTATTAGACATAAAGAATGGTTGAGAATGCTGATATATCAAGACAACTGCATGATATATTTAAATTAGCCTTTCCCCCCACCCCAGCAATACTGCTTAGAATGGTATTTTTAACATAGCACAAAAAGAATTTTTCACACAACTACACTGTCATGAACTGAGATTATAGCAGCATATCCTACAAAAAACAGCTCAGGTTGGTAGATGTCCAGACATGGTCCCTAATGAATTAATATTTCCACCAATGGTAGCATTGTAGATACAACCCCAGACCGCAGGTGATACCTTGAAAACTTAAGTTTCTCTCAGTAAATTAACAATTTTTCTTTCAAAATTATAGCAGTGGTTGCTGTTTTTTGCTTTCCTAAGTAACAATACATTTGTACTTTCTTAGTGACTGCCTGCTTCTGGAATTTGTCCAGTTAGCATCATATCACTGTACAGGAAAGGAAACCATAACTGGTCACAAGTTTTCTAAAAGCAAGTGTTCCTAAATTCTCCTCTTCCCCAAATAATATCTTGAACACCTGCAAAAGGTAGCAACACACAAAATAAAACTACCAAATTAATTGCAGAGTTGAATACTATCTTAGTACTAAAATTTGGGGAAAAAGTTTCATTTTGTAAACTTTGGCTAACTTAATATTATTATTTTAATACCAAGATGTACTTCTGAAATCAATCACCAGAACTACTGTAAAATTAAATACAATAGTGAAGGGGAAAACAGAGCATTAAATAGTCTTATATAACAAACAGGCTTCCTTAAAAGAAGACTCTATTTGCAAATATGCAAAATATTAATCAACTTCTAAAAAAAATAAACCAGAAAATTGTTGCAAGTTTATAGCTCTCATGCAGCCTATAAAAGCATTACCATTTTGTAGTTGTAATTAATTCTCCCAAACCAAATATATACAGGAATAGCTACATTCATTTTGCCCTCCTGCTACTGCCACCCTTTATCTGAAACAATTATTTCACTTTCTTCTCTGGTGCCTGCTCCCAAAGCAGTAATCACACTCCTCAGCATTAATTGTACTGCATTTAACAAGCCAAACTCTCTTTGTACCCTGCACATGGTAGACTTTCCATTTTTTAATTAACCTAGCTCCACCTGTCCCAGTTCAAATTCGTTTTCCATGAGCATGGCTAAACAAAACTGTCAGGTGAGTCCTTGCACCATGCTGTACACAGTGAATGCTCACCTATCTCTACCCAAATGCAGTTTTTGAATGCCTAACAACATAGCCTTTTTTATGGACTCAGCACACAGATACCTCTGATACATAGGGTTCTAGTAGCTTTGGAGCTTTTCTAACTTGTTAATTTGTCATTGAAGGGACCAAATTGGTGCAGAAATTGGTGTCCTATAAGGCAAAAAAAACTCTAAGTCCCAGAAGTTCTCTATCCCTAAAGCCATGTACACAGCACACAGCATTAAAGTGTAAGGCTGGGCCCATATTGTATGTCCTTGATCCAAGGACACATGTTGATGATAACAGTGACAGCAATTGCTATCATTTTTACTATTAGTATTATTACTGCTAGAGTGTGGGGTTTTTTCAGTTCAACATACTCATACCAAAAACAAAAAAAGAACCCTGTGTTGTAGCCCACCATTGTAGCACTTTTATGCTACAAAATGAAGTTTATCTGCAATGTGCAGCACACGGATGCCATATGAAAAAGCATATGGGACTGTTTGAAAGCAAAGCCTGTGGGAGTTAATTGCTACCAGCACTGTCCAAACTGGTGGCCAGGAATGGTATTTGGAGCTCTCTGTTTCCTAAGCCATACCTGACCACTGTCTTGAAGAGGGCATCAAAGCTCATCAGAAAGCATGCTATAAATTAGAGACCATGCTAAAAATCAAGCAGTACAGTCTACACAAGTATTTAGCAGTCTACAAGTAATCCAAAGGAATGATCCTGCACTTCCTAAAACTGAGTTTCATTACATTTCTGTTATCATAATCTTCAAGTTCATCATATTTTCCTCATCCTACTATCTCAATCCTCTTCCTCTGTTGACAGTAAAGAAACCTCCTAAATTTGTGTCAACTGCGAAAACAAAACACTAAAACTCACTAGAATTTAATGAAAAATACTAATTATTCCATTAACGTCTTAATTTTTAGGAAATCCCACTCCTGTTTGACTCTCAAACCAATATTTTTTTTAATACAATCCACTATCACATCCAGTTAGCCAGGTCTTACGCTTCCTAACATTCCTTATACCAATCTTCATCTTCCCTGGTTTAATAAGTAATTTTTGTCTCTTCTCTCTACAGATAACTTGTTACATGTCATTATTATTCCTGTCATTACAGATTCTCTCAAAATTATTAATTCCAAACCAACAAACCTATTTGCAAACGTCCTTTGAAATCTGGGGTATAAACTTCGTAGTTCTCCAGAAGTGAACACAGTAAGCTCTGGAAATTCAGATGCAGTAATTCCCATTCTCATACAATCCATAACCCTTGTGCTTTTGACCAGTGCAGTCTTATAGAGTAGAAAATCCAATTCTTCATTACTCCTTTATTCACGCAGTTGAAAAACTTAAAGCTAAAGTTTTATAAGGTTTAAAAGGAGTCTAAAGTGTAAATCAGTCTTTTACAGTACTACAACTTTTATTACACTTTCATGGCAGTCTCTTTTGTGCTGTCTCAATACTCTTCAATTAGTTATTTAAACAGATGCTTTGGTTCAGAACCTCACAAAGATGGTCATGTAGGCTGATGACAATAAACACACAAAACTTTTTGAGCTTTTCAAATTCTGAGTCTAGGGATGAGCTTCTGATGAGTCCAAATTTCATTGTTAAGTCAATCACTTGGATGATTACAGATTATTTTTCCTAAAAAAACCATTCTACTTCAAAACTAACTTCTCAGCTGGTCTCCCTAGCCACTTCCAAGAGCTCCTGAATTTGACGTATCTCTAAGAGAAGTAATTGAGAAATGGAAGGTGAAACACAGCCTCTATCAGGGGAGGGAGCAGATCCGGTCATACACTGATAAGGGATTTTGCATTTGCAAGCTTGTCAAAGGACCATTGGCTGAAACTAAGTGGTGAGCTCCTGATTCATTCCAGGATGTACTCCACTTCCTGGCAGTTCAGAAAGATTTTTTTTTCAATAATTTGCTTAGTGGAAAAAAGCAAACATATTTTCTCCCTTTTCCCTATGAAGGGAATAGGTTCAACTGTGGCATGTCTCCAAGAAGTACTCCTTTCCTCTAGCAAATCTCAAACTGAGACACCAGATTCACTGAAACTTTTTACTATCCTCAGCTTGTTTTTGCCAGACACATTTGGAAACTATTCAGATGTGAATTAAGAGAGTTCTGTGCCTCTAGTTACATGATAGTGCTTTGGGTAGTTTTGGTTTTGATATTTTTTCCTAACAGGAGAGGATTTGCTTTTTCTTCTTTCATTGAAATTATAAAATACCTTTAAGAATATAGTTTCTCTTTTTTACCTCTTGTTCTATTAAAAGACACAGTATAACAAGAAGCATATCCCAATAAGTATTCCAAAAAATAACAAAACCTCTGAGCTTATTCTCCTCTCAACAACTGAAAGAAAATAATAGGAGTTAGAGACTTTTTATGATAAAAGAGCTTTATCTCTGTGCAGTCTACTAGGCAGTTTATTCATTATTTATTCACTCTTCCATTCATTCTCCCATCCCCTTTGACTGTAATAATTACATCTGCAAGACAAAAAGAAAAGATTACTTTTTAAAGTAGGTTTTGATCCTTTTCCTTTGCCAGAACTTCTTGACCAAGCTTTCTCTGTCTCTCTGGAATTAAATGAAAGCCATATGCTGAAAACATGTAACTTGAAGACTCCTTCAGTATTAGCAATGTTTTGACTCAGACTGAGAGAACAACACTTCGAAGAAAAAAACCCAAAGAGCTACTTTTCAGAAGCAGCTCTTGACCTGCCACTACTGTGCAGAAGCACAGAAGAATTGGTTTTGGAGCCAAATCTACCAAGTAATCAGATGGATGTCCCTTCTTCTCTCCCAAAGACAGCTAACTGAAGAACTGTGGGAAAAAATTCCCACGTTTACATTTAGAGAGGCAAAAACACAGTTTATTTATGGCCTGTCTGAAAATATCCATGTACACAGAAACATGCACTGCACCTTGCCAGATTTAGTTTCTGACATCAGATGCAAAGCAATATGTGTGAGCATGCAGTCTGCACTGGAGGAATGCTTCCATAGAAAAAAAGAACCAGCAAATCCTTCAATATGCTCCATCTCAGCAATGCAGTCCAATAGCACAATGATTTCTGAGAAGCAGCCCTTCATTCTCTCAGAAAAATAACTCATCATTTCATATCAGAAAGCTCTGGCCAGACTGAAATCCCTCAGTCTCAGGATTAATTCAATCATAAAGGGAAGTCATACAAGAGATTCCAGGAAAAAAAATCAAAAAACACTTCCTACTTCAGAAAAACAGCTATTTAGGTCTTCTCTGTAAATCACAAAATTAAATTCCATTAAAGAAAAGCCACATTATTCTATGGAATATGAGAAGTAAACTCCTATCAGGTGTATTAACACATTGTTTTGAAGTACTGTTTCCTAAATAGTGAAAATTCACTTTTACTAGAACTTGGTAATGCTGGTGAAAATCTTAGAAGTGTCAATATCTGCACCTATTTTTAAAGAGTGTCAACAACTCCCCTATTATGGTAACTCCAACAAGCCAAGTATTTTTAAAAAGCAAGCTGGTTTTGTTGCAGATTTTTTATTATTTTTTAAGAAAGATATGACTAGAGAAAATTCTAGAAAAGATAGTGAGCTTTTTTTATATAGGTTGTGTGTTAATGAATTATTAATATAAGTAACTGGTCATTACCACCTATAATTCTTCTTCTGTGAGTCTCTGCATCTTAGCTACACTTCCCAAGCTACTAAGGATGGATTCAGGTTCACTTCCCTAGTAGGAGACCAAAACATCTCATTTTCTTTCAGTGGGTTTTATCACAAATTACTTTTGCCTGAATGCCCTTCTCTAAAATCTCACTAAAGCTTTCCACAGGCAAAATTATTTCACCATTTATAGTTTCTCTTCTTTTAATTAATAACTTAGGATATAATTGCAATATGACATTTCAGAGAGTGCAATTACAGTTTAATAAACCATGTGGGGCATTTAAAGGCAAAGTGCCCTAGGTTTTCAAGTACTCTGCATTATTTGCATACTCTTTGACATGCTTTGTGGTTTAGTCTGATGTGGCTTTTCTAATTAGAAATAAACATAAGTTAATCATTCAAGAGGCAAAGGGAAAGGCACAGTCAGAAAAAAACCCCAACCTATTTTTTTTTCAGTTATACATTTATTCCATGCAATAATTTAGACACAGTTTATCCCCTTTTTTTTTCTTTCTTCCAAATGGACTGAAGAAATAGAGTGACATTGACAAGGGGGGGGGAAAACCCCAACAAATAATACAGAAATCTTAAGACAGAAAAATGTTCTGTTAATGTTTTTTCAGGAGTCTGTATATCACCTCTGTCCACATTAGGTTTTCTGAGCAGTACCTTGTAGAGCTCTTCCATAGAGAACAATAAACACAGTTAGTTAACCAGATGATTCAGAAAGGAAGAATTTGATAAGGTGATCACCCAAGTTGTAAGCAGACTCTGCATGACTCATTTGTCACTTAAGAAAATCTATGGCATCATTCCATTACTCATTCTGTAATATTTTGGGATAATTACTTGGGGAAAAAAATACAATCAAGTTATCTAGGAACAAGGTCAGATGTTCATACCACTGAAAGATTTTATTAAATAAAGCAAGTGTTTAGCTGCTGTTTTGCAGGAAGCTCAGAGAAGATAAGGAAGCTGTGAGCATGGGAAGTTGGTTGACAGGCTTACTAGTACTATGCAAAAAAAAAAACAACCCAAAACCAAAAAACCAAATAAAATAGTCATAATACCGAATAAATACTGGCCTAAAGTATGTAATTTAGCCTCCACTTCCAAACTACTATTTTCCAAAGTCACAACCAGAATTGTCAAGATCTTTGAGTGCTCTCAGGACATCAGGCATCTGACAGGCATCTCTGGACCTTCTCAAAATGACTACCTTTGATAATAATTTGCCCTGAAAATATGATGCTTTCCTACTTCAGACTACTTCTTAAGTCAACTATTTTTACAATAAATAGTTACTGTGATGAAACATGCTCTGAAAATTATTATTGGAAAATGAAGAAACTGGACCAACTCCCTAAGGAAAAATCACTAGGTATTTTTTCAAAGAGAGAGAGAGAAAAAAAGTTCTTTTTATTCTTACAGTAATGACAGGATAGGAAATTATGTATCAACTATTCTTTGCAGTTCTCTAATTCCTTTTGTAAAATCTTACCTCAAAATATTGATTTTCCACTACTATACCAGTAAGTTGCTAATTATTCTAACTAAATGTGGGTAAATTAGCAAGCTAAGGGTTTGAGAGGCATGCAGTGTGTCTTCCTTCTTGCTGTGTGTATATTCCAAGTACCTTAATTATTATTTGACTACCTCTTTTGTATTTATTTTTTTTGGGTGTTTTATATTATGCCATTTAACTGTTTGATAGATTGGGCCACTCAAGGAATACCAATTGTTCACTCAGACCCTCAACATTCTCAGCACTAATTTAATGGCCTTGAAACACAGAGCTACAAGCTATGTTTAGTTATGTTTGGCCCTACACACATTATTTAACCTTAAAAACCTTCACAGTAGTATTCCAGTCGTGAAAGAGCTTTCTTTCCCTTCCACCCGCCCCCCAATTTGTTACTCTTACCTAATAAAGATCTTCTCAAATGCAATGTCTTTAAATCCACAGCTGCTAGGAAGACTGTAGAAAGCCTGTGACCACCAGGTGCTTACCTTATTCTTGTACTGGAAGATTTTCTTTTGCTAATTTCCCATTAAACTTTTAATGAAGCATTTTTGTTCAGAAGGTGGTCAAAAGTAGTTGGTGCTTTTATAAAGAGCAAACACACATATGCTCTCCCCCCACCCAGTTCTAGTAAATAGAAACCAGTTGCTGTTTGTGCTCATGTCCCCAGCACCTGTGGGAGCTGTTATCAAGGCAGATGGCCAAGAGGAGGATGAAAGGAAGACGGATGAAGGAAAGAAGGAACCAGACGGACAATCTAAGATGGTATTCATCTAATTCTTCACGGTTCTATTTTTCTGTTTCTTCCCTTCTGTCTCTCTGTCTCTTCCAGACTGAAAATCCGTTGCCCCTTTTCAAGACATTTTACAATTTCACAAGAAAACTAAATAAAAACATTAACTCTGCTTTTATGTAGCTCAAAATGGTGAGCAAAATAAGAGTTCAATTATAATAGTGAAAATGCCAAACACTTTAATTCCTGAAAAAAAGGGCTTTCTGGTTATGTAACTCTCCCATCATATAGGCAATTCTTTTTTTCACAACAGTCCAACAATATCTGGAATTTATTTTCCTCAGTTCCTGATCACCCCTGCCTTTTATCTCTGTTTCTCAACCTCCTTACTCCATTCCTGAAAGCTGTTCTAATACACATGTAAACCATTACTAAAAAGCATATAATTAGACTTAAATCAATAGCTGGATATCTGGATTGTGCAGTGGCAAAAGTCAGGCAATTCACAGAAATAGTCCCTGAGGGATATCCTCTGCTGCTCTACAAGGTTTTAGGTTTTACTTTCTGCATTTTGACTGATTAATACAAAATGTATCTTGGCATTTTTGCTGCTTATAATGAAAAAGGTTTGCAACATTCAGCAAGATAGACTTACATTTGCCCAATATTTCTAATACAAACACTACCTTAAATTTTCTGAATTACCACAACAGATTTTTATTATTTCACACACCCACACATTCTCTGTTGGTAAAAGCAGTAGCTGTTTAATGTTTTTAAATGAGAATTAAAAATCTGTTTATTTGATTTAATCAGCTCATTAAGCATTCTCTTTGTTGCTCTAATCCCTTGAATGGGGATGTCAAGGCATGTGATAGCACACAGCCGTGACAGTAATCTCAGGAGGTTATCTATCGCTGCCATTTATAATAACTAATGCATTTTAGTGCTAACGAGACAGCCATTCTCATTACAGGGGAAATCTACTCCTCCCCATGCATAAGAGAAAGAGCAGCAGCTGGCTTTGGGCAAAGAATTATGGAGGTCTTTTGGGTATAGAACCCATTTACAAAAAGGGAGCTGGCTCTGTAGCCCTCTGGAAAGGCCCAGTCACTCCATCTCATCTTTTTGTTCAGCATCTAGACTAAGGAGCAAATAGTAATTGTCTCTTAGTTTACTTTCCTCCTGTTATACCACCTTCAGAAGCTGCCATGGACTTACTGCTCTACTCTGCTACTGAGTATGAGTGCTATGGGACTTACCAGGAAAAAGCACCTGCCATATCCAGTCATGGATATCTTTCAAGATATACCTGCACATGGCATATATAACATTAGACTTTGAATGAATAGGTGTATGAAGTAAAAATCATGCCCATTTTTACTTCAAAGATCAGAACCTTCGATTAGCCTACCCTGCAAAAGAAACTCTTTTCAGAGTTGTTTAGCACCAGCAAAGACCACCAGAACTTTAATCAGGGAAAACGTCTTTTAGCTGTTTCAATCTAATTTTAGTTTCTTGCACAGAAAACTAAATGCTTTTGTCCACAACCAGTGAATACATCTATGTAAAAGCTACGTTAGGGTAAAAGATACTGCAACTGCAAAGACAATTTTTTTCTCTGGAGATGAAAATGTAGGCTGTCTCACTTATTAAGAACAACTGCTATGTTTTTTTAAAGTTTCCTCCTATTCCAGTTTCCAGTTCACTACTATAATCTTTCCTTATAGTCACCCTGCTTCTCTTTACAAACTTATCAGTGTCTGAAGTTGTACTTTATGATGAACAAGAAAAATCTACAATCTTCAACGGATTGTGCAATGCTGATTAGCATTAATTTGAATGATGTGTGCACTTGACAAGGCAGGCAAAATAAGTCAATATGGTTATCATGAGTGTTCAGTCAATTGGTTTCCAGAGAACTACACAATTGTTTCAAGTAAGGCAATTTTTGCCCCTTTTCATAAGCTATTAAGATAGAAAAGAGTTGAGTCAATATCCTTCAGCCTTGAAGAGAGATGATGACTAGGCTTTCTCACCAAATTGCAGCCCCAAATTTCAAAGAGCAAAGGAAAACTAGACTGCAAGGGCTATCATAGAAGGACCATAAAGTCTTTCAGGGTTTATCACTGTCAGGTTTGAATTGTGTGGGGTTTTTGTTTTTTTTTTTTCCAAATCCAACAGCTACTTGCATTAGTAAAATTTAATTTTCTTTTATACTTTATCTTATATGGAGCATGTGGTTGCCTTTACCTACTCAACTGAAAACGCTTCTGGGATTTCTACTGAAGCTTAAGTCTGCTGCCATTATTTAAACATCCATATTCATGTTTATGCTTCTTGGCTGCAGAAACATTGTGAAAATATCAATCACTAAAGTCCCATCTCAAAAAAAGCAGCACAATATAACCTCTGTGAAATGATTAGGTCCTTGCTAATTGCAGCTTGTGGTAGCAGGACAAGTTCTGTTCAGCAATATGTAGAGAAATAATAAATTCCTTAAATGCAGCAGTTACCTGAGAGCCATACACAGTGTCACTGATATCAGAACATGACCATAAATAGGAGCAGATGAGAAAGCACATGCAGGGATGCTTATCTGTTTTTCCTAGAGGTGACATCTAAAAGAGCTATTATTACAGAACTGAAAAAATAAGTTTGAAGAAACATGATATCCAAATTCCTGTTGACTTCTCCTAGAGATGAACCTCAGAGGCTGCAGAATCAGACTCCCATTTTTCAATGTGATTAATGGATGCTTTTAAGCCTTTATTTGCTAACCACATGATCATATAGCCCAATGCAGCAACCACAGATACCACAAATTATTTTAAAAGAAAACATAATTTCCATGCCACATTTTTTGAGAGGCGCATTTTAATGGCTGCTCAGTCTGATGATTTGGATATCATGTCCCGTCTTTGAAGAGGGCAGCATTCTGCACAGGTAATTGCACTGACTGGAAACTGCATCTCCCCATCAGAACTGATTGAGGAATTCATTCACTCCATTTGGTGGTTGGTTTGGAATCAGCTTGGGTCCCTGACTCACTCCATTAACTAAAGTCAGGTCACCTCCTGGTAGAATATTCAGGCCTTCTTGAGCAACAGAGAAAAAATACGTGAGCAATTACAGTTAGCATAAGTGTCAATTTAATCACAATGTAGTCTAGGAAGAATGAAGTTATTTCATAGATACCGGTTGTACACCCTCAAAAGAACTCACATGCAAGAGAAGTTGTTAGGTAACAAATCCAGGGGGGTAGAAGTGGCACGCACTAGATTTGCCTTGTGCAGTGAAGTGTGAAGGGAGGGTGAGCTTCTTTTCCAGCTGTAATGAATTCCATGCAAGCACATTAACAAGCCACTTACTTCTATTCTGATTTATCTTTACCATCAATTAGATAACTTTTATTTATGCCTTAGGGCTGTGCTGTGTTGGCACTCGCTGTGCACTCTTACCCCTGTGAATTTATTAGCCAAAGATGTAATTTAATCAGTGATTTCAATTTACCACCAGCAAATCACATTTACTGTCATTATTTCTGATAATGTTTTCCAACCATGTGGTGCTTTGTTGTGTGTCACTTTTAAATAGTGTCTTCGGTATTGTCAGCCTGGTCACATTAGGCCTCAATCTGTGCCAAAGAATGAGCTAGCTTCCTGAGTTCCACCTCTCTACTACTCCACAACATATCACACGTGTTAAAAACATAGTTAAATTTTAAACTAATGCCCCAGGACAGAGGCTTTTCTACCTCAATTATAGTTTTGGTACTTTCTGGATACTGGTCCCAGTGGTCTCAACAAAATGATATCAACTCTCCCAATGATATCAACTAAACCTGTGTGAGTCGGGTAAGGATGACAAAAGATAACAGAGCCACTGCTTTGAGCTTCCCCTCAGGCACCTCTTATCGTTACTTTGCAATATTAACATTCCCAGTGAATGACTGGCATGTCTAGGACAGGAGCTGAAGTAGCCAAGGAGCAGTTACCACAATAAATATGCCATCTGATTTTCGAGGTTATTCAAGTTGGTTATGCCAAAAAGCCTCTCAAGTGGCTTCCAGTTTGAAGTACCTGCAGCAGGAAAGGCTTAATGAAGCTCCCACCTACCAATGCTGCTAACAGCCTTGCTTGGGGGATGAACCGAAAGAGGTGAGAAGGGCCCTAAGCCACAACAAAAGAGGCCCCTACAAGGGATCCTACAGGCTCTGTAAATATTCCTCAGATATTTTCTAGGCCTCTATTTGCAACTTAAGGCTAATTTCCTTAAAGGCTTAATTCCTTTGTCACCTGCTTTTCTGTGGCATGGGGAACCAAGGATCATTGCAATTTTTTAATACATAAAACAACAAAACCAAAGGAAGACTGAAGCACTTCTTCCCTATAAACATGACATTTATAATTTTTAAAATTCAGTTCAGCATGAATATTCAACTGTTTTGCATATAAGCTCAAGGCACTGAACAAAAGGGTGCTGCAACAATGGTCTTCAAAAGAAAAGAAAGGAAAAACATGAGACTAATGGTGAAAGATGAATAAATAATGAATCAATTAGGACTTAAAAGGTGTACTCACTTATTAAAACCAGTTTCTCTCATCCCAACATTTCATGATTCTCTTTGTTTGTTATTAAAATTAAAACACTGATTACAGATTATTATTTCTAGATAATTTGCTATGTGTATAACCTGTAATTCAGATGTTAAACATCAAGCTGTTACTGAAGAGTATTTTGTGTTTTATTGGCTGTGTTGGGTAACCATAATTTTTTACTGTGGTTTTATTTACTCTACTAAGGGTTAAGAGTTGATGTGGTTAATGCATCTCAAAATATATGAGAAATAAACCTCTGAATAACAGTATTTACTGTTATTTACTTTAATGAGTAAAGACTGTTAATAACTGCAGTGAGTGAAAGTACTTGTAAGTATTACTGTCTATTTGTTCTACAGTTTAGTTCTTCACATGCACATTTATAATCAGGAAGACTTATGGAAAGCAAAGCAAAACTAATCCATTAGGTAATATTCAATTGGAATGTTCTTTTCCTGACGTTCAAAAGACTTCTTAACATGGTGCAAATAAGTGACAATGAAAATACCCATTCTTGAAAGGAAAGAGATATTTAAATTCATTTGGGCAATCTGAATGTTTTCTGTAAATGAGATTTCAAATGTAAAACTTACCACACCTACAGCATGTCTATAGGGTTCACAAGGCTCAGTCTTATTACTTTAAATAACCTGTGTCAAATCCTCAGATGCACCAACCTGCCTTTTTGGCAGGTCAATAAGGACAGATTCAGCAGACTGTCCTGCCTGGCACTCCTAAACGTCACCTTTCTATCACCCAACACAACTAGTATATTAAAGGAAATAATATGGTCAGGGCTCTGTTTTACTAAGTATTGTAATCAAATCAGACACAGAACAGACCCCGAAAAGGATGACTAGGCCCACATCAGCACAAACTTCATCAGAATCAGGAGCTGCAATCAAGCAATTTTTAGCAGTTAGAAATCTAGGCCACTGTCTTTACCTGCTTTTGTTAATGACTTTGGTTATCTGCCTGCTATCACCACCAAACTCCCAAAATCAATTAAAGTTCCAGATTAACATTCTTTACAATAATAGAGTAGAAAGACCTTTCAATTCCATGGAAGAGTCTTTAAGGTGAACTAAAGCCAATGGGGTAGGAATAAAAACCCTTAAAAGTCCTCAGAGGACAAAACATGATTCTCTCTATAGCTTACTTCTTACACAGCATACAAAATAGTTCACAGCATACAAAATAGTGTAAGGGAATTGTGTCTGATTTGCTACAATTTGAATTCCTTACTTGTTTGATCTTTTATCTGTAACACACCACAAATAAAGTTCCATACAATATACTTATTTTGTCCTAGCATTCATCTTCCCATTGAAAAACAAAATAATCCTTTTCTAAGTGTTTCTAAGGTTGAGTCTTGCTGTATTTAATAAAGGAACAATGAATTAAACAAACAAACAAACAAACAAAGTGCCAAAAAAGAGTGACAAATCCCCCAGCAAAACCAGTTTCAGATCTTTCCAGATATCCAGATGGCACTATCAGCTGGGCAGCAAAACTTTCCTGCATTATGTGCCTTCAAAACTCAGAACACCTAGGTGTACTCATCATACAGTATAGCCAGAATAATCTCAGTGCTAACCAATAATAAATTGCGTATTACAGATTTCAGAGGTATTACCACAAAGATAACCCTTTGTACTTCATCACTGCAATCAAAATAACATTCAAAGAAATAATTTAACTTCTGGACCTCTCAGAGGAGTGAAAACAAATTCTATTCCATTCTCAGAAAAATTTTGGCAAGAGAATCCATTGTTGATCAAAGGCCCTATGTATTTAGGATTTGCATACATATTATGTGTTATCTGAGGGAGCTACTAATGCTAGTAAGATCCATAAAGCACAGACTAGTAAAAAGGTTATCTCCTTCAATACTTAAAGAATAAAAATGGCTTCATCAAAGTCATCAAAATGCAAAGGTAACACAGCACCTCAGCAGCTAAATAGCGCATCACTTCCACCTGCATTCTGCCTCTTAAATGACACATTTCTAACACAATTACTAAAGTAACAATATACTGCAAGGCAGCACAAACTTTTTGAGGGTGTGAAGAACTCTTATCTCCCACAGAGGACACTGGGAAGTGGCTGTTCTGTGCTCTGCACCTTGAAGGATTGTGCCTGGAAGATTCACTTAAAACCAATGGGACCTGGCATGTCCTAACACGGTGATCCTTGGATGGTTAAAACACACATGAATAGGGACACAGTGAAAAAGCTAAGATGCTTTTTTGATTAGAGAAATGAAATGGCATGAAGGCAAGCATCTGTTCAGAGGAGGACCATGCACACAGTCAGCCAGAAATAGAGAATATGTAAAGACAGCATGCTTGCTTCTGGATTACATTTTTTTAATTAAATATGGCACTGCAAAGCTAAAAGCTTCACAAATTAGTTTCCTTGGAGGGTCTTCAAAAACTTGGACTTCCAAAGCACAATATGTACAAAATAAAAAACGTTCATCTTACAGAGTTCTTTGTAAAGATGTATGAAAAGGAAGCTCAGTCTAATTCACCACTTAGGCAGTTAAGGAGTGCTTCTTTCAGCATTCCTCTGTGGTCTCTGTCAATCCCATTATTCTTAATAAGATAAGGATGGCTTGACACATGTTTCATTTTCTGTAATGGTCAAAATTGGTGATGCTGGAAAAGCTTTTCAGGCACATGACCTCCCTCTATCTAACTGCAAGTCAGCTCTTGTTTACAAGTGCTGGTATTGTGCTATGCTGGTATCATTATCTATATTATCTGCAGCACAGGCTGCATTATAGATTTATTTTATAATGATTTTTTTTTCCTTTGGATGAAAATTCTGTTCGCATGATACCTCAAAAAAAACCCTCCAGACAAAACAATATTGGCATTTTTTAAATTTTCCAACCTGTTAACACTAATAGTACTTCATATTTCTGCCACGAGTCATTCACTGGTACCCAAGTGCTATATGAACAGTAATTAATTATGTTTCTCAACATGCTGGTGAGGTTCATCCTAACAAGAGATTAAATGACATATTCAAGGATGCAGAAACAAATCAGTGATTCAGATGGAAGGTTTGAATCCTGGGTTCCTGCTTCTTGATGACCAACACTTCCTCTCCTTTTGCTGGAGAGAAATAATCATAAAAAATTTAATGAGTTATCTGTTAAACATCTAATTGTGCATTGCATAGACTACCAGTACCAGTGTGCGTAAATACATCGCCACCCCACCATTTCATCTTCACTCCAAGACAAGTAACTTCAGCAATAATGAAAAAGGAGATGTATCAGAAAGAGATCAAAGGTTAATTGTTATCACATTAGACTCTAAAAATATGCTCCCCTTTAACACCTCATGACAGATGCCAGAAAAACAGACAGAATCTGCCACAAGGGAAGAAAAGATGCTAATTTGCAGATAAGCCAGCTATAGTCTACACTAATAAAGTCAGTTCTTGTTGTTTCTTAATAACGAGCTGTCAGACAGTGGGATTACAGCATGGTTCGACACCAAACTACTTACAGAGAGCCACAGTTTTGTGACGACGCTTCTCCTTCACTCCTCTGGGATATTTCAATTCCATTACATTTAAAATGGAACCCAATTTCCTTGGTAGAACAAACCAACTTTGAGACCCTTAATGTAATTCTGTGGGGTGAGTGGGCATGAGGGAAACCACTTCATAAGGAAACAAAATCACATTACTAAATCATCATTTCTCACAAATACACTGCCTACTCTGCCTGGTACCCTCCCTTCTTCCCCTTGCTCCAGGGCACAAGACAGTACTATGGAGTACATTGCCTCATGAATCTTCTTCAAGTACCCAATTATCCTGGTGCACCAGACTTGTCATTACAATGACAGCTGTGTGCAGCATGCAGCACATGCTGTCAGAGGTGAAAGATTGTACACGGGCATCCTGCATTTCCATTACAACATGGAAAGGAAGACAGACACAGACATGCGCACACGCCAACAAACAACTTTGCGGAAGATGCTGATTAAAAGCAGAATTTAAGATCCTTTTTTTTAAGAGGCAATATAATTGCCAGGCATTCCAGTGCTGTCTGTGCCTCCAGCAATAGTCCTCTTGTGTATTTTTTGTCATGATAATCGATTAGGTGGCATAAGTACATTTTGAGCACTTTTTAACAGAGTTGAATAAAGCATTCCATCAGCCTGAAGTTCCTCCAGAAGAATTAAGATTCATATTTTCTTTCCTCGGACCAATTTTCTTCTTTTCAAAAAGTAATTAACTCATCACTTTTCACAAACAGAGACTCAACCACAAAATCCCACAGGATATCTCCACGGTGCTGGATTAGTTGTGCTGGTTTAAATAGCCTCCCATGTATATAAAGGTGCTCAGGAGTGATATAGGACACTCACCCTCTAGGTGAACAATACTGGCTAAGCACAGACATCTGACCCAGGACACATCTGGCGAACTGAATTGTGATGGATCAAACCTGGCACTCACATGGCGGGAAGTAAGCCCTCTAAACATATGTTCATGCAAGGTGACATATTCCCTCAGTTCCTACTAATGCCAATGAAAAACATACCCTGGAAATATCACAGTCAATATCTCACTGCATCAGGCCTTTTAAGGACAAACCTGCAGGACAGATGAGTGGTTGCAGTTCTTAAGAATGTGCTGCAGATTTTCTAATTACACAGTGTTTGGCACTTCTGTTCTGCATCTCACTTCCTCCTTCTTGAATTACCCCCAGCAATCCCTTGCCAACTCTTCACTTGATCATGCAGTTGATTACAGCTGTAAATACAAACATCCCTTTTCCACAACCCATCATTATTAAGAAACCAGATGGTACAAAAATACCTAGAATAAAAGTGAGGTAGGGAGATTTCTTCTTCCCTGAGTAATGGATTTTCTATTTTAAACCAATGTATAATAAGCTTGTAGAAAACAATAATTACAGAGAGTTAAGGACTTTTTTCTAAAGACAAGCAGGTTGAAAAGTGTGTAATAACTCCTAATTCAAAATTAATTTAATCTAAATTAATAGACACAAATGGAAGCAACCTGAAACCCCTGGTCAAGTATTCCAATACCAGCACTTGAGAAGATGTATCTTTCCAGTCTGAAATGGAAGAGAAAGGGAGCAGCTGCAGAGAGAGAAGGGAAGTAAGCAGAGAACTCCCACCTCTCTCCTTTGCAAAGTGGGAATGAGGTGTTTATTACTCAGCATCAGCTGCTTACTTTTCACAGGATGATATAACACACAAAGCTTCTGAACACAATCTAGAGGTAATACCCTGTGCAGACACAGAGCATTTATGTTTATAGAGGACATGGGAGGCTGAGGTTATGGGGAGTCAGTGCAGAAGCCTTTAATCCCATGTTGCACATAACTAAAGGACAAACATCAGCTCCTTGGAAGAGCTGTACAAAATCTGTGCTCTGAAATCAGTGTCCTGTCGTGAAATATGATAGTGCTGTTCTCCTGTTTGGATAACACCACTCCTTACTGAACAATAAGCACTCAGAAAGCAGCCTCTCTCTCAGAGTCAATTACACAGAAGACAAAAAAAATGTGTAGACATGGAATAAGCACTGAAAGGTAAGGATTCAGTAAAATGTTAAAAAAATAGGAACGGAAACACTCTTCAATATCAAACATTTAATCCTTCATAACTTTTCTCCACTGTAAAGGCCCAGGAGCATCACTCTATCACCTTTTTAACAGCATAGTCACATCAATGTCAACAACAGACTTAAGCCTGTGAGAAAAAAGATCTTTGGAGATGGTGTGGGAATTATGACAGTGAGATAAGGGAGTGAAGAAGGGTGGAAAAACAAATAACAGCAGCAATAAGAAAGTGAGTTCTAAAAAGCTAAACTCATTATTTGTGTAGTATCTTGTAGGAGCAGCTCTGACAAAAAGCAAACCCAGCAGTTCATCTGACGAATAAAAAATATGCATAATTTTTACTAGTTGTGAAAACTGCAGCTGTTTTATAGCAGAAGGTTATGAATTTCCATATGGTTTAGATTATTATAATTTCTTTTAAAACCTACATCAAACTAACAACCAATTATAATTCTCATCTCTCTGATGAGAATAATGACATTTTTCTACATAACGTGAATTGATTTCATTTTAAATTATGCATTATCATTTTTTTCACAAAAAAACCTAATACTTATAAAATTTTGCAAATGCATGGCTTATCATATATTCCTAAAGCAAATAGCCTCTGTGAAGCTGCAAGGTCAGAGGCACAGAATGCACACATGATCATGTTAGTGGCAAGAAGGAGCTATAAATATCTTAATTAATTTTATTACTAATCTTACTCCCAAGCTCCTTTCAAGTTAGCAAATCATCTTCACCTTGCTGAAGCTTTGTGAGTGGGAGCTGGAGGATGTGACAACTTTTCTGTCATGAGGATATGCTGCATAATACTAATACCTGTGAAGATGGTAGGAAGGCAGAGAACACTTGTCTTCAGCTTTTCAAGGGCATTTAGTGCGACTAAGTTCTGGCTCATCTTAGCTCTGTAAAATTTCTCTTATGCTTAAGATTATTTTTTTTTCCTTAGCATTTATTAGCCCTCTGAACGTTAAATCATCTGCAATTCTGGCTTTAAAAATAATTTGGATAGCCTGGGATTAATAGTCTTGAACAATGTTGTGCATTTTGGTAAACACATATGAATATCTTTCCAACGTGCTGTGTAGGGAACCAGAGGTGCTAAAAGCAACTTCCATTCTGAAAAGCAACACTTTAAAATTGGAGTTTATGCCTGAGTTTTTCAGAAAGTCAAAAACTAATGTACTATATCTTAACAAACAAAATGAGAAATTCAGAAATCACTTGGTGATAAAAGGATCAATTTACTTGAAAGGGAGAGGAAATTACTCACTGAATATCTATTCCCTTGCACTTCTTCACATACTCATATACCCAACAACAGAAATTAAAAACACCACACTGGGAGATGAAGACCTCAAATTACCAGAACCCATGGGACCATTCACAATCTGTGAACCACTGATATTAGCAGATTTCCCTGCACACCAATAAAGATCTATCACAGCTCACTTTCAGAAAGATTTCTTCCTTTAATGTTGATTACAATTGAGCCTCTGATTTTTGAAGACAAGCATATTATCCCAAGTCTGCCCTTCCAATACTCTTACCATTATTCAAATTACTAATGGCATTTTAAAGGCCCAAAGTAATTCCTAAAATATATTCTAAATTATTTCATACAACAAAAGCAGTTTACCAATGGAAATAACTGTCTTCTTGATTTGAAGAGAAAAAAAAATCCCACATATGATTAAATTTTAACACTATCTAAAATAATATTCCCCCATTAGACACATTTTCTTACCTTAAATTAGGAGTAATTATTATTGCTGTCAATGTTAAAAAGAACCCCAAACAACAAAAAACCCAAAACTAACAGAGGTTAATTGAAAATGGGAGAAAAAAGTTGTAACCAAGATGTTCTGCTTCATTAAAACTGATAGTGAATGCCCTGTTTTTATAGAGAATTATTTCAAGCCTTTCAAAATTCTTCTGTAGAGCATGCAATGCTGGCATACCATGGTGCTGTCAGGTGCACATTGTCAGTTTGACCTGATAATGTGCTTCAACAACAAACAGCTACCTTTTGCCATCTTCCAATTTCCTTCAATCTATTATGCTTTATTTCAGTATTTAAACTCCACTACATAAATCTACTCAACTGATACTATAGTCCATATTCAGGAGACTGGGATGTAATCTGAGGAGTGTTTGCAGGCCAAATATTCTAATAAACTTTATATGCACAAGTGAATTCATAATTTTAGCTGATTTATCAAACTGTTAGAAAAAGCCTCACTGCACCTGGAATGTATCAGCTATATTCTAAATAGTAAAATTCTACTCCTATGAGAAGTGTTAAATTCTGCAGATGGTGCTTGTGCAAGTGGAACTTCTCTGACAAACCAGCAATATTTTGGGGCTCTAACAGAGCCAAATTGCTAAAGAACCTACAGTCTCAGAGGACTAACAAGTGAAGAGCCTTCACCCCCATGGGTTCCACTGAGCCCAAAGAAAGAAGTAACACCGTAAACTACCTGTATTATAGGACCATAAGGGAAAGTTCTAAACAAGGATTTGGGTCAATGGGTCAGGACTTGGAGGGCACTTCTAAGCATTCAGTAGAAGAAGCTATATACTGTGACAGCATGTGCCTTCAAATTGATGCAGCCATCTTCTGCTGCAGAAATAGGAAGGCTTTATTCTCTAACCCCATGATAAAACTACTGGTGGGTAAATCCTTAAAAGAAACAATTTATACAGAGGAAACACTGCTGCTACCTACTGCTTGGGATAATACGCAGCACTAAAAAGGTCTTCATTATTTTATCATATCATTGTAATAATTTGAACTGGCAGAAGTTTAAAAAAAAATTCAGCATCATATTAGAAAGATTTGAATGTATTAGCAATGTAAGTCTTCTGGAAAATTGCCTTCATGCACAGACAGTCTTGTAATTTCCAGGTTCTCTGTTCTTCTCTTATGTGCCTTTTAATAATGCAACATATTTATACTGTCATGGCACAAAAACATTTATTAGCAGAAACATTTGATAGTAATAAAGCAGGAGGAAAGCCACCTTCCATCCTTAACTGTGTTGCAGAGCAGCGGCTCCGTGTTTTTTCCCATGCCTAGACTGTCTGTGATCTGTGTAGGAGCAGACCTACCAGTTTTCTTGATCTCCTTCTGCTCATTGTGGCCTCCACCTCAAATATTGCTCGATGGGATTGCAAAGCCATATGAAAATGTGGTCTGTGCCTTGCAGGGACACTCTGCATAAGCTCCCCAGAGTAGTTTAATCTTCTAATACAGGATTATAACATAAACCTTTATCAACACAATCAAATCAGGGGTGGGGAAAAATGAAGAAATTGCTCTATCTGCAGCAGAATTTCACTCTTAAGACCACAACTGTGTTATCAACATTTCATTTTGAAGTTTTTTAATTCAACCATCTAAGAAAATACATTCTGCATTTGTTTCCATCAGTCTGACATTCAAGGACACTCGCAGAGCAAAAAATACGCAATTCCATTTGGTGCAACTGATAGGCAATAAAAGTAAAGGTAACTTATGAATTTTGAATCTAATCACAACACATTGCTAAGATGACTGACATAAAATGGGATATGGCTTTTTGAGATACTTTTCTACCCCATTTACGGTAAACAGCAGAAATGCTTTTAGAATTTAGGGAATGCTAAGGCTGTCCAGAAACGATTCTCAATTTAAATTCTATTGCCATTTTTAAAAAGCTGAGGTGGGAATAGAAGATAAAATGCCTGTATCCGAGGAATTACCTCCAAAAAATAGCAAAACAAATTATGACATGTAGCACAGGTTGACCAACTGCTTCTCAGTCATGGCCTGGGGCCAAGCATTGCTTGTCCATTTGTTTCACACTAACAGCTGGACACTCTTATGCATGGTAAATGGCTTTCCTAATGAATTATGCTTAACAATATAATCTACAGATCTCCTCCAAGACCAAAATGGAAACACCACGAACACTTGAGACACTTTATAGGCTGAGACTAGTCTCCTTTTCTTCAAGGGCCCACACAATAGAGGTGCACACAGCAATTATTTCTGGCCACATGAAAGGAGATGGGCTGTGCAAGTTCTCTCCAAAAATGGGGAAGGAAAACAAGCCTTCTAGCAGGACTGGCTTCACCACAGGGCTGCAGAAGGAAGCACACACAGCTGCAGCAGAGTGCAGCAATCTCCAGGGTCAGAGGCAGATGTATGAGCTTCTCTCACAGGGGCGAGGGGTCACAGACTGAAAGAAAGGCCAGTGCCATCCTTCCAGCCTGCAGGATCTCATCGTAGCTTGGGAGAAACTGGACACAGGAGCCTGTCTCATGCACTGTGCTAGGCAGGAGGTGAAGGTGTGCATTTAAACGAGTTTACAGATGATGTAGAAATGGTGCTCTGGAAGTCCTGTCTCAGTGCCCTTGCAGACACTGCTTTGTCTTTGCTACGACTCTGAGTGATATTGTTTCTGGCATCCAGTACACCTTGAGGGTTTAATATCCTTTTCTCTCCCCTCCTTGTCCTGTCCATGTATGCTCCTACTTCACTGTGGTCTGTAATTTAAAGATATAGTTTAAGATATTATATCTGTCTTAAAGAAGAGTATGGCAACTCATCAGCTTTCTTAAACATATTTTTCACATATCAGAACTTAAACCTCAGCTACACATCAAAAGACTTTGCTCCCTTTTGCAAGAAATAAACTATTATCATGCAACAATTGTTATGGGGCTTTTTTAGTTAATAATTTTAAGGACATAATAAAAAGCATAAAAATTAAGACTTATTTTTAAAAGGACCTGAAATTTTCAACTCATCTTTATTGATTGTTGCCAAGAAATCTGAGTCCTTCAAAAAATGTCAAAACAACCCATTAGCCATCTAATAAAAAGCAATGTTGGAAAGATCTCATAACTCAAAATCTCCACAGAGGTTAACAATGTGCACAGTGATACATGAGTTCTTGTGTACGTGTGTGCTCTGAAAAGAGGCAACACTCGGTGAGGAGGGTCTCTTTATCCAAACAATATTATCTCTTATCTGAGCAATAGTCTCTAAAAATAACTCAGAATAGAGAGACAGCAGTAGCCTAGAAAAATAAAATTAGTAGAAATAGTCCTTGATTACACCTACAGTAGTAAATTTTTCCTGTGCCATAGAATGCTCCTGGGTACTAAGCCTTAGTGGTCTCTACTACTGAATCACTAGAATATCCTTTTGGGCTGTGATGACCATTGTGTTCCCTAACAATTTCCTGCCACAGTTCAGGGGTTAGTACACACTGAAGACTGTTTCTAACAGGCAGTCTGCCTACAGCCATGCTGGCCCTACTTAGGAGAACATGAAAAGTGTGTGAAAATGTATTACGAATGTATGGATATACCATCACAGTTCTGGCATGTTTAATTCAGTAATGACAGTGTGTGTCAGTTATAGCAGATCCCAAAGGTTGATCTAAATACATTCAGAGCAAGCTATTAATAGATACTATGTTCAGCAAAAGATGTTTCAATTTTTTGAAGTACATGTTTAACTTTGCACAGCTGGTATGTCTAAATAGCTGCCATAAATGAAGACAAAAGATATGAACCGTACTAAAAAAACAAAATTTACTGAAAAATTTGCTTAAAATTTCGAGTAAGTGCATTAGAATCTCTTTCTGGACTCAGCCTGTGAAAATTTATTTCCAAATGTAATTAACACAGTGGGAAAACATTAGTTCAGGGTAAAGATCTTTGTTAACAGAAAGGAGGTTCCTACAGCAGTGATCTTTTTATATGGTTGATGCCCAACCAAAGAAAAAAAGTTCATTGCATTTGTGTGGAATAAACCAACTACTGTAACACTGTAATTGGTATGAATCCAAGGTCACTACTTTCTGAGCACTGAATGAAAATAACCGATATGAAAACAGAGATTCAAGTAGTGTGCTGCTACCAGATGTATACTGTCTGTGTTGTTTTTACTTGTTTAGGATATAAAGGGAGTTTTGTTCTTCAGAAGAAAAGAGGATTGGCAACATTCCACCAAATATGCTTATGTGCTGCAGCTCAGGGGGCCAGTCAGTAACTTTATTTTGCTTTTGTTTTGTCTTTACATAAGGGCCTCCATATGCTTTACCAACATATCCATATGCCTTTTCCTTTTCCTCTGAAAAAAAAAAGGGTTTTTCTTTTTTTAAACTAACAAAAATTTTGTTAACATTTATCTGATGTGAAATGAAAACTTAAAAAAAATCTAATCAGTTTTATTTTCTTCTCTGGAAGCCCACAAACGGATAAGCTTTTGCTACTGTTCTGAGTTTTCAGAAGTCAGTTCTATTACTTAGAGTGTAGCACATGATATGTCTTAGAGAATTTGGGACAGAGTCCTCTAAACATTATCTCTTCAACACATATGGCTAAATTCCCTCTTCCAAGAATATATAAACATATTGGAAAAGCATGCTCATCAGAAAAAAAAAGTTATAGAAATTTGCTTGAATGTTTGTCTTTATTAATACTGTTTTTGCTAAAACTTTTAAAGCAGTGGACTTAAAGTTACCAATAACTACTATACTAGCGGTTTATTACATTCAACTGTACTTTGTCCAAGCCATGCATCTGCTGTGCATTTCTTTTTTGCTTAGATTTTACTACTAAATAAGAATATGGAACTGAGTAATCACAAGTAAATTATTTTCTTGCAAAATCTCTCTTTACTACAGCCTCTTTCTTAAGCACATCCAAATAATACTTGTTTGGACACAGAGGAGAAAGTGCTAAGTGTTTATCAAAACACAGAATTAATTGTAGATTTTAGAATTTGATATGGAAAATAAATATGTGATACTTGAGAGACAGACCTTCTTGTATGGAATAACTTCTCATCATATAATTGGGGTGTCTGTTTTACACATATTTAAAGTCTGTTTTAATATATCTACTCCTGTTTTCCATCCTTTATGTTCTTTTTTTTTTCTTTTACAATCCTTATATAGATATAACTTTAGCTATCTTATTACTCAGTGACTTTTGGTGAGTTCATATATATGTATAACCACTGAAAGAGCTACTTAATATGTAAAAAAAGGATTTCCTTACTCATAGGTGGTGAGTGACTGCAGCTGGTCACACATACACTTAACAGCACTAACTCTTGGAGACAGAGAAGTTAAAACACAAAAGGCTTTCCTCCTGCATGACAATAATATCTTTCCTATTGTAAAAGAGCTTTTATGTTACATAGCTCTGTTACAGTCTGCCTGTGTTTTGGATGTTTTCTTTTCCAAGGCTTAAACCCCTGCAAATTACATTTACTTTGCAAAAAAGTGCAAAATATATAAATACACAGAATATGACTTACTGTGACAGATAAATTCTTATTTTATTCTGAATATTCTGGCATTTCCTTATGAGTTTTCCTTTCCCATGTTGTCTTTTCCACGATACATGCATGGAAAAGGATCTCACAAAGGCATTGCCACTGAGTAACAAGACCTTGTAAACTGTAAGCTGGATTATGCAGTCAGGCAGCTACATGGAGATGAGAAAAGAACAAGGGAATTAATACTTAGAAATTTCACTCTGCAAGTTTTGAAATAAAGAAATGACCAACATAGGGGAGTACCTACAAAACTACATTATTCTTGCAATGAAAACACACAATGTTTCTGCACAAATGCTTAAAGCTCCATTTCCCCTTAAAACATAGTTGATGGATGCTGGCAAAGTATCTCAACCATATCAAAATAAAAATACAACCAAACATGTTCATGTTCATAAGTCAACACAGCTCCTGCCCACCCATGACTTTTGCAGTAAGTCCCAATGACTCCCAAGAAGGCTGTGATTTCCATCACAGTGATGAAACAACCTCTCTTTCTTCCCTGTCTTAAAGGACAGGTTTTCTGTTAGTCCTGTCCCACTGTCCACTTACTCCTGTAAAAAAACCTAGCACATTCTGGTCACCACGAGCAAGTGCAATGGGAAATCAACACTGCTTGTGCCATTACAGCATTAACAGGGTTATCCTGCTTCTTACATTACACTACTTTAAGGGTCATGTTTGTGGAATAATGCAAACTTTCCTACTTCTTAGAGCAGCAATCCATAAATATCCAAGACAGCCAGAGAGAACTGCAGCACGTTTCACTACAAGAGCTCAGAAACAAGCACTACTCTGCAGTAACAGGAGGAATTAAAAGCCTCTGTGAAAACCCATAGCAGAAGAGAACGTATTTTACTCAAGTCTAACATTCAGCAACCACGTTATTCTGATGGTAACATAAAATGAAGTTAAAATAAATGTGCTTCATAAAAACTCAAGGCGAGGAGAAGAATCACAAAAAATACAGGGTGGCAGATCATAATTATTTCTTATGCAGTGACTCTGGTTAAAATAATTTGGGCTTGGCTTTCCATATATTCCTTTATAGGCAACAAAATAATAGCATCTCTAAGTGCTATTGACTGCTAATTGATTTTGGAAGGACTTTTTTTCAACTTTTTTTTTTTTTTTTAATAACCTGCACAATTAGCCTGCAACAGAATAATTTAGTCATAGACTTCATATCTTGCAAGCAAGCAAAAATTTATTTTGAAAAATCTAGAGAAATCAAACACAGAATTTTAAATACTCCTTTGACATAACCAAGAAGAAACAGTCCCTCAAAGTCCCTCAAACTTCAGAGAAGCTAAGAAGTGAGATACATATTGGTGAAAGGGTCATCTTTTCCATAGGTGCTGCCTCATATTTAGATGTTTGCTCAAAGACAACCCTTCTGAAGTCATTTGGTTAGAAAACTCTCCTGATAAGAGCAAGCTGTGGCTTTGAATCCCAGTAGTCTGTTAGGATGCTTCCAAGAAATTCTCTTTAAGCCTGGATTCCCCACACTCAAACAAAAACCAAAATCCGCTAGTAAGTTCATCTACCAGCAACAAGAAAAAATAACATTTCAAATTACTATACAATATCAGCGCTCTGTGCTTGAGAGCTCCTTAGCTCTTTGCTCCTCAGACAAGGGTGGTTCCAGCTGCATGTGGAAGAAAACAGAAGTATTTTAAACTTGCCATGAGGTACTAAAATTATTTTGCTTCACTTTGAGTCAGACTTGCAGAGGCTATGTTTCAGATGAACACAGCTTCTCTGTATCTCACTGCCTTGAGAGACCTGAAATGAACTTTTTCCTGTCAGTAAAATTATTCTGACTTTGCTTCGAGCAGTTTTTAACCCAGTTCATGGTGAATTGAATTTTCTTTGTCTAAACTACTCCTGTATTTTTCACAGTATATATAGGTCTGCTCTGCACTGCTGACAGACTTCACACAGTGGAAAATTTGTCTTGTGCCTTTGTCCTATTGTATGGAAAACTGAAGGGAAAGATGTTGAACTTCCAGTTAGATCTTTCAATGTCCACTAACAAAGTCCAATAATATTATACAATACTGCAATAGTAGCCACACCTTTCCCTGTAACACCTTTTTTTCTGCTTTTCCACTTTGTGCAAGATGACAAATCTACTGATTCTCACCATTACTTATACTTAAAACATCAGAGTTAGTTATCACTTCACTCTTTCCTCTACAACACAGCTGAGATGCTCCAATTCTACCGCTGCCTCATTCTTAGCATCTTCAAGACCCTGCTTGTACTTCCTACAGACAAGTCTATTACTCAGACCCTTATTAACCCTTAAGAATAGATAAGTCCTGTTCCTTGACTTGCCAAAAGACTCCCCTCATTCATGCAAAACACAGCTGCAATAGCCATCTTCCTCACCTGTCAATTTGATCATGTCAAGTCACTCCCTCTTTGAAGCTTTCCATTTCTATCACATCAAATTTAAGCTTCCTGTCATCACATTCAAAGCTTTAAATTGCCTGTCCCTGTCCCCTTGTTCCCTTGGCCAGTTTTCCTTATGCTCCGAGTTCCCTAGAGCAAAGAACATCCTCCTTGAACACTTGTAAAATCATTTGTTGTATGACAGAGGTTATTACCACAAATAAATCACAAACAATAAAAGACCCCACCAAACCTCATTTTTTATTTCACTGTTAATCTTGCAAGCTAATTTCTACAGCTCAGACACTAGTGAGATAAATTTCACTTTCCAGTTGACATCTGAAAAATTTCTAAATTATTGGCCTCAAAACCTCTCTTCCCAGAGTACCAGATAAAATTGCAACACGGAGAAACTGAGCAATATGCAGAATACACAGAAATTTTTTAAATAACAAAGTTGAGGACTAAAGAACCAACATAAACCTCTCCAAGGGAGGCTTACACAACAGTAAAGATTATGCTTTTGCTCCTAAATAAAATCCTATGAAGATTTTTATGGCTCTATGCACAATATATCACACCACAAACAAATTCCTTTACCACGTCACTCTGCAGAGTAGCGCTCTTTCTCAGGTGTCTCAAACTTGGAAGAAAATTTCACAATTGCTTTCACTGCTTCAAAAGGTTATTCTGCAGAGTAACCTCATGTGCTTTTTCATCTACTTTAATATAAAACTCATATGTAAGTAGTACACTTGTGTGGTGCTTGACTGACTGCAAGGAGAGTTCAAAACTGGAATAGCTGTGAACCTTGTTGCTATATCTTCCCCATTTTTCATTTCCAGTTTCCCAACACCTTGCTACAGATATTATGCAAAAAAAACTATTCTATACACCGGCTTCCTGTGAACAACTAGATTCTTAACATGACATGTTGAAAAAAAAAAAGAAACAATTATGCATCATCATCGAACTCTTCTCTGAGGATATGTCATTCTGAATTTGAGACAAGGGCTAACTAGCTGAAAGGTCCTATATCTGCTCTGAAGCACTTCCCTCTTTATGTGTATTCCAACTTTCCGTGTGTTAATTAAGACAAGCTCAATTTCCACTTGAGCTAACTTCAATATGTCAGCACCTGTAGCAGATTTAATCCCCTTTTCTGTAGCTGCCTTTACATCAAATGCATGCTGTATTTTTATCAATTCCTTGCTCGCTCATGACAGATTTAAACACCCACGACAGCTCAGCACAAAAGGACGACTCAAGCTTTTAAGAATTCCAGGAAGTGCCACTGGAAAACCTCCTTAGGCAACCACACTGCCCTACAGCCTTTACATATCCTCTGTGACAGTAAAAATACCTGTTGCTTCTATCACTACTCTGTCCTCTCCTTTTATTACTTAACCATTTCACTCACACACTGAAATTACTCTTCAATGTCTATAGTTCATAAAAAAAAATCAGCATCTGTTAAGTTCATGCAAATATTTTGGGCACAGCAGGTGGATTCAAACAGGAAAACATGCAATAAAAATGATTGTGCTTTTTTTTCTGCAGCAGCTACATTTCCACAGTCCTGCCATGAGTTCACAAAAAACTACAAAAAAATGCATGATGAACATGATGATGGAAAATCTGGTGGATGCATCTGATTCCCAGATATCTGCTACTACTGTCTTCTGTGCACCTTTGTTTCTTGATCTTGCCTTTATTTGCTCCTCTGGTTAAGATTCTGGGACATTATGAGCAAAGATCTGAAGTACACTGCTACTGCAGGAGGAGCTCCCAGTGTTGCCAACCAGAGCTGGCATTCCCCTGCTTTGATCCCAGTCATTTCATTTTCCCCTCATCTTCCTTTGCAGCACATCAAGTACTTTCTAATTTTGCACTGGGCAGACTCATTCCTCAGAAACAAAGCCTGAGCAGAGGAGCTAAAGAACTTCCTGCTGAATTAGCAGCCTAAACCTTTAAATGAAAAGTTAGGAGTCAAAGCTGTGGCAAAGGAGATGGGTAGAACCATGTGGTTTAGGAGCAGACAGGAGGAGCAGGGGAGGACTTGTCTCTACATCTCTCAAGGAGCTCAGCTGTAACACGTAATTGCCTCTCTAGGCTGTGACTCCACAGCAGGCTAAGCAGAACAGCTACTGCTTACTTGGACTTGTGCTTCACTGGCTTGGCGTGGTGAAATGCAGGCTTGGTGAAAACAAGAACTGTCAAATGTGAGTGGGATATGTCTGGCAAAGAAAGGGGCAGAATGCGACTGTGGAGACAACAGTGAGACCAACATAAATTCCTGATATGTGCTTGCAAGAAGCTTCCATTATTTTTCTGAGATAGGAACTTGTCTCATCTGCATTCATATGATACAACTTTAAACTCAATAAGGCCATTAAGTGCAATCACACTGGAAAAATAATAAAACAGATAAAATAAGATGTCAAATTGAACATGTCGCTTTATGATGTTTGCTGAACTAGCCACATTCCTAGTAAGTGATAGCATCAGATGCATCACAGATTTGGCTTAGAAAATACCTCAGTATATTTAGCAGATCTCATACAGATATTCAAAATGACAGAGTCCAGCATAAAATGCTTTCATTTTGGAAGATCTATGAGCATCAGGAAGACAGCTATAAATCCTTTATTTTTTGCTTCCAGACTATTTTTTCTAAGACAGACAGAAGAGATGCATCAATTTAAATACCCTACACTTATGTAGCAATGCGTGGGACCTTGTTTAGAAAACTGATGCTCTTTCTGCGACAATTTGTAACCCTTTTTAAAGGCTCTTCAAAGCTTAAATAAAATCTGACAGTTTTCTTCCTACCATATGTAGAGGTAATGAATCTATCAAGTCTCTTGAGGCAGCCAGCAATTATCTCTGACATTAGATACAACACACTTGCATTTAGCCACACAAACATAATTTTAACTATGGGCCAGAATAATTAAAACTTTCGAAGCTAGAATAAAGTAAAGACAGAACAGCTGGCAAAACGAAAACACGCTGCAAATAGATTTCAAAACTGCAATGTGTTGATTTTCTTCTGATTGCAGTTGTGGCACTTAAGGCTATCCATCAAAAGATGTTTAGTGAAGCAGTTTGGCCCATTCCACCACTGAATAGTTTGTGGTCCTGAAGACTCACTCACTAGCTCTTAACAGATTCAATTCTCTCTAGGTCTGGGGCACACCTTCTCTGAATATTTTGGTGCTTCCTCAGTCCTTACTCTGACTGCAGGTTCCCCTTGTTCCTAGTTTTACCAATTCTGGCTAAAGAAGGGAATTATTTAATCCCCTCTGTACTCTGCAGAGTTTGGAAATCATAATTCAAACCATAATAATAAAGGTACTGGGATTGCCTACTCTTGTCTAATCCCAGTTTCCAGAATCTGAAAATTTCCAGCATTCAAGGGCAGGCAGAATGTCTTGTTTTCTTGTTCTCCAGTCATCTTTGCACAGGGATGGTTAACAAGCTCCTGAATGCACTGTCTCTCTCTGCCATGTAGAAAGGCTGGGAAGTGTCAGATGTTATAAGTTATTCAGTGATGTTTTCTCAGAAAATTCACTGTCCCTGCCAACCTGGCCAACTTCAAAACGCAGTCCAAAATCAGGATCACCTTGCAATAGCTCTTGGGAACAAGCTGTCAAATGCTCCTCTCAGCAGGTAATGCATCTGCAATACAGTCCTGGGCAAGGTTAGATATGTTCCTGCAGCAATACAAGATGGAGATCCTCAAGTAAGACAGTGACAGTTTGACAGAGATGTATCTTCCTGTCATCCTTGAAAATTGGTAGTTTCAGGCCTGTATGAGTTACAGCTACACAGTGATTTCTGCTATGCAACCCAGTGAGAAGCTTCCCATCTTTTCACCTTCACCTATCAGGTCCTCAAAACTACAGCACAGGAGAAATTTGGCCTGCTTTGTCCTCTTTCCTCTCAGAGCAGATATTTACCACAGATAAGCAGCTATTTCTTTCCAGATGACTGCATATGCTAGCCAGACCTGCTTTGTGAGTAGCTTAAATTCTGTGTGTAAGGGTCAGCAAACACCTGTGAGCAAACCAAAAGCTACACAAAACCTGCAGCTGCTGATGTGCCTGGTCCTGCTCACATCACCTCCAGTGTGCTTCAGCACAGGTACAAGTTGAGCACTAGACCTCTTCCACAGCAGTGCTCAGTCCTGCAGTGAAGGACTATGCATACAGGACAGTAAATTCCTTTTTACTGTAGTGCTGTTATCTCCATATGGAAACACTGGACCTTTGAATATACAGAGTCTGTAGTATAGGACTGATACAGATCAGAAATTTTGTGCTGAGACTGGAGGGAATGGGGGGTAGACTGAAAAACAAAAGAGCAAAAAACCCCAAAACCAAATTCCACAGTGACAACTTGCATGCGACAGCATGTCTACACTACAGCAGAGAAACAGAGCTCTATTTTAAATTACTTTAATTTCCTTCACCCACTCCCTATAAGTCATGAGCTGGAGACCCCTGAAGTCAAAGTTTCCTGGCACTGAAGATCAAGCCTGCTTGGGCTTTGCTCGTTTTTGAAAATCCCTGTTGTCAGCACATGGGAATTTTTCAGTCTTGTTTGAAAAAAGTTGCTTTTAGTCTCAGCTCTACAAGACAGAAGCCTCCCCCACCATTCCAGAGTTAGAATCATAAACCCACTAAATGTTTGAAATAGACACACATAACCTTAGTAAGCCTTCAGAATGGCTATGGTTCAAATTTATTTTGATCACCGCTACAGCTTTCTATTGTTGGAGCATGATAAAAATTAACAGATTTGATGTATACTGTGAAGGTGCATGTTAACTTCTGAGCCTGACACAGCAACTGGAGGGAGAAGCAGAACAGTAATTAACTATCTGGATGTTGTGGCAGTGTTAATTAGATACTGAAAAAGCTGATTTAGCTCCACAACAATTTTCACTGAGACAGTCACTTCAAGCACTTCTTAAAGGGGTCTTTCTGTCAGTCATACAAAAAAGATTCATGCTTTGCTTCTTTTTTTTTTCTCCAAACTGTCATAACATACTTAAAAACTTGGCACACAAAAGAATGAAGATCAAACTATGCCTCCTCTCATTTTCTCTGCAATCAAAACAAATTCAATGCTTGAAACATCAGGCCTATATGACTTGTGCACAATGTGTCCCAGCATAACCATATTTAGTTAGTGAGTGATTTAACATACGTGGACAAAGCAAAAGTTCAGTCACTGCTTCCACTCTTCCTCAGAGGAGATCCAGGTAAAAACCAGAAGTTTTAAAGAAATCTACATATTTTCACTGGTAGAGAATAGGAAACAGATCTAAGAAAGCAAGACAGCTTTCTCCAGGAGAATAAAATTGTCAGGCTTCTAGCTCTTAGGTACCAAGCATACAAGATATGTCATGTCCACAAATTGTTGCACTTGTAGCTGGCATTTTAAAATGAATTAGGTGGGTGGATGGTTAAATGACAACAAGTACTGTATATCTTTAGCCCTCAAGGAAGAGAGTACTTGAGATCTCCTTAATATGTCTTTTTTTCCTCCTTCTTTTAGGTAATAAATTTTTCCAGGAAAAGGTCAGGCCAGAGTGACAGAAAATCTGATTTGAAGGCTTTTAGGAGTCATGAAAGTAACTTATCCTGCTATATTCAGCCAGGCTGGATTTGTGCAGAAACCTGCACAATGCAAAAACACAGGAAGATGTGCAGTGGAGGGGAAATTAAAAAAACAAAACAAAACAACTAAACAAGAAATCCCAGACACCAAAACCAAGAAAAGAAAACAAGGGAAAGGGAGAGGAAGAGGGAGAGGGAGAGGGACAGGGACAGGAAGAGGGAGAGGAAAAGAAAAGGAAAAGAAACAAAGCTTCAACAAAGCAAGTTCTCCCAAAACCACAACCAACAAGGGAAGGTAATGATACTTGGTTTTGAATACAAAGCCTCCTATATCTACTCTAGCACAACTTTCTACCATTTTTTCCACATAAAAATAGCTACTTCTTTAGAATATGTTAGAACAAGTTGGGGTAAATGTGTTTTTAATGGTAGTAAACCTTTCAAAAAGCATGGGAGCTCAACTGTGAAGTGACTTGCATCTCTTTCCTTAAAATATGTTGATGAGAAGAGGTGAGCTAATGCAGAGGGAAGATAAGCACTGGCAGGTTTAAAGCTCATGATAATTCAGTGATCTACCTCCAAGACATGTACAATAAAGCTTCTTCGAAGACTTATTTCATTGCATTCTTTACCAAACAAGGAAATCTCCTCTAATCTGCAAGTAAAGGAAATGACAAGTGTGAACAAAAAAATGAACTGGTTACAGACTATTCAACCTTAGATTATATTATTCTGAACTGTTAATTAAACTCTTTTTATAGCTCTCTCCTGAGTCTGCCTGGGGCTATACCTTTAAATTACCTTTTAATGGGAAATTGATGTGAACAGCAGGCAGCCACAAGACCAGGGAAATGTGTCCCCATTCTTAGGATGTCTGCTGTGCACATCAATGGACATGAGGGGTTCATGTAGAACTGCTACCTCTATTCTTGGCTGAGTGAGGAGACAGCCAATTAATTGGCTGTCAGGAAATGCATACAGCACTGTAACAGTTGGATGGGAAAAGAGAAAGAGCATACAAATCAGAGAAAAGAACACAAGATAAGCAGGTCAACTATCATGAAAAGTGGGGAAAGGAAAAATAGCTATTGGAAATAGATGAACACAACAGTGGCTCAAACTTTCAATTCACTGTATTTATACTGATGTTAGCTTGGCCAACATGTTTATACAATGACATAAACCACACTCTGATATATTCTGGACTATTTCCAAAGGCTTGATTTACACTTAGAAGATAACCCCTGGTAGCACATGTCAGATGAATGGTGTAAATGAGATTATTGATATGATAAACTGTTACAAAAGAAAACTGAGAGAAATAGCAGTGGCTTTATGTTATAGTTTTAAGTTAGGAATGTAGGATAACACTAATGGGGTTATGGGGTTTTGTTTCATTATTATATCTGTCTTGTTTTGCAGAAAATACAGGTCTGATGCAGCCTATAGCTTTAGCATCTTAAAGCTCTTGTCAAACACAGTGTTTTCTAAATACAATGATATAAAATGCAAGGAATGAATTTATACTGATAAAAAGGAAACCTGTCTCAAATAGTCATAAATAAAATGAAACAAAATCAACACAAATCCTGCCCTCCTGTTCCATCATAGAAAAATCAGCTTTCACAAATGTATTCAGGGGAAATCTAACTTGGAATAAGAGGACTAGCAGAAAAAAATTAGAATTCTACAATCTATAGAAAGACAACTGTCACCATTTTCAAAGAAAGGCTTAAAAGAAAAACTACATGAAAAAAAACCACTACATGACATAGAAATAGTCAAGGTGTTAATTGAACTTCAGCAGTGATATAAATCAGATGGGACCTGAATTCATAACCGAATTAAAGGTCAGGTCAGTGCCCCACTGCTCAGACATCCCTGGGACTGGGAAAGTGAAAATATAATAGCTCCAAGGAACAATTACTGAAACAGTATTTTTTTAAATATATATTTAGCTACAGTAAATTATTCTATCCTTACCTGATAAACTACTATATAGTATAAAAACCAAAAGCCAGTGCATTATTACAGAGTTACAGGGCAGACTTTACATTTTATTAATAAAATCAAATATATAGATGCAAAAATCTTATTAAAGTTTGAATCACATAGAAGTTGATTAGAAAGAAGTATCAAGAATAACTACATCAGTGCAGCACCACGCTGTGCACTTATGTTCTTAGATATTTCTAAACAATCATCACAATTGTAACTAAGAAGCAAGAAGCTAATCATATTCAGCTGAGCAGAAACAGGCCTACGATCACAAGGCTGGGCATTTTGGTTCTACAACAGCAATCCTCATAAAACAACATTAAGGATATATGACAATGTCTACTTCATTAAACATTTCTTAAACAGCACCCACATCTTTGGTTTGAATACACAAGAACTGATCATGAGATTAGAAAAGCAGGTATTTCAGCATTTCATAACCAAAATCTTATCCTCCTTCGGTTCCTCTTTAAGCAGAGCCAGTAGGAGAGGAAGTAATGATTTGCTATTCCAACAGGTAATCGGCTTGATAACCTGTTGGAATAATTGATAGAGTCTTGTTGGGCAGAAGGAGCAAGGAGAGAAAGGTAGGAATGGGTCATATCCTGCTGACTCAACTTAGCTCGAAAAAAGCCCTGTATTTGAAAGAGGAAGGCAAGTACTCATGATGGATAAATTCCTTCCTGCTTCCTCAAAGAAAATGAATGTGATATTTGCATGCAAATAGCATCCTCATGAATGATCATTTCCATGTATTTCCACTGTATTTCAGGATGTTGACATGTTATCTGATCTTTAAAACTCCTGAATATGACTCTGTTGAATGATATTTGTCTCTCCTACACATTATACTGCAATTGCCAAGAAACTGCATTTCTCAAGAGAACCTCAGCAAAGATAATCAAGTAGCACAGAAGAAAAAGTTAGGGGCTGATTTCCCCTCCTAAGAAAGATGTCTTCTTCTTGAGAAGGTCACAGACCACCCAAAAGATCACAATAAACTATGGACAATTGGCTAAAGTTTTAGCCTACCTAGTAATTTTGAAGCAGGTAGATGGAACATTTTACCACACAAAATCTGCAATGCACAGCTGGAAACAAAAGAGTAAGTAGGCAGCATTTAGACTGCCAAGTGGTTAAAGGCATACAGAGGCATCCAACAGGATGTAAACATACCTTGTTGCAACTTAAATAATTTAAAATGGATCCCTTTCATGGAGGGGTTATTCAGAGTGGAGTAACTCCTAAACAACATGATTTTGCTGTTTAACTGCCATGCTCACTAGTACTGATAAAATGCCACCCACAAGGGGAAAAGAAATCTTTACAGCAGACAAAAAGCTCTGCCAGTGGCAGCAATGAGAAAGTGAATTTAGTCAGTCATTACAATTGAAACAAATTGCTGAATTATATATTTTATTTAAACTCAGCTCTAGTATCAGACTACTTTAAAATGTAATCAAGCACAGTTAATTACTGTCAGATACTTGTTCTTACACTGTGTATAGGTGGCACATGTTGTAAAAAACACTGCTAAAACACATTCTTGCCCCCTCTCCCTGGGAAAGACAAAAAACACTCAAGGATCCAGAAGGAAAAGAGGCTGCTGCTGGCTACTGTTTGAAATTGTACTGTGTCACTCTTCCATTCAGCTGTATAAATGCAAGATACAGAATGAAAAATATTACTGATATTCCCAGTGCACCAAAGCAGAACACACAATTTACTTGTATACACTTTCCTTGGGTTTGAATGCTGATGTCCACAGAGCCTTTACAATAAATTTTTCATTTGTTTTCCTTATGGAGAGAAAGACTGAAAGAAGGAAAATAAGGGAGAAGGGATGCACAGGCTACCTACAAAAATAATAGAAAACCCTTCAAACGAAAAGCCCACCAAGTCAGATAGCTTTTAGTTAGGAAAAATACAAAGCACTACATTCATTCATCATCACACTTGTAATATTTCTAAAAAAACCCCTACCTATTCTCTTCCCTCAAGTCCCCTTCAAATCCTCTCCTGTCATATCTACAGAGCTTGATAATAGTGTAGGTAATTCATTATTGCAGAACTATTCATAACCTCGGATTTTACAGTTTAGTATCAAATGTTGTTAGGAACATACATTGATTCATAAATATTTTTCCAGACATACTGTATCATACATATTACTCTACATGTACTATTTCTAACAGAATTGATTTTTAAGCATGATTTACAGACAGACACACAACTGTAGAATGCGTATTTTTAAAGATAGGATTTAAAAACTTTAGAACCCCCACAGTGCTGAAAGGCTGCCCTCAGGCAGGACTGTGTCAGGATGAAGGCAGCTACAGCCTAGGAAGCAAAGAGTGTCTATATCCTTGGGCACCTCACATGGCACACAAATATACTCCATTCTTCCCTCTCCTCCTCCCAGAAGCCAGCACAGACCCTCATAGTTGTACTCTCCTACTAAACAATGTATTTGGATGTCTCAACGGTTCAGGCATTTCTTCCCTTCACACAGTCATACACTGGTTCACAACACTTACAACTTTAGTCTGATGTCTTCAATAGCCATATTAAAAACATCAGCTAACAGAAATATCAAGAAGAGAACGATGACCTGAATTTGTGATTAGTGTCCAGGTACTTTTCGAATCCCTCACGGTCCAAACAACCCTCATTCGGTTCAAAAATGCTTTCAAGTAAAAAAGTTTTCCCAGGTGGTATTCAATTTAAGTAACAGTTTACTGACTTGATAGGCTATAAAAATCTTTAATTAAAATAATATATTTACATTAACTTTCTTTATCCACTTGTATTATCTGACTCTTTCTGCTACACACAAGGGGAAAGATGCAGGAAGCATGCAATACTAAAGGGTTTATCCTCATTTCATATAACCATTTTAAGATCAATACCTGAGGGACTTAGGTAACTGCATAATAAAATATGGCAGAAAGCCCAATAAAGCTATTGCTGTTACAAGAAAATAGTCTTAGGCACTAGAGGGAGCATCTGTCTTTGCAGTCACTGAACAAATGTTTCCATGTCCCTACAACATATTCTGTATTACACTCAAAAATAATTTTGCATCTTGTGTATAAGGTACAAGTCCTACCTTTCCCATGAAAGAAAAACAAATAAAAGCAATACCAATATTATAAAACCATCACTTTAAATAAATATGCCTTATTGTCTATTTAACTTATTAAACACTAATTTTAATTTCATTTTCCTAAATTTCAGTCTCTGAAAGTAAATCTTTTCTGCAGAATTATCTAAATAGCCTAACAGCATTAGACTACCATGGCTGCACTGTTCAGGAAATGAAAGCAATGACATTTTACTTTAAGGACAGCTTCAGACTTCTGCAGACATCCACATCTTGGCTAACTGCCTAGACTCCCCATGAGAGAAGGGCATTTCTGGGCTGTGATTCACCTGACCAGCTCTAGGCAACTGTCAGAGGATTTACGTGTGAATCATACTCCCCAAGAACCCCTTCTATGAACAGAAAAAGTAGCTGAACTCACATGCGGATGTGTACACCACAGATAATTAGCTCACAAGGTCTGCACCCAAAAACATAGAACACACTAAGAAAATCATGTGTGGCAACATCAGTGATTTTAAACTTGGGGGGGGGGGGGCGTGGGAATTGTACAGTGGATCACAGTGGCTGGTTACCTGGAGTGTACTGGCAGCATGAGCTTATTGTATATTTTCTAGTACTGTAAAACTCTACATTCTTGCTACAGGTAACAGATTCAGTAAGGAAAGCAAACATACAAAGGGCTGAAATCCCTTACTAAAACCTGTAAAAAATAAGACAACTTAAACATCTACCAAACTTGCTTACAGAACTACTTGAAACATTATTACACTTTCATCCCCTTGGAGTGATGGGAAACAGAAAGTATCCGTCACCTATGGCTCTCCTTAATGTCTCAGCCTTGCTGTGAATTCCCTTGCTTACCAGCAGGTTTGCATACTCACTTCAAGACAGCCCTCAGCTCTCTGCCTGTCGGGATGCTGCTAACTGAAACACTGCTGCTAAGAATCACAGCTTAGTTTACCATGGCAGTTTAGTAGCCATGGTTTTAATATCAGGCATTATGTTCCCAGACTTTGTGCCAAGCCCTGAAGCAGGAAATTCTATTTTCAAATGCATCAAATTGGTACTGCTGCAGTCAAGGTTGTGAAATTATATAATTTTAGCTTGTTGTGTGGTTTCTTACTGTTGTCTACAATGATCAGCCAAGTTAGACAGGATTTAAATTTTGGGAAGAAATATTAACTCTGCTTAAGTCCTCTAAACAAAATACAGTGACTGTGGTTCTCCAGAATTTTTATTAGAAAGCTCCTTTCTTCTTCCCCTTGGCACAAAGGTCCTTGCTCATTGTGAAGGACAATGCATCACAAAAGCACAATTGCCACAGTTTCTTCAGTTATTCTTCCAAATTTATAAAGCAGCGTGATCTCCAAATAGGACTTTTACTGAAAGAAGGCAAGACACCAACAGCCTCTGAAGTTCAAAGCTAGGTTCACAAACCCACTAGTACTGACTCTAATAAAGCTGAATATAAATTATTGTACCAAAAGGATCTGAGCTCCTGTAAATTTCAGATCTCTTTGAAAACATTTCTCTTTGCACTTCAAACGTTTTTGCAGTACTGTAGCAAAGCCGTCAGAAAACTAACATAAGCATTTATCTTTAAAGCAATAATAAAAAGAATATAGAAAAATCACAAAAATAAAACTTAAAAGGTAAAATCTTGACGATTCAGCCAATATACAGGGTTTCAGAATATAAATATATATATTTTGTACTGCAGTAATAAGGCCGTTGGAAATTCCCATCACCATTGAGGCTTATTGGTCACAAAAACTGTGCCTGAACTGCAGGGTACCTGACCTAAGTATGTATGGGTGCAAGGAAAAAAAAAAAAAAAGGGACAACACAATTAGAAGGAATTACCATATGGTCTAGTCTTGTCCTAACATGAAGCTGGGACATTACAAGACTAATAATTTAAAGATGAGCAGAGGTGAAGAAATCGGCTTTCATCTTTTTCATTTTCTCCATTCACTGTGTGAGCTTTTGCACAAAAAAAATGCTCAGTTCCCTCATGTAAGGAACACAATATATTCCCTCCCTGTGCAAGAGAACAATCTGTTTTCAAATCATTATGTGAACTCAGATTCACATGCCAGGAGATGTGTATTTTGAGCAACTAAGAGCCACAGAAACTAAAATCTTTGATTCCTGGGTATGTCGTTGGCCCCATGGGCCTTAAGGCAGAGGTGATAACACCACAAGGATGAAATAACTGTGGAATCAGATACCCCATTTTTTTTCCCCTGCGAAAGAAAAGTTACTGTGATCAGAAATACCATACTATGCAGCATTCAAGTCTAGGAAATTACTCTTTCCCATTGCTATCCAGTTTTAAAAAGCCGGCACAACTCCTTCAGTAACAACTTTCTAAGGACTTGAATCTTTTTTTCTCTAAAAAAACTGATTTTTTTGAAAGCAGGTAAAAATACATGTATGAACAGTGATTGGTTCTTATCCACAAACTTCGTTCTGTTTAACTGGTTTTCTTTAACATTACCAGCTATGTCCCTGTGCTGGGTGAACTAAAAAATACAACAGACCACACTCAGTCTAGGACAATGAAGAAGCAAAAGTCCTGTTTATGTCTCCAAGATCTATTAAACAGCTTAAAGGATGCTGGATAACTCACATCAGCTCCTTCCCCCAGTTACCAGGACAGTTTCACCAACCAAAAGTGCCACAGTGAAGTTTCTTTGGTCCACAGGCTTCCTCCCAAGCACAATGAATTGTGCATCATGTTGTGAGAGGGAAGACTACAAATTACATACATCACTCCTCCTCCATTCCTTGGGCTTTGTGGAGTAAGAGGGGAAAAAACCCCACTTGGGAAAAATTTAATTCCTCCATGTTTCAAAAATAAAACTTCAGCTACACAGGAAAGCTCTAATTGTTGCATTTGTGGTTGTTTTTTTTTTTTTTTTTTTTTTTAATTAACTCAACAGTGAAATCTACTAAGGCTGTGTTCTCTTTAGAAGAAGGTCACAGATAGTTGCATCTTTGTAAGCTCTGAAAATACATAGAGCCCAGTAAACATTTTCTTTACAAACTGTGGAACACTTGCTGTATCACAAGCAATACATAAATATGTATTACTACCTTATAAATATGTATTGTGGTACAGATGAAGAAAACAACTGAGTAGAAGACCTCATAATTGCTATGGTCCTTTTAAAAATGAAAAAATCCCCATGTAATTCCACAGGGAACTACTTTACATGTAAGTGTGGAAAGATAGTACAGCAAAATAGTTTCTAGTTCTTTGTACTTGAACATAGCATTTGCAGGTTTTGGGCATTTTTGTCAGGTTGGGCTTTTATCTATTTATTTATTTTTTTAGGTTTGTGCTGTGGCTTGTTTTTTGATGTTTTTAAAGTTCTTTTTGGTTTAAACTGAGGCAAAAGGAGTGCAGAATGAGCTGCTTGGTTTATTGCGAGAAGTTTGGTAGATAGGGCAGTTTTGTATTCATTCACATGGCAACAGTACTCATGCAAGTCCACAGCACCTCGATTATTGTATTATTTTTCTTTCTAAGCTGGCAAATGCAACAGTACTCAGTTTTGATGACTTCCTGAAGCTATTGCTTAAAGTATGCCACCCACATATTCCATCTAACATTTCCTATTAGACTGAAAGAAGAGTAGACACATGACTATAATTTTATGCAAGTTCTTCTTATCAAGCAAGCTAATCAGCTATTTGAAACCTGGCTGTATACTTTGAAATTCATAAATACAAGAAAAAAGAAATTAGTTAGCTGAACTTTCCTTAGGAAAAATATGCAGGTTTTCAAATTTCTTCTTCCCATCTAAAACATTTCAGATCTAAGAAGATACCTACAGATCAGCCAGGAGCTGCACACTCCTCAAACACTGGGCAGAGGCACTGGTGAAAGAATCTCCAGCTGTTCAGCACTGAGCTGATGTGAGCTGTTGGAAGAGTCACACACAGGTCCATTAGTTTGGGCTATGGAATCCTGGATGTTAAGTGGAAACACCAGCAACCTGAATCAACAGAGAGGAAGAAAAGACCTGAAGCCCAAGACTTGCCATCTAGAAAATTAATTTAGTAACACTTTGCTTAAGCGCAGAATTGGAAGGCAGAAGAACAGATTGTGTATAACTTTTAAAGAAAAATTCAACAGTGATAGTATCAGTAAATGGCAATTATTTCTTATTTTAAAAATAGAGGAATACACAAGATTAGAATGAAAGAAGGATGCTCATTACTGGGAATATCACCTGTACCTCAGTTCATCAACCAGACATTATCCAACTGTATATTTTTCTATGCAAAATGGTGGTTTTTAGATATTGAAGATTTCTAGGCAATTATCACCAGGTGTTTCAGGCTGCTTTGGCAAAGGTGAGTGTAAGAAAGTCTAAGAATCATAATATAAGCAAAGCATAAAGATGGAGATTCGAACCACCTCCATGCTCAAGGACACAGCCTTCAGACTCTTTACCATGTGTCTTTCATGTCATTTGTAAAGATTATTATATTTCTATTCCCAGGGTTAAGGCTGAAGAATTTCCAACCCACAAGGAAATTTTTGAGCAAATGGGGTGCTGCAACTTGGAGAATCCAGTTCAAAGTGAGCTAGTCTACTCCAGAAAGAAAACTATTAAAAAAGCCAATAACTTCATCTGCAGGAGAAACTTGAGTCATTGTAACACCCTTATGCACATTCAGTCCATGTAACTTTACAAATGAATAGTGAAAGAGGTCTCCAATACTTCATAACATCTATTATTCTTTCATTTTTTCTCCACACAAAAGTACTCCAGACTAAGGAGCTTTTTAGAAAAGCATGAAAAATACCATGTAGGCTACAGAGAAGGATCACCACTAAGAACATTGCAAAAAATTACATGGTCACATGTGACTGTATCTCCCATGTAAGGCATCACCAGACTGACGCTTTCCAATAGGCAGTCAGGGTTAGAACCCTGTCTTTCTATGGAACCACCTACTCTCTTGTGGCAGAGGAAGGTTTGGGCCATACATCTTCAGTTTTAGGGAGAAAAACAGCACTGCCATCTGAATATAACATAACACTACTGTTTAATATTCTGCAATTTAAATGAAAACAACAGCAGACTTTGCAATTCAGTAACCTGAGGTTCTAAATTAATGAACACGGGATGATGAGAGTAGAATATAAATGAAAGGGCTCAGCACTAAAATTCCCACAAATAAAGATCCAAGGATTTGAGAAATAATTTCCAAAAACACCCAATTGTTTCACTGCTGTTTTTCAGTAAGGACTGGATAATAGCACTAACACAGTGCTATTTTCTGGCAATCCACTGATGTAGATCTTTATTGAAACTAAGTGTCTTATTACAAAATGAAAAGATAATTTACTGGGAGTTTATGAGTAAGAAATTATTTTACACTTTCTAATCTCCCTCCCATCCAAACACCATAAATGTTTCATTGTTCTCCTGAGAGCATGTCTCTGGTGGAATATAAAGATGGTGCTTACAGCAGCATTTTGAGACAGTTAGTAGTTAATCATATGTAAAACTGTTAAAAACTAGGGGACCAAATAATTTTTAAACCTCCCTCATGCATCCTGTAATTGTGCTGTGGGAGTCTGACAGCCTGATGAATACTGGGTCAAAGTTTTGCAGAACACATAGTGTTTAGGTGACTGAGTAGGCAACACAGTAATGACAGCATGATAATTACAAGGAAAAAAGGATTAAGGAAAAGCCTTAAAGGAAATGCAGATGTATAAACATGTTCCTCAGCCAGGAAACATAACCAAGGGTTCTAAAATTCAACTGTCAGGCCAGACTCACAGAACACAAGAAGGGCAAACGTACGTTGTATTTAACATACCTTCTCAGTATCATATTGAAATGGCATGCAAGAATTGTCTACAACATTTCATGAGATTTTTCCTTTCCATCTATCAGAACTGACTGCCATTTCATTCCCTAATTCTTTGGACTCTCATTTGATTCCTCTTTTAGGCTCATGTCATTGCCACTCAAATAGAGCCTGCAGCTCTTACATATTCAAACCATAATTAGAAAATCAGAGTAGAAGAGAAGACATTCTCTCACAGGATCGCATGCACTATGGTGACCAGAGAACCCCTGTTAATCACCATTAAAGGATAACCTCCATGTTCTGAACAAAGCCTCAGGTTTTTGTCCCATGTGGAGTCCATTATGAAAGGGTTTTACCTTATCTGTCTTTTAAGCAATGGCTTTAGGGACTTGACCATTCTCGGACTCAAGCCCTTTCATCCTATCAAAGTTTCTGCTTATCCTATAATTTGCTATAAGATTGATGATCTTGATGATCTTGTATTTCATTTAAAAAACCCCAAACAATGCAAACACCCAACAAAAACTGGACCACAAAAAACCAAAACAAATCACAAAAAATCCCCCCCCAAAAAAGAAAAACAAAAGAAAACAAAAAAACCCACCAAAAACCCCAAAGAACCCCCAAAAAAACAACAAAAACCCCCAAAATGATTCCCAAAATAATCTTTGTACAACAAGGGTAACAATCCCTAAAAGTTTTAGACTCTGTGCCTATTTCTGCTGAGAGAAGCCCAAGAGGTTGCGTTTTGTTGGTTTGCTTCAAGCACACCACAGTTAGCAGTGCAGCTTCTTTGGCTCAATGTAAGTTCTGACTCCTTGGCTGCCTGCTCCTCTCAAACACGAAAAGAATTGTATGACTTCAGCAATCAAAAGAGTCTTTGAAAGCTACACTGAATCCCCTACTACATGAGGCAACAAAACACAATCTCAGTCTCCTCCTGAAATCACTTATTTTGAGCACAATTTATTCGTAAATCGCTTTTCTATTACTAAATTGTTGAAATGAAAATTCCAATGTTTCAGTATGAGTGTCCTATAAAGACTGTGAACCATATTCACTGACTTGCCCAAGAAGGAGCAAGTGACAAAGAGAAGCCTAAAATCAAAACTAATTCACTTGGAGTGTTGGAAGTTCTGTCAACATTACAATGTGAGGTTTTGCAGCTTTGTCGCATGATTATATACATAAAGCCATATAAATACGTTTTTCCTTCTTTCCATGATTTACAATATTCTTATTATGTCACAAATAAACCTAAAATTATTCTTCCTGGACATCAGTATGCCTGATAATCTTTGCAGACTGTCTGGCTTTTAAGTGTGGAGACTCACTTTTTAAGCTTTGACAGCAGCGAAAAAAACAGTTTACACAATTTATTCTTTATTTTTCATATTTTGGGAACAAAAGGAAGGTAAATTTGTAATAATAATATTCAGACTATCGTATTCAGAATTTCGGAAATGCAAAAGAGAACAGGTCTAAAATCTGACTGGGTCACACAGAAGTGGAAAACATGTCTCTACTTACTGCTCAGCTGGCAAAGCCACTGTTTGTGTGAATGCCAAGGAAAATTAAATAATATTCATTTGGAAGCCATTCAGGGTTTCATTTCACATGATTATAATGAATTAAATGCAGACGAGATTCACAGCATCAAAGTACTCAATCAAAATAAAACAATGAGAAAACAGGCAACAAAGCTTGATGACTGAAATATGAACAATTCAATCACAAAGCAAATAATTTTCAGTGACACAGTGAGGGGAAAATAGGTAAACATTATACACTTGGCCTTTTAGTTTTCTTGCACCTACTGTAAAATGAACACCATTTGTTTGAAAATATATAATATTACATTAAAAAGTGAAACAGACTTGATTGACAGAGAGGGACAGGGATTAAAAGCCCCAAGGTTTACTAGCCTAAAGGCAGCCATGACAAACTGCTGCCAGTTGCCCAAAGCCTGCTCAGCTACTCAAGCACACAATCCTCAAAATAGTAATATGTGGCTGAGGACAATCCCTGCTGTGCAGAGCTGAATTTCAAACTGGGCTCAAGAGAAGGGAAAACATCAACACAATCACACACCAGTCACTCACATCTTACATTCATTATCAGGTTTTTCAAAGGAATCCCCAAGGCAGCTATATTTCACAGAACTGAAGGTTTAAAATAAAAGAAAAGGAAAAGAAAACCAAAGCAACCCCCTCTACTCCAAACTGTATTTATTCTATTTTCTAAATGGGCAATAAAACTTATGAAATAAAATTGCTCAAGTAGACTTCAAGACAAAAATGTTTTCTGGAAAGTGGAAAATATATATTAAGAAAATACATAACAAGAATAACACTGCTACCAGGCAATTGAATGCCATCCAATATATAAATTCTTAGCCAAATACTATATAATTATAGCTTACTTTCCAGGAAAGGCTGCAAAGAAATTTTGATTTGCTGTACAGAAAACATAGCTAACCCTCTTGTCCTTTCCTCGGAAAATTCTATCTCTGCAAGTAAGTACTAAGTATCAGCAGTAGGATGTGATATGTTAATGTGTTCTAATTTTGATTACTTCAGCAGAACTGATGTGTGAAGAAATTAAAGTCTGTGCATTAGACAGATTAATAGTCTAGGATGAATAAAATACGCAATTAGAAAACTGTTTAAATTAAGAAGAGAATTTGCAGAGAGGAGGGCACATTACATTCATGTGAATGGCAATCTGCTGATTTTTTGTGTTTTCTGGTGTCAGAATGAAATTTTCTCTATTACGGTACTCTGAAAAGAGTTGGAAGAAATGAATAAAGACTTCAAAAGGATTTATGTATATTTTACTGATCTAATGTGCTTCAAGAAAGCCAGTAGTAGTCAAAAATAAGGCAATATTTAGTAGTGCACGCATAGAGTAAGCAATCAAAACACACACGTCTTACTGATAAGTTACACGGGCAGATGAGAATGTTAAGTACAGCCTGGGAGTTGTTGGTTGTATTTATGTTCATTTTACTGCAAGACCTCCACAGTCCTCATCCAGCACTGCCCTAGTGGGAACTCTTCTTTTACACTGCCCTTTTACTCTGGCGGGAAGTGTTTAATAAAAACCCCCGAGATTAAACAGATCAGAACAGTTAGTGAGACTGACTGCAGCCAGCAATGTCATTGTCATTACCCCATTCAATGCATTACCCATCATTCTCACAAAGGAAATGTGGCAACCAGCAAACCCTGTTTGTGTCGGGCACAGATGGGAAAGCTTCCTCCCTCTGCTAATTGTCTGGGAAGGAAACTCATTAAATAGTGGTTTTCACCTGTCACAGTCCAAGAGCAAACTCAGCAGCCCTCTCAGCTGCCCACTTGTAGGGGAAGGCATAGCTGATGGTGCAACGGGTTCTCCTCCGCTACTAAACAAATGCCCTGTTTCTCATCGCAAAAGAGCAAAGGATCATCCCGCTAATAATTAAGCTCCAGGAGACTCCAATGTCATATGCACCATTAAGTTCTATCACCACCCCAAATAAATGTTACAATTCCTGAGTTTCATGGGCAGTAAATAATGAATAATCTAGAGTATGAGTTCTGCATTTTGTTAGGGCATTTTTTCCTTCTCGTTTAAAGCACTGTCAGCACAATGAAGCTTTATGAAAAGACGTTTTGATTTAAAAAATAAGAAAACACATTAATTGTTTTCAAAGTACTTTTACTTTTTCATAAAACAGGCCCATTATTATTTGCACTGACTAGAAAAAAATTGAAAATATAACATTGAGAGATTTTTTTCTGCTTTGTGCTCTGTTTTATTATACTGCTTAATTTATGGCAGCATAATTTTGTAAAGTTCAAAGAACCAAATGCACATACAACATTGGTGTAAAACCATGCTACACCAGAAAATCTTTAACTTCCGTGTTACACTGGTATAAAATAGAATAGGATTTGGTTTTTGACATTGCTAGAATGGTTAAAAATAGTTCCTACACACTTGTGCTACTTCACTGGGTTGTGAAATTCACCAGTGGACTCTGAGAAAAATTAATTACTGCACCTAAAAAATCTTACACAATTGCAATGTTACCTTCAAAAAGAGTAGGTATTGAAACTCTCTAACAGAAGAATATACCACCGTAATTATGTATGCTTATATAGAGACAACAGAGGAAAAAAAAAAGATAAAAAAATCCCAGAGTTACACATCTCATAAACAATAATACATGCAATTACTTCCGAGTACAACAGCATTCAGCATAAATGAACAGCTCTTATAGAGACATGGGAAAGAATAGCAAAGAGTTTTAGAGAAGGGGTTTGTGCAAGCTCAGACAGTGTGTCCCTCCCCAAAATAAAGTCTTAAAGGGAGTTCCTCTAGTTTCCTGTCAAACAGCTCAGTAAAGTGGGAGAGTGGACATAAATCAAATCTGTAATCAAAATTTCTCCCACTGCTGCTTTTCCCTGACCTCTCCCACCCCAAAGAAAACCTCACTAAGGCTTATCTGTACTATATATCATGGCTAGGCTCTCCTGCACACAAACCTATCCTTGTATTTTAACTGGTTTGCAGGAAAAACGGATTTTACTTCAAAGTAATGCTGCTTTCAAAGAGCTGCTCAGCTATCAGTCTATTTTAATTTATGATTTGCATGCCAACTCTAAACCACAGGAGAATTTTCTCTCACAATGACTGGTGATAAATAATGCAGAGCACTGACACTGAAGCTGAAAGAAGAATTAAGGAAAATAGTCACAAAATTAATCCTATTGATAGGAAAAGTGCCATGTGAGATGTTTTTTAAGAGGACTGGTCCCAATACCTCAGCCACTTTTCTAATTTGGCATGTTTTTAAAGTGTTGCTCTTCTTATTCTTTCATTGAGTCCTTACATAATACAACAAACTAAAAATTTGAGTAAGATTACTCACTTTCTGCCTTAGCCATAGATCAAGATCTAACTGCTGTAGAAAACAGAATGAAGAACAAATGGATGTTTCTTCCTTTTACTAAAATATTATCCACAGGGAAGGAGAGGCAATGGCATTGTAAAACCAGCAAAATAAAAAGCGAGAGCTGTGCAGGTCAGCCCCAACAGCCCGCTATAAATTCTGTTTTCCATAGGCCTCATTGGCAGTTTAAAGAAGGAACACGATGGGGAGCAGTGAAGTAGCCCTGTAGATCTTCATGCTGAACTCTAGCTAAGTATGGAAAGCTGCATGCAAAACTGTCACTGGTCAGTCTGACGCAAGGGAAAGATGTCCACAAGAACAGATTCACACTAGAGCTACCCAGTGCAAAAGCAGGATGGTAACAAAGGGTAAAGGATCACAAATGACAAGCAAAGACAAGTATCTCTGTAGTAAAGAAGTAGCAAATGCACAGACTCAAAGTGCAGCACAGTCCATGCAACAGGTCATGAAGAGGACATACTATGCAGCAACCCAAAAGGAGGTAAGGCAAGAAGCTTCCTCTGCAGAGGAAAAAGAAGGATCAATGCCTACAGAAGAGCCAGGATGAAACTACGTTTGTCTTCATCTTTTTTCTGCCAGCTCCAAGAGCTGCTGCTGAAGTAACAATTGGAAAACAAGTAAAATATGAAGAGAGACTCCCAAAAATGTAATTTTCAGACTCACAATTCACACTTTGTTGTTTGCCTACAGGGTAGAATTCAAGACCATGCTGCTTCTTTAATTTCTTTCCATAAGACATGATGGTAACAATCATCAGGTTAGACAAATTTGTTGCATAGGCTGAATTTGCCTATTTTTCTACTTTGTGTCCTACTTTCATTGACAACTCTCCAAATTAAACTATTGTGTAAGCTCTTTGGTTTCATTGGGCTCTGTAATGATTGCCACAATGTTATAAAACATCCAAAAGAACACACACAAACTCCCATATTGTGAAAAGTTATTTAGTCACTGCCATCCCATTTGAAATGTTTTGTTTGTTTCTTGCTTCAGATGGAATATCCCCATTATGTTCTCAGATGTCAGACATGTCTCATGAACACAATGCTGCCAAACTGTAATGGACAAAGAATTTTATTTTTTTCCGTAATGTGTTTTGCTTGTATGAAGAACTGGCCCAAGTATCTACTAAGTTATATCATTTCCTTCAGTGAAACTAATTTTCAAGGAAAATGAATCATGGGAAAGACAAAGACGATATCAGCTATTCTATATCCACCCTGTTCCTTCCTGTATCTGTGCCTGGAAAAACCAAGCAACATAATAACAATAGAGTAAACTCTGACCTGCTGAAGTGCCATTGAAGTCAACGATGTTACAGCATGAATGAAGTTGGTGCAATATCAAAATTTAATTTTTACCAATGCCAAAGTTGACCCCAGCATGTAAATGTTTTCCAATTACTTGACAGTATGAAGATAACATTTCTGTTAAAAGCACATTATGCTGCATCCATTTTAACTGGAATTGTGTAGGTAGGCAGGAGGCATACCACACACTTAAAACTAAATTAATGCTCCAGGAGAGTAACAGAATAAGTGTTCTAGCCAGCTGCATGAATGATTAGTAGGAAGAGCAGCAATATATTGCCACAACCAAACAAAATCCCATCTTGTTTGCTTCACTGAGAACACAGACTTTAAGATAGGAGGGACAATGTCATAGTTGTGAATAAGTAATTTTTTATCATAAGTCCTCATGTCAGGTATATTCATGAATTCCCTTAGGAAGGTCATCCTTTGGGACAAAATTTCTATGCTTGATTTGTTCCCACGATTTCTGACAGTAATCTGTCATTCTTGTAAAATTGCATATATAAAAAAAAAAAATTAAAAAACCCCAAAGAACCCAAACCCCCTAAAATAACAACAGCCAAAAATCCCTGAAACAAAACAAAAAACCCACAGCAAACACCAAAGCATAAAACTACTCTATCAGCAATATAAGGATTAAAGGATTATACAGCTGCATTTTTTCTCCCCAATTAAGTATCACAAAAGTAAAAATTATTTTAAATCTGAAATTTACTACCTACACCATATCAAAAAAAGTCTACATTAATGGCTCTCCAGGTTTTTTTTCCCTGCACCCTGACTCACTAAATACATGCTGCCTCCAAAGTCAATGGTTCTCCAAAGTTCATGGGAATGCAGAGATAGAAAGAGTAGAAAAACTGTTGCAAAAAGAAAAGATAAGTATGTAGGCTTGAATCACAAGTCGTGCTGATAGAGAAATGATGAGCGATTAAGTTTTTAAACTTATTTTAGAATTACTTAAAGATTTTTTTTAAGGGTGTTCTTGCGATGAGCAGCAATCAGACTAGTTTTGGGCTTGTTTGTTTCTTCTTACCTCAGTAAAGAGTACATGATTTCCCAGTGCCCCTTCCACTGCTAACACATTCTCTTGTGCAGCATATGGAAATAAAATCTGTTCCTACGTAGATTGTGCTCACCGTTTCAATTTGGTTTCAGTAAAATTGTGTGTCACTTGACCTCAATATTATATTAGACTAAATGCCCATTTGAAATATCTCTGAAAATCTTTTCAAGTACTACCATTATTTAGTATATGCTCATAAGGCTGTAGCAGGGTGCGCAGCACTACATCCCTGGATTGCCCTCCATGAGCAGTGCCATTAGACAAACACCTTTCTCTTGGCTGAGCTGCAGCACCTGTACCTACCACTGCTCTCCACAGCTTAAAATCACATCGTACGTAGAAACTTCTACTCCATCTTTTAAAATTAGGCTTTTATATCCTTATTGTTGAATACTGATTTTAGATTAAGATTGTCTAGGGATAAAGACTACTATGGAAGTCTATCAACCTTTGCCAAACCAGAAAAAAGTTTTAAACTAACAAATAAGGAAGATGGATTAGCTACAATATAAAAACAAAAGATGAAGTTCAAGACAATTACTGATTACAAAACATGGATGTATATTTCACAGATTTAAAGAGAAAAAAACTTTTATAACATAATAGGAGCAAACAGACCATTCATGCAGTGCTCTTAAATATCCAAAGAGCACCTGAATCAATCACGCTATCCTTGGCAGCAGATGGGCCAAACAGAAGACGATGGTGTGCTGCACTGTGCACTGATGCTCCAGAGACTAAGTCCTGACAATGCCTCACTGACCTAGACATGTCACCTTGTGCCTTGATTTCCCAGTCTTCAAAACAAAGGCCAGTGGCAGTAACCTTACTGCCATGCTTATGATTTTCTCAGGACAAGCAGTGCAAATGCTGGGAGCCGAGTGGTGTAGCAAGTAGTGCTATGTCACATGTTCGCAATTACACAAGCTTAACTACTTAGGATTAAAATACAGCCTTGTGCAGGGCAGTCCTGCAAATAAACTACTCTGGACCTTAAGTGCCTAAAATTTTATTTTTTCCTAAGTCAATTCAGGTCACAAGCAAATAGGATACAGTTTCACAGCCTCAGAAGCAGGCTGAGAGGGACAATGACTCAGTCTGAATTCTGTTCCTTGAGCTCCAGTAAAGTATAAAGTGTACTGTGTTTGTGTTGTTGAAGTACACATCCTCTGATGTGTTGCACTGAGTGATGCAGAGCACAAACTCATTTGAAAATACATGCTCTATTACCCAATTCCTTAGGTGGAGGACTTTTTTTAGATCCAGTTTCTACTCTTGTTTTCCTACCAGCAACTTGTGTAAGTGACAGTCAGCTCTAAAAGGACTTCTCTATCTCCATGAAGCCATTCTCCTTTTCTCCAGGTTGCTTGCACTGTCTTAGAAAACAAATCTGAGCCATGCACTGAGTTTATAACAAGGGCTGTAGTGCATCTCTTTGCTTAATATGATACCATAAAATTTAGTTATTGTAAAAGCAAAGAACTGAATCTAAATATCTTACATAAAAAGAGCAAGCAAACCTTGTGTAAGGAAAATAGAAGAAATGCAAGAAATAAATACAAAAGTGAGGCATAAACAGTAGTAGTTATGATTTCAGATAGTTGTCAGGGACTACAAAATGTTTTGAAAGTAGGGGAAAATGTGTTTTTAAATTGATTTCATAAATCTAATATGGCAAAGTGTACACTACATTGCCAATTAAAAAAGGCAACAGCTCAGTCAAAATAACAATAGAGTTACTCCCTTCAAGTCTCTGATAAAACAATGGTTGAGCTACAACAGCTCAATTCCAAAGGACAGCTCTATGTGTCCAGAAATTTATCACTGGCAAAGACATAAAGAAATGAAGGCAGGCAGCCAATATTCACAGAAGGGAAATAAATAACAGTACCTAAAATGACTCCAAATATACACAGCAATGCAGCCACAATTTTAGGGAAAAAAAGTGAGTAGCTAATAAAGGAATGCTTACAAACAGTTTCAGCTAGAAATCTTTCTCTTTACTTTTTGCCCATATAACGTTTGCATGGGTGCACATGCAAAATAATGAATAGTACTGAAAATTCTTTGTTTGCTTTAAACTGTTCAGTAACATGCCCTACCATCTTAATCATACCCTAGGTATGTTGGCAGCAGTGCAACACAAGTGGGAGTCACAACTGAATTTTCCTCTGTAAAGACCAAATCAGCCTTTAAATACTTAGAAAGGAAAAGTTCTGAAGCAGCTTGTTATTTATGAAATGATTTGTTCTTCGACAGAAAACAAAACAAGTTCCCTTTTATTTAGAAGCCACTAAAGAACAAAACTTATTCATTGTTTAGAGGCTTAAATTGAATCTAAAAACTTTCTTAAATATCACTTAATGGTGATTTTTGCTGCATTATGAGCAGTAAGTTCACTTTACTGCAATATAAATGCATATACATTTGCTGAGGTGGTAACAAGAGTCTATATATTTTATTGTCCCACACACATTGAAGCAGTTATGTATTCTTCACTCAATTTTTTTTCCAGAAGAACACACACAGAGTGTGTGTGAGTTCAGTACCTCTCTGAACTCCCTTCTATACCCTTTAATAGCATTCCAGGCTGCCAGAATGATGCATTTTTCATATATATTGCACTTATATTTGTTAAGTTTAGGGAGCCAGCATTATTTAACACTATACAAAAAATTATCACATAGTATATTAGGCAAAAAAGACAGTGTCTATCTCCTTGCAGGTGACTGAAAATTCCTAACAAAGTTGTTTTAATTTTAGTCTAAAATAATCATCCAGAGAAATAATTTTGATCCACATGAGTCTTTAATCCTAATCAGCCTTACTGCTAAATTCTTTCTTATTGGACCAAACCACAACATTAAGAGGTATTTTCTACAGTGTAATACCCTGCTATGTAGAATTACTGCAATTAGCTCTGAACCCACAAAAGTTCTCATTGACTTCAGTTCAGGCATAAGAATCTGCACTGCTCTGTATTGTTAAATACTCCACATCAACAGATGCAGAGCATTACTGTAAGTTGCCATTGATCCAGGAGATACTCCCTCCAGTGTATCTCAGTATCATTCTTATGCAAAAAAACCCATGCAAAACCCCCAAATCCAATAAAGAATTCCAACAGGATTCTCATTTTGTTTCCAAACGGGGGGGGGGAGGGTGACAGATTTTTATAAGATGCCCTTTACAGACTTTTGCAGGCTATTGATGATGGATCAAATTATGTCACTTTGCCTTCATCTCCCTGTCCCCCCCTAAAAAGGCAAGGAGGTGGTCTCTTAAAATATAGCTACTTATATCAGGCTATTGTTTCCTTTCCCTCCAAGACCACCCAGCTTTTCTAAACTGAATCTCTCTGCATGAGACAGACTGGAGCACTACCACTGCTCTCTATGCAAAGACCTGCTATGCTGCACTATTTACCATCCCTGCATAAACAGAGCATACTGTACTGGCTGAATACAAACACATAAGAGCCAGTAAAGGTTGGGGGGGAAGCAGTGAAATCTTTGGCATTTCCAGAGGGGAGAGCCATGACTAAAGTTCTCTTCAAAGCTCAGGAGATTGCTTAAAAACAGGTCCTTTTTTTAGAGAATGTATACAAAGCCTTTATTTTCTTCACACATTTGAAGTTTTGAGGCTACATCTTTAAGATGGGAGTGTAATTAAAATTTTAAAAGAAACTGGAAATTATCACATAATAACTGAATTCCAAGTTCTAGCATTTCTGCAGGAAAAAAGAGAAACCAAAGAGGACTTAAGCTCCAGTTTGCCCTGGAGGTTGGGGCAGTACACTGGGCAATACAAAACACAGATTCTAACTACAGCTTTCTTGTTATCTGCTTCAATTCTCAGATTATGACACTTCAGTTTCCCAGTGAGAGACTGGTATGTTGCTACTCATCTTCACCGTGCTTTCAAGTCTACAAATGAGAAGCAGAAAGTATGAAAGGAACTATGCTATTATGAAAATGAAGTTGGGATGCCACACAAGGGATAGACACTGCTTAGGGGCATGGTTTTTCCAGCTGGTGTTGGCCAGCTTGAAAAAAATTAAAATGAAAGGGACAAGGTATGAGCTTCTTTGAAGACAGAAAAAAATCACAGCAGGGAGTTGCTCAACACTGGTGCCTGCCCAGCCAGCTAGATTTAGGTGACTTGAAACACATCCTAGGCAACAAAATAAGGCTAAATTATTTACACAAAAACATGTCAGGCATTTTGTCCTTGGCTCATCAAAGCACAACACTGGCAACAGTGTTGTTCTCTATTTCATCAGATTTAAAATAATTAGTTTTTTCTGTGATCAGCTATACATATTCTCGACCAGTCAGGAACTTGCCACTCCAAACTATGTAACTGGCACAGAAGGTATCCTATAAATCAGCAGCTGCTCAGCAGTGGAATGGGGCAGGCACAGAACCTCCTTAGACCATGATCAAGACAGGGCACTTCTTTCTGCTATGACATCTATCAAGGAGCATCTATAGACAGTTATGTTTGTACTAAGACATTGCATTATTAAATTTAATTAACAAGTGTCAACAGAGGAGAAGTGCTCACTAGACTACTATCAGTAATAGCTGTCTGGATGTGGGTTATGTTTTAAGTACTTTAGGATATGCATTTTTTTAAGACATGAAAAAAACAGATGTAACATTATTGCTCTGTTGCTACTGGTATTTAATATGACACTAACAAAATGCTTCAATTTAGATGTTGAAGCATTTTCCTTCTAGTTCTCTAAAATATGATGAGAGTTGGAATGTGCAGCTCATCTTGGAAACAAGGTTGCTGGTTCTTTGTTTCCATTACACACAGCATAAATATGATAATACAGAAAATAAGGTAGCGAAATTGGGGGTGGGGATGTCAACATGTAGAGTTTTCTCAGAAGCACAGAGGGACAGGATGAATGACACCAACACAGGCTGTAATACAGGAAATTCCAATGAGGTATTAGGAAATAACTTTTCAAAATGAAATAGTCAAGCACTGAAACAAGGAGCCAGTCCAGTTGTTGAATGCTTATCTTTGAAGAGATTTAAGACCGGGTTGGATGAGGCTCTGCTGTACTTCCTCTAGTTGCAGTGGAGGGCAGGACTTAATTCTCCACCTTAAATTACTCTGATTGTAAAGCACCTTGAAATTCCTTGCCTTCCAAATGACCACTATGTGTAAGACATTTTAAATTATTACAGTTAACAACATGTTAGATAATTCTGTCAGCATTTCCCTGGTAGGTGAATTTCTGCTTCTAACATAGGCAAATAGCCCATGCATCAGTGACCTGGGAGGCTGCCTTGCACATCTTCCGCTTGCTTGACAAAAATTAATTTCTTCTTTGCAGTCTTGGCATGCTTCCTTCTCTCTCCATCCCTATCCACAGCTGTGGCCTATAACTAGTTTTGTGCCTGTAAAATAATCAGTGGCATTAATTCTTTGTGATAACTACATCACACATTTCCCAAGCTGCCATTTTTATGAGGTTTGTTGTTTCCTGCTTCTAACCTGAGCTTTGAAACTCTCCACGTGGAGACAAAAAAATCCCAAAAATTAAATGTGCTTCCATAATTGAATTTTAACTACCCAGGAGTCAGAAAATTAGCTACTCATTGAAAATGGATGTTTGCAAAAAAAGATGTTTCCGAATGTATTAGTAAATAGCTAAAAAGGAAGGTGGTAGATAGGCTTTCTATCACTCTGATACCTACAGTGGATTATAGTAATACTCCAATAAAACCACATCCAAAATCTATACAAAATTTCAAAACAACAGTATAGTTTCTGGGAGAGAGTATTCTCTGCTTTAAAACCAACATATCTTCACAGAAATCACCCCAACAGTAAAAGACTGAATTTTATAAACATTTACAAACATTGAAAATTATTTTTGAGTGCAAATGTTCCCATCGTTTTTTGCCAACCCTCCATTTTCTCCTAACTTGGTAAGAAGGAAAGAAGAGCAACCTCACAGGCATCTGACATTGACAACTGAATTGGATTAGGCTTTGGACAGAGTAATAAATTATCAAGATTGTTATTATGTTGTATATTCATCAGCAACTGAGTTTTTACAAACTTCAGGAACACAAGTATAACTACAATATCACAAATACCAAAATCCATTTCCGTGAATAAGGAAACACAAAAGGAGCAAAATGGAAAACAGGGAGACTTTTAAACTGTGAGAAAATGCCCAAGTGGAATAGCAGCGGTTGTGTTTAAAATATTTTAAGGCTTGAGTATATACAAATATATCCACAGATTTATGACACTGTCTTTGTCAATTGACAGTTAGAAGGTTTTTATGTCATCCATAATGATTAATTCTTAATAAATATAGTCTTACTGTATTTTTCCTCCCTTCATGACATCCAATATGAAAAGCTTACTTAACACACTATTAACACTAGACTGAGACAAAAGGAGAGGGTTTTTGCCAAAAAATTGTTCATTTTTTCAAATTATTAATAAAATGTCAAAAATCCAAACATGGCCTAAAGCCAAAAGTAACCCAAAATCAATCAAAATTTTTAACTTAGATGGCTGCAATTTTTTTTCTGTTTTAATGTTAATTATTATACTGTTGAAATAAACACCAAAGAGAATGATTTCATTGAAATAGTGTTAAATTAGGATGTCACAATAATTTCAAAACTCCGTCAAAAACATTTCAAACCAGGAAATTCCCAACCACTTCCTATTAAGATTGAAGCCAGGAAAATTCTGGTGTAGCTTGCTGCTTGGGCTGTTCTTTGTGTGAATGACATGAAGTATTTCTATTATGGAACTGCAGTTAAGAGATAGTATTCCAAAGTCAACCATTTTAGAAATTGGAAAGAACTGTGAGAATATTTTTAAAATTATATTTACATAAATGAATTGTCACTAAATCAGAAAGACATTAAATAAGGAATAAAAGAAAAAACAGAAACTGTCTGCATGTAACTATGAGAAGTAACATTACAGCAACTTAGGCTTTGATTTTTAATTCATTGCTTTTATTAGAACAAAAAGTATTTGAAAAATGAGTGAAAAGCTAATGAGCTTCTGTTGAATGTTCTGGGTAGTGAGTCAATCTCACACTAAATCATCCACAGGAATCATGAAATACAAAAGCAATGCTGTAGATCTGTGTATCAGCACTGAATTAATTATTCTGTCCCTGGATCAAGCACATTTAATCTTCAGATGTTTTACAGCTGTTTTCAAGATTTACTAAAATCCTTTAGATGTACAGGCCTTAAGAGTGTTTCTGTGTTTTAGAGAAGGCTCTCTGAAAAAAGAAAAATCTTTGCCTTTTCAACTACTATGTTATATGTGGACATGCTTAACAGATGTCCTGGTACAAACTTTCTGCAGATTTCAGATGAGGAAATGGCATGGGTTAATATTAACCTTGAAGTGTAAGCGTTTAGGTAGGCTGAAAACACTTATCTACAAAGCAATTTTATGGATTATTTTCCCTTGGACACAGAATACAACTTGATCTATATGTTACCTGGTATTTATCAGCCCCCGCACAGCTGAAGTACCTGCTGCCTATATGATATCCATATCATTGCCAAATGATATCTATATATATATCTATATACATCTATATACATATATATCTATATCATTACCAAATTTTGAGGCACTGTCCTTACAGACCTGAGTACCTCCACACTGCACTCTAAAATCACAGAAAAAGGAAGTGCCTCAGAGACCAGCAACATGCCAGATGCCACAGTTAGCCAACAGGAACCAAATATGCCAACAGGAGAGCCCACTGGTGCATCTTCAACCCCCCATTCCCTGTCAGGGGAGCACAAGCAGCAATATTCCTGTTAAAGCTGCCTGGCATGTAATCAAATTTAGACACACAAACTTTACAAATCTAAACTGTTGCTTAATGTTTTTAGGTAAGTCTCATGTCTTTTGTGTGCAAAAAAGCAGTTTCAGCTGAGGACTGTCCCTCAGCCCAAATGAGCGTCATCTGCAAGGCAGGACCATTTCCTGAGTCTGGACTAACATATTCCCAGATGCAAGACAGAAATAATCTTAAATCTTTCACATTCTCACTGAGGCCTTTAAAACAGAGATGGGAAGACTTCTCCTTCCTCATGTTTTGAGGTGTTTTTTCCCTCCCTATCTTTCATTCCCATTGTAATTCTTCAGTGCGGCAAATTGATAGAAATAATCATATGGATATGGCAGATGCCTTAATGCCTAAAATCAGATCTCTCAGCTCTCAGAAAATTTTACTTATCAAAATCTGAGTACTAATTGACTTCAGATGTGTTGTTAGACATACCTCGATAACATGTTTACGCTTCTAAATTATTTTCTCTACCAAGTTTTGGGCCCACTAGGGTATGGGTCTCAGTATGTCACTGAAACACATGAAAATGGAAACAGGAGTGAGGTAGCAGAAATCAGTTTGTCAGTGAACACTCTGCAAGTGTGTATAGAGTGAAAGATGCTCTGCAATGTCCAAAGACAAAGGGCATCTTCTGTCACACCATGTCCCAGGGCAGAATCTTTTACATATTTAAAGTGATCATAGTTAGGTATGCTTCAGTGGTTCCCCAAACAGAAGTGCTTTCGTTTGCAGCCTGACAGAGTCCTCAAAGACTGGTAAAAGGAGGTCCAGGAATGCAAATTTTCAAAAGTACTACAGCAGAACTGACCATTCATAGCTTAAACCTTTCTTAAAAGCCTCTAGTGATCATTAATATATAAGATGCTTTTACAGAATTCATAATGTCTCAGCGGTTAATTAATTAACAGATTTACTATAACTTGATCAAACACAAACAACCAGCTTTTAAAAAGAAATCACGTTCTGGAGAAAACAGCAATCTTCATACTTGATTGATCTCTGACATTGGCTTTCATCTCCTTCATTTTGTTAATGAAACTGCTATTTTGTAAGCATATTTTAGTACTAATTGGAGTAGTTGAAAAATTAACTTTAGTTGTCTCAAGCTACTAGTAAAGAATTTCAGTCCCATCTAGTTTTATAGGAGAAGAGGAGCAGCATTGAAGGCTACAGGAATTTATTGCAAGAGAAACAAATTGCTGGGGTGTTCACAGAGACTAACAAGTCATGGTCCTACTATTTTCCCAAAAAGTTATTCCCTTATTAGAAACAAACCACCTATTTCATATTTCAGGAACTGGCAGTTGTTTTTTCTGTGGGTCATTTTATTTGTTTGTTTTCTCCTCCTAGGCCATGTTTTGGGGAGATCTTTCCCCTCCTTTAACTACAGCAAGGATGAAACAGGTAGTTTAAATTGCTGAATAGCAATTTCAACAGAATTGCTGTTCATGTAAATTACCTACCCCCTGTGGCATGTTTACTAACCAATCAAAATATTTTCTTCAGACAAAGCACTGCAATAAATTTAAATGAAAATAAGGACAACCACAACACAAGACACATAATAAGAGATCTGCGCACAGCATGGAAAGCATCTTATAAGTAAGAAAATTATGTTCATGCTTTACAGTGCAGAATTTTCAGAATAATATAGCGTATTTATCTTTTGCTGCAGTACAGTTGTTTCCAACAACTTAATGAAAAAACTCAGTAACAAGTTGCTATTGGAACTGCTGGAAATAAAAAAATTAATCTGCTTTTCAAAGCATTTGAAAAGCCGTGCATATTCTATGAGAGCAGATCTTTTATCACAGTCTTACTATAAAAAACACTTACTGAAATGTACATTGCAACCCAGCCAAAAAATTCCATCTAAAAATTTCTGGGGTCCATTGCAAGTGCAGATAGAATATAACACAGCTCTCAACAAAAATTATGGGACAAGGCACACACATCAAAGCTGAACAGAAAAGAAGTGCAAATACCCTGTAAAATAACTCTACAGCCCCTCAACAGACAGATGCTGAAGACCCTGGTGGCTAGCAGGCACAGAAAGTATCCTGCTTTTCTTCTGTTTACTAAAGAAAGGCCACACCCAGAACAGCACAATAAACTGCAACTTTGGAAAATGCTGTCTATCCCAATCCAGGGTAGAGTACCTCAGTTTGCTTTGTTCTGTGAACTGATAGTCCCAGCAACTTTCCCCTTTGGATTTATTAATATTTTACATATGTATACATATGTTTATATGTGTGTGTGTGTGTATACATACACCTATATAACTATTTGGATATAAAAATGTAAAAAACCAGTACTGACATCCTGAATCAAGATACAATAAAATTTCATCCCTCTTCAAATCCAATTTTCTGATATGCTGGCATTTGGCAGCTCACCTGCTGCCAGAGTGTCCAGACTCTTCCCAATGCAAGATCCTCTAAAAGCATGTAGCTAAAGCTGAAGATTGCCAACAGCAGTAAATTACTGGAGGCAGGAAAACAGTCTTGTGTCCCTGCTACCTGCTTCCCCATTCCGGCTCTCTGAGGAGTGAGATGGCTGATGGTGATGCTGAAGAAGAGTGTGAGGCACAGCAGTGACTCCTGTCTGGGGCAGAAAAGAGCCAGACCCACCCTCCCAGATGGCCAGTCTGCCCCAGCTCCCTTGTCTGTCCCTGCCTCTCTCAGAGAGGAGAAGCATTGTTTTGCTTGGCAGGATGGGTCCGGTCACACCTGGAGAGCAGCAGCCTTTGCAGCCCTATGGCAGAGCCCATCACATCACAGACCCCAGGCCTCAGCACCACAGAGTCTCAGGCTGTGCCCCCAGCTGCTTGTGACCAGTGACTGACTGCACAGCCAGCTTGAAACACACAGCATTCCCAGAGCCTCCGGAATAAAAGGCATTCCCATGTGAAATGGCCAGAAGTTGTTTACCATCTGATAGTCCTTTTCATTAGTACTTATTTTTCCTCCAACAGCTCCCTTCTAAACTGAGGCTGCATATTCAGACAGCAAACATATCAACAATCCACCGACATACTGAGCTACCCAACCCAGGCTCAGCTTAAATCCATCCCCCCTGTATCACATCTGTGCTATGGAAACAAGTACATAATGGAAGAGTGCATTGCCACAAGCACTTGACACGCAAGAGGCAGAAGCCAGCTGGTCCAGCAGTTCCCAGCCACCTCCATTACTCATCCAGCCTGAATGCATGTTCATCCACCAAGAGAAGGCCAAACGTTTGAGATACATTAAGATAAAGAGGATGTCATGGAATTAGTGGGGACAATACAGAGGCAAAATAGAGAAACGTGCCACTGGGAGTACTGTGAATGGAAAAAGAGAAAGACCTTATACACAGGGAAATGTGCCATGATCTGTCACAGTCCATCAGGCAATCTGATCTGCACATTCTGATTAAGGAAAATGGGAGAAGGCTGGAAGCATTAAATTGAAGAGACTACAATTTTAACTCTTTTTGCTTTTTTCAAACAAAAAACCCCAGCTAGAACATAAAAATCAGCAATTGCATAGAGATGTTAGAATAAGTGTGACTTATCTTGCAACATAAGGAGTTATGCAATTAAACTGAAGGCAGAGAAATGCAGAGGGGAAAAACTGATCAGTATTGTTTTGCAATACGAGCAAGGATATACCTAAAGTTTTGACAGCCATAACTTGCACAGCTGTCAAGGATACTCAGATTTTGTGAAACCAACATAACATCTTGAAAGGTTATTAAAATCTCATGTTTTATGGGTTTAAACCTGTCTTTAAATATCTGCAATTAGAGTGAAAACAGTTGGAAGAGGAACTTATATGCCTACTGTGCCATTTTTACAACTTCAGTTTTTGGATTCTGTCAAGTACACTGTCAGAGCCAGGACACCAGCCAAGGCTGCACTGGGAACGGTATTCCCACAAACAAAGGGCTCATTCCTCATCACTGAGGCTTCCCATAGGCATCATTCTGCAAAGTCAGTGATTCTTAAATCAGGGTTAACAGACCAAAAGAAAAACTGGAAAAAATACTGTGCTGCTGGAACTGGATTCATACAACACAAAGTTGGAAACTGCTGATCTGTATGCTGTACTTCATTAAGTAAGCTGGATTTTGATAAAAGTTTTAACACAAAATTATGGTATACAAAACATAGTAAGGACTTACTTTGGAAAAAAAAAAGCCCTTCTGTTTTAAATTTATCCTCTTTTTTTTTTTTTCCCCTTTTCCCCAAACCAGGGAACATTTAAAAAAATTGCATATAGCATCTTTGTCTTAAATGACTATTACAGTATTAGGACAGGTGTAGCTATTCAGTTAAAACAAGAGCTGTATGATCCAGAGTGAAAAATCAAGCCCAGAGTTGAACTAGAAAATTCTCCCTTGGAATGGTAAGAATAAAAAACCCAAAAGTTACTGATTCCTGACAGATCCTGAGGTTATTTTATTTTTTTACTATTTTGCATGGAAACTAACAGCTAGCTCAAGCTTTTTTAAAACATTGCAATCTGTGTTTTTATCTACAATTACAGACGAAAGAAAAAAATTCAGTACAGAAAATTTATGAAAAATAAGCCTTGTCTTTTTGCGCTATCAATAGTTTAAAATTTTTACTGAATCTTGGCTGAAACCTCCTTACCTCCACAGAGACAGAAGGTTAACTTGAGTCTGAATATCTTGAATTCTGACTAGCTAGCACGGATGGCAGTATGGCTTAGGGGCCAGGGTCTAGTTTAAACTCAGTTAGCGCTTGCCCATTTTGTAGCAAGAACACAAATAAAGCACTCAGAAACCTCCAGTACCCCTCCTGCAACCCATAAGGAAAGGTTAGCTTTAGAAAGGCCACCCCATCAGGAAGTCTGGTTTTCCACATCTGGCTGGGATAAACTTAAGGCATCTCAGGCCTTGGGAACATAGTTACAGACACAAGGTTAGACCACACTGTTCATCAACTAGTGCAATTGCTACATTTAGAGAGAGATAAACTAAACATTAACGTTACAAGCATGAACTTAAAATACCCGAAAATCTGTTTCCTCGTCTCTATCACTTTGGACGACAGGGTCAGGATGTGGAGCTGATCTAGATACAACTATCACGCCCTAAATTAATACTCTGCCCTAATAAGAAACATTGGGAAGGCCACCAAAGAATCAGCTTTCAGATATATTGAGGCCTCAGATGAGGTCAGCCATAGGAACCCCACATCTCTGAAAACTGCAGTAGGTGGCCAGGTTTAACTGCAGCCACAGAAATGGGCTGGCTGCTTGTTCTGTAAGTGGGCATCACACACAGCCTTTTCCATCCCACATGGGCAAGATGGGGGAAGTTGAAGCAGTGCTGTAAAAGCAGCAACACTTGCCCATTTCTAGAAAACCCATGCCTGACTAGAGGCTTCAAAAATTGGCACTAACATTTCCATTAATGTCCAGTCTTTATTTGTGGAGCTCTGTGAAGAGTCTGCAGTGTTCAGCTTTATTAAAAAAGCAAGGTGTATTCAGTCAATATCTTTTCACTGTTTAATTTCTTTTTACTGACACTGGTTGGGATTGTACATGTTTCTATTTCAAGTCTTCCAGTGGCTCTTCTGAAGACTAAACCCAGAAATACCTGACCATTTGCAGCACTACGCTGATTTTAAGAGAGGAATGACAACATATCAAGTAGAAACAGAAAAAGTAAAATCTAAGAATATGTGTAAAATCTCAACCATTTGTATTGTTTAATATGCTTATTAAAATAAAACATATACAGTAGCTTCTAGTTCTCATACCACTATTTACAAATGACTTTTAACCTTCCATTACTTTACCGTGTTTCAACCTCCAGTTAAGCACATCTTATAGCCTTCAATAAACTTGTCTCTCCACATCTGCTAGGCAGAGAAGTGCTATTCTCCCATGCTTCATAAATATGGTGCCTGGAAACTCATTATTAAAACCATTCTTGTGAATGCTCAGGTTCTAATTCATGACTTCTCTGGAAGGATTTAATCAAACCAAGATGTCCGATAATCAAGAAAGTTCTTCCAATAGGCAAGAGCAACAGATCTCTCGCAGCCTGTTAGAAGATGTGCCAAGACAAGTTCCTTCCCTGTGTAATAGAAGCCACAGGAATCAGAGTTTCTGATCAAAGTCCAACACCTCAGCGCTGCCAAAAGCTGACAAGCCTTTTTTCTCCTCTTTCCTGAAAGGAGCTCTGTAATCACACTGGATTTTAATAGGATAACTATCTCTTGGACTCAGACTGAACTCAGTTGTATTAAGCTATGATTAAACCATATGACAATTGCTACATATAGCATTACTTCATATATCTATTTTTAAAGCATGCTGAGATTCTTATGCAATCTACTACTACAGTCCAGGTCAATGGGGTTTTCTTAATACATAGAAATTTCCCTTTTGTCAGGGACATTATATGAAGCATGGAACAGAATATTCCAAAAAGAGCAAGTGACAATTCTGCTCTATTTGCCAGTCCAGAATATAGATACTGAATTTAATGAAGTTATTCTGTTTTGACCAGCACAAGCATGAAGAGATGTTAACTGCTGGAAACAAGTTCTCCTATACATTCTTTCATACTGTGGGGCACTGCTTCGAGGTTTTTCACAGCCAGAGCACTTAGGAAACTCACAGCTACAAAATTCTTTCATCAAGATTTAGGGACTGAAATAACAAACTGATCATGCAAAAAACTAGAGCAGGTTGGGCAAAGTTTACCTGCTCGTGTTTTGCATTGCAGCTTACAGACAGGGTGTTTTCAGCTCACCAGTGAGACACACTGCCATCAGTGGGAACATAACCTGAGGCCATGTGAAATCTTCTTTAAAATTTGAAAACACCATAAAACTGTTCTTGAGTAACAAAGAACCAGCACTACATGGTCTCTTGCAGCCAAAAGAAAGGAGACTTATAGATGATACTCTATACAACAATTCACACTCAAACCAGAGCAGAGGGGGAACATTGAGATCTATGCATGTGACTTTCCACAGGTGTGCTGATGCACTGCTTCCTGGAGAGTGGGGGGACAACCACACATACAGACTAAGCAAATCACACCTTAACTGAGGGACTTGTGGACAAGGGCCACTCCAGCCAGCCAACATCCTGCATTGGTGATGTATTTTGTTAAATAATTTCACACCACTGAAATCCATCAAAAATCTAAGGATTGTTCTCACAGAAACTTTTAAAACTCCTTACCAGTTTTGGATGTACAGTTGACTTCTAGATGTTATTAAGTTAGGGGTACCAGAGAAAGTAGAAGTTCAGGAGTAACATATAACAGTCTGGACTTCTGATCTCCTTGCCTCTTGTATTACTGATTTAGGATACAGCCACAGCAATACCCCAGAGCTGATTTGTGTTTAATTTACCAGGAGAAAAGTCTAAACACTGACCAAAAAGATTTAGTTGTCCTCAAGAGGAAGGACATAACATGTAGCCTTAAGATGAAAAGTCAGGAGAACCTCAGGACACAGAAAACTGCTCTTTGCTCAGTTCCAGTTTTTCTGTTTGAGCTAAATCACTTAAACATGCGTGCCAATGACCTAATTCTGTTTTCTATAGATGTATTACTTATGCAAGAGAGACTATAACAACCTCTTCACAACTATTCCCAGTCAATTGCAGAGTTACATATTTAAAGTACGTACAGTGCATAGTGACATGTAATAGTGAGAAAACATGCAGAACCCAATTTAGCAGAGGGATTATAACAAGTCATACTGTCAGTTACATCTCAATTCAGTAAAAACAAATGTATCAGATTTCATACTACACATTTATGGAAATTTTAGCACCTACAGAGAAATGAGTTAGCCTCCTGAGGCCCCAATATTTTCAAATATAAGATGTTATGGAGGCATAAAAATATCATCAATAAATGATAACATAAACCTCTAATTTAGTATAATTTTTCTTTTAAATCTACCAGATGGGGAAAGAATCTATTTTCTCTCACAGTTCTCATCACTCAATAGTTACTTATTTTCCCACAATATTCCTCAACCAAATAGGCTCAAACTACTTATAACAGTGGAATAATCACAGTTAATATTTCGAGAGAGCTTTTACAGGAAACAATTTTCACCGTATGTTTGGACTTGTATTAAGAACAGTTCTTGTGAGTCTAATGCTTTGTGATTATGAAGGTGCAAACTGCTGACATGAGGCCGTACAACTTGTTATATTAGCTTAACTCTCAGCAAGGACTAAATCACTCAGAGGTGTATAACAGAGGTGTATTAACAGGTTTGGCTATGACATGCCATTATTTTGAATTTTAAGTTTGTGGCAGACCTGCTAAAACTATCATTACAACCTAAACTAAAGATAAACAGGCTTTTTATGCCTGCCTATGCATGAATTGCTTCTTAGAAGCAGGAACAATGGGAACATGCAGCAGATTCCTCTGTATCTGGTGATATTTAGGTCTGTTTGAAGCAGTTCCAGTCAGCCTAAGGCTACCAGTGTGGTGCTGACCACACACAACCTCTCAGCAATTGTTGTATGAGAAAATGCTGTGGGCTTGTGCACAAGTGGAACCAGCTTTTTCCTACCCATTATTGGCCTGATACTCTTCCCAACCAAGCTTTGGATTTTTGTTGACTGATTTCAGTCAGAGAAGAATTTTAGTCCCCAAATACTCTCATTATTTTAAAAATCCTTAATGTAAAGATAAAACACACAATCATACAAAACCAGAAAAATGAGTCTTCCTCTCTAAACAGAGAAATCTTATACTAACAGAAAACTTGGAAAAAATAAAAAAACCAAGTCTCTGTAAGTTACCACTTTGCAGTGAAAAAGCTAATGTGTATTGCAAAACTGAATGGATTTTACTTTACACATTATATCTAAAATGCAGCTGTTCATATCCTGGCACAATCCAGCCAGACAGGAAACTGTTTGCTGTCCTGCCAACAGTTACTTTATAGTTTGAGCAGGTTGCTTCCCTTTAGTTTGAGCACTAATTTAGCTGAAAAAGCCAGCAGACCAAACTCTTCTCCTGGTGAAGAGGTCTTTATTCACCCCCACCACCACCCACACAGTTACTTCAAATGTTATTGCTTGGCCAGGGAACAGGAAACAAGTTAGTTCCCTTTGCACTGCTTAAATGGAAGCAGATTATCCCATATTATTGCCAAATGGGTGAAACTGAAGTCACAAGATGCAATCATGTGCTTGATAATGTTTGTACACATGATGATCACACTTTCCAGTAAGCTAATTAGGGTATTTTGGCACATAACACCCATAAATATATTAGAAGACATCTATGGTTAGATATTTCAAAGAGAAATTACTTGCTAAGCAAAAAACTATTCAGCTGGAATAAATAGAGGAGACGGGAGGCAGTTTTTCAAGTTACTGCCTTTATGAAACAAAAAAGTTAAAAAGAAGAGCTAAAGTTTAGACTGTCCTTGCAACATACCTGCCTTGAAGCCACACAAGAATCGTTTACCAATCTAGTGGACATTGTAATCCTGTAACCCCTGTGCTGCTACCTAAAAACCCATGTGTCAACCAAAGTATGTGGCTAACTCAGAATGGAGGACTACTTGTCTTTCCACAAGATCAGACAATATTAATGCCAGTGCTGGATCTTCCTAACTACTACTTTGTTGTAGTTTAACATAATGATGAAAAAGAAATGTAAAAATAAAGGTTTTTAAAATTCTCACATGAAGTGTTAAAACCCCAGAAACATTCATCATGTCTCAGAATTCAAGCTACCATTTTTTAATGGGGCTTCCAACAGGAAAACACACTGAGTACAGTAATGAACAAGAAAATGGATAGAGACTGACGATTTTATGCAAACAAGAAAAATTAAAATATGCATTGCAGAATTAAATGTGATTAAAACTGTTTTGCTGCATTTTTCTCCAATTGTATGACATGAACATCAAAAGAAATAAACATTTTTTTTCTCCAGTTTTAGAGATTAACATGCCCTAAAAGTATCTCCACATATTTAGGCAAAATTATGCAAACCCTAATACTTTGTTGTTTATCTCCTGCTGGAAGACATACAAATTATGGTGAGCAGGTAATGTTTACTGCATCTGACATCACATACTTCTGGGATTAGATGTGTGTGTGTGTGTGTGTGTGTGTCTGTGTAGAAATAAATGTTCCTAGTTACAATTTTCTTGAAACCTTACTAAAGCAGCAGCAACCCTGCGCTCCATCTTTCCTCACACACACATATTAAAAACTTCCAGAGACAGAGACAGGAGCTCATTAGCAAACTGAAGACAAGTAAGATGAAGCATCCTTAAATTATTATTTTCCCTTTAATTGTTTTGACATTACAAGACAAAAATCTGTGAAGAGACTGTCACAGCAAAGCAGTGTCTATAAAGCATTGTGTAAAGATAATAAGCCTTTACATATCAGATTTTAGTCTGGTTCCCCAGGATGCCACCTATTTCAATTTGTCAAATAAAAATAGCTAAATAGCTAAGAAATTAAATCAGTATCAGTGTATGCTTAAATTTTGAGAATTGTTATAGATGTATTGTCAACCATGTGTTTGGTATCTAGCTGAATTATCATCAGTTTATCTGATGGTAATTAAGAATTCTCATGTGCATGTTGAAGAAATCAATTTGCATGTTACATAAGCTATAGTGCATTATGGCTTAATAAATGTAAAATCCACATACACCATTTTTTTCTTCCTAGACTAAATTATGATTCTTTAAAAAGAAAATACTCTGTATCATGTACAGCTTTCTATCTTACATTAACAATGTCATAATATGCCTGATTAAAAGGAATCAAGGAATGTTTATATTTTGTTTCCCAGACATTCCAATTTCTTATCCTCTATCAAGCACAATCAATAATTCATTGCAAAAATGTGTGCTTCACATTTGTTTTCAATAGTCATGCCACTGCCCTTTCACTAACATGAAGATGGCCATAATCCAGTCTTGACAAGTACCCATCTCATTAATGCCTTTTTAATCAACAAGGATGGAATCCCTGTCAAGTTCTAGATAAATTATGTAAAAGCACATTCAACACACAAAAGCATCATTCTCTCAATACATTTTAGTATAAATGGGTTTATTATGGTAATCTGAAATTAAAAAGCAGTGGGCAACATAGGAAAAAGTAAAAGAGAATACATAAGAACAGGGGTTTTAGTGATATGTTGAAACAGCAAGAAGGGGTTTTTTGCTTTGTGTTAGTGGGGTCTTTTTCAGTTTGCTAGGCCTTGATTTTTTTTCTCCAATCCCTGTCCTCCCCAGTATCACAAACAGATATGAACTCTCAAGATTGCCATTTCTTTTTCCTCCCAGCACTGTTCTGCTTGCACCAAAATGCTTCAGCCCTGCTCCTTCCCTCTTGCTTTGCACACTCCTGTCTGACAGCTTCTTACACAGCATTGCCTCAGGGGCAGCACAGGGTTCACCAGGAGCACAGCAAAACAGAGGCTATGATTTCAGTTTCAGTGCTAGTCCTTCACCCAGGAGCAGCAATTGCAGCAAAATGAATCCAGCTTTAATGATGTAGCTCCAGGCTAATGCATGTTAAGTATCTCGGGGCAGGGGGTGATACGTGCACAGACTGGTCAGCACTAGCAGAACTAAAACATGCAGAAAAATGCCCACACACAGATTTGGAGAATTCAGAAAATCCTGAAATGAGAATTCACCAGTTCTCTCCCTTGGCTTCTTCCAGAAGTAATGAATGAAGAGAGCAACTCAGCAGGAACCTCACTTTGATCCTTTGAATCAGTCCAGGAAAAACTTGTCTCCCATTAATTACACAGAAGATTAACTTTTTTCAAAATCTCCCTTTTGTCTCTATTCAGCCCATGCAAGCACACTTTAAAAGTTTGTAATTCGGCAAATGAATTATAGAAGAGATACCCCTGGCAAAAAGGCCACCCGCTCCTAAATTTCAAGGCAGTGCTCCAATTATTGATCTCAGTACATAAAGCTAATTATTATTATTAGCTGCTGAAATTATTTTGAATGTAAAACATGTTTTTCTCCTCATCCTATTTCTAGAAACTGTGCAATATTTTAGTCCAAAAACTTAAAAATACAAAAAATAAAAATTTAATTATAACAAAGATTAACACACACACACACGTGTATAAATGTAGTGATCAGACCCCATCAAAAATATTACACCTTGACTGCTCTAAGTCATTCCAGAGAGGTACAAAAAGGTCTCAAGTCAAGCAATGGAAAATTTCCATGCCCCTAACCACCTGCCACATTGAGAAAAAAGCCACTCAACAGGGAAGAATCATACAAAACAATCCATTCTCAGCGATCATTGTGCAGCGCTATTAACTGTTATCATAAATGAGCACATAGAATTTTTCTTAATCCAGACACCTATCTTCAAAAATAAAACTAAAATAATGTGAAGGCTGAAAACTCTGCAAAATGCCCATTCTCAAAACTTCCCAAAAAACCACATCTCTCCCCATGAAGACACTACCATCACAATGCCCTCAGATCTACTCCTCCTCCCTTCTCTCCTTGCCCCGAGAAAAGTAAGCAGCCTTGCTGCAACATTCACTAATTCAGCTGCATTTCACCAGATGCTTTTTAGGTACAAATGTATATCTTTGCTATTAGTACAAAATGAGACAATAAATATATTCAGATCATATAAAATTGTAATTTAATCCTTTATTTTAACAGTTTCTGTATTCAAACGTTTAACCAATGCATCTCACCCTTTTATTGTTTTTCTAAGTGTATTAAATGACCAGATAATAAAATTTTTATTAAAAAATTCTCTTAACATCTTAAGATCTTAAAAATGCTTTTTAAAAAAGCTGCCCTGACTAGTCAAGGCAAAGCAAGACAACTACTGCACAACTGAAGGAAATTTCAAATAAATTTCTGAATCCCTTTCCATATGCTACTCATTTCAATAAAGAGAAACTAAGACATAATATTTTTCTAATAATATAAGATGAAAAACTTCTTGCTGTTCTCTGTGGCTGGGTTTTGCAAAAGTTCATGGGGAGCTGATAGTCATGTGGTAGCCTAAGTGTTTTGAGATTTTTTAAAATAATTAAAAGACTATGTTAATACATCCATATTTACTGAAGTCTTCTAGGCATGTCCTTGAAATAAGCTTTTGAAAATCTGCCAGACAAATGAAATTGCATATTTTCCCATTGTCTCATATAACTCATGTTGGCTAAGCATCTCCTCACAAAACTGACTTCTCCCACTCAGGCTTTCTGATTACTATCCATAATTACCCCTTCCCTCCAAAAATAGTATAATTCTTTCTTACAAATAAGAAATAGAGTGCTATGTTTTGATATTTCACAAAGATCAGGGAAAAGCCCTCTACAGAGTTCCTGCTTTCCCATATATTGCTCCTTTTTGTGTTTATTAGGTTCCACCCACCAAACTTAATGGCATTGGATGAATGTATCTAAGAAGAGAATTCAGCAAAAGGTTGTTACAAAGTATGGCAGTGGATCAATATTTAGATTTCTCTGCCAAGGGCAATAGAATGTTGAATATATAAACATACTGCTGGGCTTCAGGGTTGTTGTATGCCAAGTTATTCTCTTCCCACATATGGACCATAAACTTACTTCTGAAAGCAGAGGCAGCAATCCTAGGCTTTAAAGCAGCTTATAAAATTTAGCCACTGCATGCCCCATTGACTGGGCATTTCATTCCTCAGCTTTCCTTCACAGTCTCCTAGCATAATGGATGCCATACATATAAATTCATGTCCCCATACATCAGATTTCTACAGTTATTCAGCTGTCTCAGTGCCTAATTGGATTTTTAAAAGCACTGAGTAATTTAACATGTATTGATTTCAATGGAAGTATGCATTCATGTGATTACCTGAGTCTGTAAGTACATTAACATCTATAATTTAACTGGACTTACAATGAGATCACCTAATTGGATACTCCAATTTTGTCATCGCTAGTGGTGTGACTTCCAAAGATGCTGAGTCTTTGCAAATCCAAGCAACTCAGAGCTTTGTAGATGCTCAGCACTTCTGAAAAAGCAGACACTAAGCTTACCTGCCCTAATCAGAAGAAGAAGGCTACCTTTGATCAAGTATGCCTGACGCAGCGTGTTTATTTAAAGTGCTGAAGTGTCATGTACAGTATACTGAGAGAGTCTGCCTGAACAGGAGGAGACTAAGGGGTCCTTCCACATTCATTCAGCACAGACCTGACATTCTAGCAGCTGTGTTTAGACAGCCTGGAAGAACAAAACTGATTCATATTTCAAAGATCCTTAGCACGTACACCAAAAATAGAAGGTTCAAACTGAATTGTCTTTAAAAACTTGTCTTTGCCAAACATAGTGTAGCCTCCATGCTGTCCTACACTTCGAAGAAATGGGACCAAAGACACACATCCATTTCTGTGAGACCCATTTTGGAATTTATATATTTATGCCTGCGTGGTAATTCGGCTGGTATATCCCTGTTGCCCAGCCTGTTATCTGTATAGCTAGACTCTACTGTACGGGGGACATACTGATGGAGTAAAAGTGTATCTAGACACTACAAACAGCTAATGTCAAAGGAATGAGCCAAAGTAAGGAAGTGAAAAATTCAAGCCTATACAAGAGTTTGTCAGGGAGACAAAGACTACTATTTCTTGAAATAATCTCACCTTTAAAACATGCTTTTAACCTATGCCCTTCAGGAGGCTCTCAAAAATGGAGCGCAGTGCAACGAATTATCTACTTTGTCCATCCTAAAAGGAAGTTTCTCTTTAAGTTGTGGTGATAAAACTGTATTTCTTCAGCACTTATTGTGTAAATTTATAATATGGAAAACACTTAAACAAGATAGGGAAAAATTCTGTCTCATTCAAGTAGTCTTATTAGTGCTAGTGTAAGGTGCAGACTAACATAGCAGTGATAGTTATGTTGTGCTTTTTTTTAAACAAGATTAAAGAGACAGAAGTAACTATATTATATATATTATATATATACTATGTATATATATATATATACACACATTCTATGTATATACATATATAACTATAATAAATGTAGCTTTGGTTAGGACACAAGATGGGTAAAAATCAAGATATTAATAGAGCCAAGATCAAAAAACAGACCTTTGCTTCCACTGCCAGAAAACAATTTCAAAAGCACAAAATACAATCCCATGATACAAATAGTCTTGTAGATTAGCAGATCTTAATTCTGCCTCTGAAAACTTCCGGATGCAGGTATTACACTGCACTAGTCCATGGATTTGAATCCATGAACACACTGAGATCTAGGTTGGATAGCAGGATTCTCCAAATGCTTTTATACTAGAGACTGTCTGGACATAGTCTTACATGCATCTTTCATAGGAGCTGACAACTTATCACAAGCCTCATAACATCTTTTCAATGACTATATAAGTTGCTTATGTACAAGAGCAACATAAGCAATGTGGTTTTGTCTTCGTTTCAATGCAATTTTCAATTTTAAAATGAAGAGGACACGTACAATTACATAGCTCTCTAAGGATCAAATAGTTGCCACATACTTACCAGACCATCAGTAACTTGTGAACCACAGAGTGAAAATCTTTATGATATAGTGGAAAGTCAAGAAAAAAGTAGGTGAACAGTGAGTTTTGCTCATTTCACTTTACTACTCAAACAAATCTTAGAACTGTTGCCTTAAATCTACGGTATATACAAGGGCTAATATAATAGCAAGGGATATTTGGTAGCATTTTATAACAAAGCAATGAATAAAGCTGGGAAGTTAGGGTGGACAATTTAGAGGGAGAACAGGAAATCAAGGAGAGGAGTAGGGATGTGTGAGAAAGAAAAATGTTTTTCCCATTTTTGATTAGCCAGATTCTAAAGATTCTTTAGTCAAAGAAAATATGTAAGATGCTCTCCACTCCTAAATCAAATGATAATGTTGTTGGTTACTCTTTTCTAGTAATTGCTTACATAGTTAAGGTTTTTTCCTTGTTTGTTTGAGTTTTCTGGGGGGGCTGGAAGGGGAAGAAGTTATTTGTTGGTATTTTTAAAGTACTTTTCAGTTATAGGAATAGAAACATAAAACAAAAGAAAAAAATACTGAACACAAAAATACTACTACTTCAGCTGCGACTAAAAGCTTTTCAGTTAACAATTGGTCAGATTTGTCTTTTAAATCCCAGCACAAAAATTTATAGGAACACAGAGAATTCTTAAAGATGAGCTAAATGAAGCTTTCACCCTTGGAGAAGACTGAGGGTCTTTCTAATTCAAAAGAGTTTTATAGAACTAGGTTTTCTATTTTCTTCCTTGAATAGATACAGGATTTATTTCCTTGGTTGGCCAGCATTATTTCTATTTTCCAGATCATCCTGTTTGCTCAGTTAGTCACATGCAGACAGCTATTGATATAGTGCAACTGTAGGTTTCTGCACAACATAGTCCAGACAATGAACACTTAACAGTTATCTTTAGCTCAGTCTATAGCTAGAAACAGAATTATACCCCAGCTCAGTCTTCAGTTCCCAGAACTCAGCTGCAAAACAAGCCAATGTAATCTCAAAGCCTCCTAAACTATCTGTGTTAACACTAAATAAAATGGGCAGAAGCTGAAGGATCAAGAACAAGGTGTTTCCTCCATAAAGCCAGTTTTGCTCAGGTCTGAACTCCTATAATGTTTAATTCAAAGAACTTATTTCTTGTTGCCAGTAGTTTGTGTTAAGTTTGATGCCAGCTGGCAAAACCCAGCCTATCACCTCAGTAAAATTACCTTCCCAAACAGCCCAAGCCCGCAGCAAAATGTCAGCACGGACAAACGCCAATTGAGAACATATGCCCTCGGCTCCTCTGACACTGTCCTTTCACAGAATAGCACCTTCCTCAGCATGGATGCCTGGCACTAGGAAAAGCAGCCAACTCTGCAAATGTTCCAATAATACAGCAACACTGGCAGCTGTGAGCTGGTAAGTTTTTGGAGCGCTGTGCACACCAACACAGGAATAGAGGGGGTGTGGTTTCCATTCTAGGATTTAATTATAATGAATACCATTTTCTTGAGGCTTAAATTCCTTCTCCATACCTTCTTTTGTACCTAATAAATTAAAAGGGAGGAAATTCTAAGAGAAAGAATAGAGAAAAGAAATAAAATAGATCCTTGTCACTGAGGAAGACAATGTGTTAGCAAAAATGCAGCCATGGTTACTTAGCAATTACATTCCAGCCTGTTGTATGATAATTAGAACTGACGAGGTCACTTATACCTTGGCTTCTATGGAACAGAGAGGAAAGCATGAACATCAGTTTCAGTACTTTTAGATGACCATGACTTCATTACTGAATAAACTGACAATTGCTTTAGTTGTGAAAGAAAAAATTGCCAAATAACAAGTTTTAACATTCATCTTTGAAAAATCCCCTTTTCCAAATGAAGTTACAAACCAAGCAGACCAGCACAGAACACACAGTAAATCCTACATATTGCAGTATGCAGAGAAACATTTTGATTTTTTTAATTTCTCAAACCTGTGCACATAGTGTGTGCTCAAAACAGTTCTCATTCCTGTCTTAGAAATGGAGAAATGGTCAGATTGAATCAGACAGGCTGACTTTGCCAGACTTGACCCAAATGACAGCACATTTTCAAGCTGCACTGCAAGGCAGCATGCCACAGATAACACTGTGGTAAGATCATTACTTACTGCCACAAGGTAAGTAGGTTTTTGAAATTGAAAGCAATTGAGCTATTTGCATGTTTGCATGGTAACGTTCATTTCTGCAGGAGCTTTTTCTGGATCATTGGAAAGAAAGCACTTGAATACCATTCCCTTAGATTTTAATGACACTTCATCTAGTCACATGTACATCAGGTGAAAAATAACCAATAAAAATAGCTTTTTACTCAGAGGAAAAAATACAACTTTAATAAATCAGGCTCTTCCTTCACATACAACCAAACAAATTAAAGATTCTAGCTCTTGGTTTGCAAAAAATTAACAGCTAATATTGCTGCTCAAGGGACAGTATCTCAGTAGACATCTGGAAAACCTACTGATTAATTAATAGATTCATTAATTAGACAGCTGTAGTGTTAGAAGAGAATTTAATTGTTTGGATTAATAATCCTACTAATTAGTCCTAAAGAAAATCATAATCTACCCGTGGAGATGAGAAAACACTGACTTCCTAAATGCCCATCTGCATGATTAACTTCACATTTCCAGAACATGTTAACTAAGTACTGACAGACTTAAAAGACTGCATATACCTTAGGAACATCCAGAGCAAATCTAAAGGCTGTGAATTTTCTGGTATATAGCATATATATACATACACACACACCACTGAAGACAAATGCTACTAAGGATAATTTACCTATTTCTTAATTCTGAAGTATGGCCCTCACATGGGAATCTCATAAAAACAATTATAAACATTAAGCTTGTGTGGGGCTACATAAAAACTGAGGCAGCCTATGAAGATTACTTAATTTAAAATCATCAAGGTATGCAAGTGACACACAACAGTGAAGAGGAGCCTATGCAAAACCATGACAGGGTTACAGGGTTAGTGAATAATCTTGTCTTATCAAGATAGACATATCCCTTTCTAGATAAGAAATGCTGAAATTATATGAGGTATTTCATACAAGCCATAATCATCTACAATATGTGACAGCCAGCTTAGAGTTTTGTTTAATAATGAGCTAAAGACCTCATTGCAGAATGTTCCTGTCAACAGAGTTGAATCTGACAGTATGTCTGTTTGATGTTAAATATGCTAAAAATTTTCATGCTGGTTTTCCTCCTTTGTGTCGAAGTTGCCAAATGTATAATGCAGGTAGTACATCAAGGAGTATCGTTAAAATAAATTAATGAATTTTGTGAAGCACAAAGGTGCTTCACTGTCACTCACCTCAAAACCCCACAGATAAATGGATCATTTTGCATGGAATTTCATTTAATTAGGATAAAAACATGTAGTAGGGATATAGAGAGGAAAAAACATTTTGCACATGAAACATCCCACATGATAAAAATATTTACAACCAGTTGGAAAATAATTAACTATTAAGTAGCTACACATGAAAGAAGAGGAGTTTGGGTAAAGTAGTTAAAATTGCAAAGGAAGCCACAACTTGACTTTTTTTCCCGTTACGAGTACTTGATTCTGCAGACATAAAATTCTCTTCCTGCATTCATGAATTCTTTAGCTTTTTAGGTCTTTACATGCTGTGGAGTTTTGGAAAATGAAGTTTATTGGCTAAGTCAAAGACTAAAAGAAACCACACCACATCAAATTATAAAAGCTACTTATTTACATGAAAATTCATGGAGTTCTTTGTAGAATCTTAATGGGGAAGAAATACCAAGGATGTTTTTAAAATTCTACAGCATCACTTTATGCACAGCTTCCTCTGAGTAAAATAAATCTTTTAATGAATGTGTGTCAGATAATTATAATAAACTACGTGACATTAGGAAAGAAATCTATAGATCAAGTGAAACTATGACTTAAATACATAGAAATCTTGTTGTTGTTAGCTCTGGCCAGTGCTTATTTTACCTGCAATGTAATGTTTGAATATTACAATCAAAATCAATAATTCTTCTCACAAACATTTAGAAATTCTGCAGTTGTATGTTAAATCAGAAGTTTCTTAACAGAATGTTGATCAAGTAAGTTTAGACATAAACTTCCATCCTACCAAGTACCTGCACACTTAAGCTTCCAAAACACACTACAACTCACCCAAAATGCAATCTGCAGAGCAAGAACTGAATAGAGAGTGGGAGAAGCACATAGAGAAACCTTCAGACTGCTTGAGTAAGGATGGGGTAGAAAGATGTGGTTGACTATGTCTGGACGCCAGGTATCCAAAGCTGCCCATGGGTCGAGGTAAGGACAGGGAGAGGTCCCTCATCAGTTACTGCCATGGGCAAAACAGACCTGCCTTGGGGAAATTAGTTTAGTTTATTACCAATCAAATCAGAGAAGAACAATGAGAAATAAAACCCAGTCTTGAAAACCCCTTTCCCCAGACCTCTCTTTTCTTCCCAGGGTTAACTGCACTCCTGATTTCTCCACCTCCTTCCCATGACCAATGCAGTGGGACAGTGAATTGGGATTGTGGTCAGTTCATCACACTCTGTCACTCATTCCTCCTCACAGGGAGGATTCCTCACACTATCCTTGCTCCAGTGTGAGGTCACTCCCACAGAAGACAGTCCTCCACGAACTTCTCCCATGTGAGTCCTTCCCACAGGCTGCAGCTCTTCACAAACTCCTCCTGTGTGGATCCTTTCCATGGGGTGCAGTCCTTCAGGAACACAAAGATCCAGTGCAGGACCCCACAGCGTTACAAATCCTGCCAGCAAACCAGCTCAAGTCTGGGCTCCACTCTCCACACACGTTCATAGGTCCTGCCAGGAGCCCGCTCTAGTGCAGACTCGCCACACTGTCACAGCCTCCTTCAGGCATCTCCTTGCTCCCCACCATCACATCTCCCCAGAGCACATACTAACAATCAAATTATAGGCTAGAACACACTAGAACATTTCTTGTCCCTTGTTGAACTGTAGCTGCAAAGTTTGTCTCTACCATGACAAAATCAGGTCTAAAAATAGAGAAGGGGGAGGGAATAAGAAAGTAAATAACTACACAATCTAAGACAAAGACATCCATCCACGATTCTACCAACCAAAACATTTTCCCTACACAATTATTTGTTTTATGCAATCATTATTTCTATTTGATACAGGATAAAGACACAGATAGCAGAATAGGGACCCACAATACTGAGAACTCCCCCATTAAAAATGTCTATTTCATTTAGAAACTTTCACAATTCAAAGCCCTCTGAATAACCTGGAAAGAAGATAAATGAACAAAAAATGAGATGGATCATGTACTGGGATGAAGGGAAAAACCACATTACTTCAGGCAACTTTTATATCATGCTTATAAAAAGAGCAAATTATTTTTACCTGCCAGAAAAAGAACAAATATGAATTTTAAGAAACAAGTAGAAAACATAGCAAAATATGTTCAGAGAAATTTTGTGTGTGGGAAACCACCTTCCTGCCTTCTCTAAGTATACCAAAAGTTAACAAAACCACTCTAGAAAAAAAATGAACATTGAAGCCCATGGTAGAAAAATTTTTCAAGTAGATTTATTTCAGGGATAAAATCCACAAATTCCTATTACGTGGTGTTAGGGAAAGACAGATATCTATTTAGATTGCGGTGACTGCAGTCAATAAGAGCATTTCATCACTGCTGCTGCCAAAACAGACAGCATAGAAATGTGTCTGACAAGTTTAAAGAGAACCTGAATGATTTACTATTTGCATTACATTAATAACTGAAGTGTCTGAAGGAAGGTGAACCAAGTGAGATCAACTGGTTAAAAATAAATCATCTGCATTGCATTTCTAGAAATAACCTTTTTCCATAACTTATCAAGTGACTTTTTCATAATACTTTTTCTTCTGCATTGGACACCCTTTCCTCTTGATGCCTATTTAAGAAAGCATCACATATAGTCAATGATTCTGTTTGCATGAGAAACACGGAAAGTTCCCTAACATAAGAGTGACCAAATCATACATTTAAATTGCAAACATCAACTAAATGTAGATTATTTTATGAGCATGGAAAAGACTTACTGAACAGAAAAGTAGCTTAAAGAAAAAAATATTGAACCAAACTACTAAAATTATGCAAAGAGGACAGGACTGCTCTTGTTGGCTTAAGTAGCACCTCTAAGGTCCTTTACCTTTCCCTTTGTCCTTCTGTCCTTTTTTGGCATTTTGACATTCTAAAAAATAAATTACTCAAACGATGCAATTATTTAGGGTGGTATAGATTAAGACAATTACAAGTCTTTTTTCACCTTCTTTTTTCACCTATTGAGTATTAGGAGAGAAGACAACTTCTAGCTATGTTGAAGCATAACTGCATTCAGCCTTTAGTAGTTGGTCACCACCAGCAGATGACAGGTGATCTGTCAGTCAGTAGATTAAAGGTAATGCCAGAGGCCCTTGCTGCTATTGCAGAAGATTTCTGTAATGGTCTTAAAAATATACTGAAAATATTGTTACTGCTACAGTTCCAGCTATGGAATACCTCTTACAGCTGAACTAATTATTATTAAAATACCCTCTCCTTAAACTGTTTGCATCATTATTCTGTATTGAGAGCAGCAAAGTGCAATAAAACCCAACCCACCAATCCAACAAACATGTATTTGTTTTGAGAGGCTAATTTTTATGGTAGACGATGCAGAAAAAGGAAAGGAAGTTAACACGGGGGAAGACAATGGTCATATAAAATTAAAAAATTAAGACACAAACCCATATGGAAACACAAAATTGAAGACTAGAACTGGACGAGAGAAATCTGGGTCAATGGGATTTTATACCTGTGCTTGACCATAGCAGAAGTCTCATGACACAAGTATATTTAAATGTGATTCTCAATTCTTTGTTCAGATAGTAGCAGTGGAAAGAATAGAGTTTGGGGGGTGTTTGGTTGTTGTTTGGGTTTTTTTCTTGTTTTGTTTTTAACATGCATGTCAGCCAAATAATTTAGTGTCAAAATATAAATGTCAAAGTCAGTCTGCCTTTCTTTCAAGAACACACAGAGAATATGAGCATGTTGCCAACTTCTGCAACACTGTCAAAAGTATTAACAGCACTTTTTTTCCCCTCAAGGCATATGGTTCAGTAACAACCCAATCAGCTTCCATTTTTTAATAGTGTTATTTTTGCTTAAAAAGCACAAAGGCAAAAATAACAGACAGAAGTTAAGTGATGATAATACAGTGACAACACAGCTGTGGTGGTCTGGAAGAGCTAATAATGGGCTCTTACATTCAGTAAAATCTGTGGATGGCAGTGCCCTAATTAGGAAGGAGATGGACTAATGAAGAATCACCATTAAGGGGACAAGTACCACCAACATGAACAGCCTCAAAGTCTCAAGTCTGTGCTCCTCATGCGATCAAAAAAGCACGGCAGCTCCTCAACACATCCAGCACACGTGAGATTCACTGCAGAATGAGGGTGATGAGTGCAGTCAGAGTTTTGTGCAGGCCCCTGCAGCACATACCCTCCATTACCCAGAACTGGGTTAAATTATGCCCACTGCTGGACCAGCACTCCTATTCCTGAGAATACAACTGAGATTTTTCTGGAATGAACTTGTAAGGATTTCACAATGTTTTGTTTTTTGTTTTTTTTTTTTTTTCACAACGATTAAGAGCTATCTTAATGGCTTAAGACACACCTACAGATGTGATACTTTTTTTCCCCTTCCTTTTTATTAAACGAACATGTTTGTGCTCATGGGCTTGAAAAAGTCCCTGGCTCCCAAAGAGAGCAGAGAGAATGGAACTGGAACACCATCAAGAAGTCCTAAGGACAGCATCCTTTCTCCCTCATTCACCTCGGCCTCTTCATGGCATGAATTCTCTGACTGTGCTCTGGGTAACAAATCTGGCCCTGCTAAAAAGTAATACACGCTTCCCTCTTCTCACTTCTTTATCTGAACTACCTCATGATTTTTGACAAATACAGTTTTGGAAAGAATGCCACTGCTCTGCAACAGATTCTTATCTCAAAAGTCCCACATCTTTCCATTGGATTTTCTGTCAAGGTACTTCAATGGAAAATAAGAAAAACTGCACCATAACAAATACATTTACACCTGCACAGTGCGCAGGGTTTATTTAATGTGCACATCAAGTATAGCCACAGTTTTGCCACCTGCTTTACACTCATATCACAAATGCATGAAAATGTTAAGAACTATGATAAAAAGAAAAAAAATATGATTCTTTAATGCTTTAATTTCTCATTTTAAAGTTGCATTGGCACTTATGTGCAAAAGCAGCTTTTTTCATGGCTCTGCAGTGTGGAATTGAGTATCTTATACTGGAACTTATAAATCAAATCACAAATATATATATATTAGTGTATTATAGATACAATTTGTTTTGCATAAATCTCCTTCGCATAAGAGACTACCTTTGTATACTTTCACTGTGAATTACTTAAAAACATGAAAGCAAGATAAAAGCCCCAAAAGCACAAAAAAACCCAACAACCTGTTACCACAACAGGCTGATTTTCAGGATTTAAGCAGATATTCAAATAAGACTCCCAAATATACACCATTTAATTTCTGATTCTTTTTAATTGTCTCAAGTTACATGACTTCTGATAAATAAATGTCAATAAAAAAGAAAACCTATTGAAGAGAAAAGGTATTGCACTTAAAAAAGATCTGAAGAAACTATTGCCTTTAAATTTAATTGCTCTGGACTTATTTCTATTTAGCTGTAGACACTATTAAAGCCACTGGAGTTCTGTACTTCTTACCTAAGTTTCAGTCTCCATAGCACAGGCACATCAGCTTGCTTGCTGCTGTAGTACATGCAATAGGATTTACGGTACATGTGGAAAATAGCAACAAAACTCCAAAACCCTTGAATCAGCAAAGCTATTTTTTTCAGGAGCTACTAAATGACCAAAAAGTAATAGAAGATATCTTTCGGAGTATATTTCTAGCCAACAACATTTTCACAACTATGAATTTGTCAGAACATTATTTTCATTCAGGTACCAGATAACACATGTAGATCTTTCACAATACTTGCACCAAAACATTATATTATTCCAATGTTGTGACACAGTATATTCACATCATAACGGATTAGTGTGTGTTGCCACCCTAGGGTACTTTCTCAGCAAACTGTTGTTTTCCATTTGATGTCATCTCTCTGTTGGACATCACACTGTTTTGGCAATGCTAGCCCAGGCTGGTCCCAGGTTCTGCTATACTCCTCTCATTAGAGCTCTTGAGTGTTTTCTAAACTCTTACATGTGGTGCTGTTCACACAGCTCTCTGCTGTCCACAGATGCTTCTCAAACCGCACATTCAGATAAACCTAGACCAAAAGAACCCCAACACCTCATACATTCTAACAGCTCCATGTTTCTGGGCTTTTTTTTTTTTTTTTTTTTCTGTTTTTTTCTCTCCCCTTCATTTTGTGCTTCTCATGTTTTTGAAAAGCATGAGGTAAAAATTATTTTCTCAGGAATTCTTAAGTCCTCTTAAAATTTTAAGTATTTTTAAATTTTTAATCTCTTTCCTCCTCTTGCCCTGGCCTTTCTTTTCCTCTTAAGTAGGATGATGGCAGTATTTCATATTGGAGCATGCAGCAGGGGAAAGAATGGATTTATAGGAAACCATTCTATTTCAGTACTACAGATTGCCATTATACAATTTATTCTTAGGAGCAGTAATTCACAGATTAAAGCAGTAGATACACATTCAATCTCAGGTAGAAGACAAGATGTAAATTTTAGTTCTGAAATACTGAAAAGCCGAGGGAACTATTTATCCCTCTGAGCCAATTTATGAGGATGTGGCCAAGTAAGTCCAAACCAGGAAGGATGACTGAAATCAAAGCCATGTGTCACTGTGTTAAGTGCTGCCAACAGTGGCTGTGAAAGTGTTCCCCCACCAGTCTTGGGATTTCTGTGTTAAAAAACCAAAGCATGTGCCCTCTCTCAGCTGAGCTTGCTCAAACATCTGACTGACAGCTTGCTGCCTTTAATGAACTGGAAAAATGTGTCTTCTACCTCTGTAGATCTGGGCAAGTTCCACTCTGAGAAATCAGGAGCTGCTCTAGGCCCTCTCCATCATCCCACTCCTTTCAACAGTCCATTTTGAATAATTAAAAGACAAAGGCTTGTTTTACATTTCTAAAGGTTTTCTTGACTCTAAAGACATTCCACTTTATCTTCCCTGCTGCTTTGTGTCATTCAGACAGAAGATTCAAATATTTGGAAGCTACTAGGCCCCCATGACAAAAGCTTTTATTCCCAAGTGAAATAGGGTCTTGCTTTTTCTGACTCAAGACTGCTGGAGCCGATATCCACATTCTGTATAAAAGACATTATGGAATAAAGATAACTGAGATCCCCATCACCTAATTTTAACTCCAAGTTTTTGGGTTTTTTTCTTGTTATGGTTACAACTAGGAAAGGCATTTTGATTTTAAAAAGAAAGACAGGAGGGAAAGCTGTTTCCTGAGCAAAGCACTGCAAGACAGTATGTGAAGGTTGCTATGATTGTTCCTTGCTGTGAAATTAAATTAGCCTCAATGTAGAGCTGATTAACCACTGCAACTGGTACCACTTAAGCGTACAGCAAGAGTCTTAAGTTCATATCCCATTCTACCTTATGTAAAGTTGTTTTTAATTTTTCTTCTTCATCCTTCCTCCACTTCAGCAGTTTTCTCCAGTCCAGAAAAATTTTCCAGATTAGTCTGCCTCATTTCCTCCTGGCAGCTTCTCCAAGAAGCACATCTTGCAGTGGCCCAAGTAAGCTTTTTTCCTCCCAGGGCAGAAGAATCTCCTTCTGACACTCCTCTTGAAGATGAAGCACTTTACACAGGAGCTTGCAATGGGCCCCTGAAATCCTTACAGATCATTTCATACCTGCTCAACGAGAAGAAATTCTGTTTGTGATGAAGGTTTCTGAATCTGTGTCCTGACACTAGAATAATAATAAAAACCTTCTGCTCTTAACAGCTGCAACCTCAAAAATCTGTGAGTGACTGAGCTCAATAGACCTCAAGCCACACAATTTTAGATTTCCCCCTCCAGTAGTTTTCTTTCCTCTGGTACATGAAACATCCATTCCCTCCAGAGGCCCCCTGTGACACCTGTTGAAACATCTGCTTCATTTTCTATTCTGTATAATATCCACAAGAAAACATTCAAAAAAACCACAAAAATTACTTGCATTTTTAAACTGAAAATATAATAGAAGCACATATCATTTGGAGAACTTTTAACAGCTTGTTTTCATCTTGAGTAACATAGTAACAAACTACAGGGAGAGAAGAGTACACTTAAACACCAGTATTCCCAGTGTATCCTACCACATTTACTTTTCTCTACCAGTTCCAAAGAAAACACGTACGTATATGCTGTGCAACAGAAAGTGGGAAAAAAAACATATCTCATCATGAATCCATATTTGCAACACTGCCAAAATAAACATAATCAAGGGTAACCTAACACCCCTTCTTACATCGTAACCCAGCTTTCTTCCCTCATGTGTCCTTATTCCTTTAGCATATAAGGATAAGAATCCAAGGCTTTTTCAGCCAAAGTCTTTAGCTTTCTGTGCTCTGTTTCATCCCTAGAAATAAAGTGAAACCAATCATTATGCTTATTACACACTTATAAATCACTTCAGAAGTGATTTGCCTTCACAATATTTTAGAAGCAATGCACTATTGAGAAATCCTATATACTGTTTTAATCTATGAGTCATAAGCAATTTTTCACAATTAAAGGCCTATTGCTCTTGTTCTTTTAAAACATATTTTGTAAGAATTTATTTAGCTCTAAGCAAAGATATTATGTTTGCAGTTCTAAAACAACCATGACCCTATCTACAAATTCTGACAGAGGAAAAAATTGAACTGGCAACACAGAGGTTAAAGGACTTTGTCATTTTGCTGTAAAATCCCTTGCTTCACCTGTGTGTGTGAAGGGAAAAGGGGAACAATATAACATGGCATAAGATTAAATGCAGAAACAGCTTCTCAGTAAAACAAATAAATGTTTTAAACATGGAAATATTAGAAACTATTCTTAAAAAAAATTGATCAAATGAAGTTTAGCACTGAAGAAAATGTCACCTGCACCTACACATGTTCTTCAAAGAGAACAAGAGTATAATTCTCCAAATTACACTCTTACCTTTCTAGATGTGACAAACAACTACCAAAGTAAGCACAATCCATTAAAACCCCACATACCCTGCACTTGCATCACCTGAACACAGCTTCTTTTAGGACCATCACACCAGGAGACATGCTCCAAAGACTCCAGGTCTCTGAGGAGTTGCCAGGATTTCTAGGCACTGAACAGAACAACTTTGGAATAGATGTCCTGCCAGGCTTCCCAGAGCACAGCCTGCAGCAAAAATGATAGCCTGATGCTCCTTGGATGTGAGTCCACACAGATCAAGAAAATCTATACCTTTGTACTACCCCATCTAGGTCATGTTACTTCTCTAAACTGCATTTCAAACCCTGCCATAACATTATTGTGAAGAACATATGATTCGAACCAAGTGGTGCAAGGTAGATTCAATGCTGATTGGTATTGTGCTTATATAAAAAAATATAGCTAACAAGAAAAGACTGTCTGCTGGAAAAACTCAGCCCTTTAAAAACAGCCCAAAGTGCTTCTAGAATTTAAAAACTTAAGACGCTCTTCTCCTGACATCCTTTCTCATGATTTTGAAAATAGGATATTTTGAAACAGGAAAAGCAAGGAAGAGCAAGTTACAGTCAGCATTAGAAAATTCATCATAAGCACATAACTACATACTATTATGGCCTTGTAAGTGTACACACTTTTTTTCTCCCCCCTCCAAAATTCCCAATGAGATTCATTTGCAAGCGCCAGCTTTCTCCTACAAAACAGTATTTCCTACTATAGCACATGGATTTTCAACTGAGAAGAAAAAGCGAGAATCAATTTTGCTATTTTTTCATGTTCTGCTAGACAGATTTTGAAGACTAAAACCTGATGAGGCGTAACTTGTTTCTACCATATCTACCCTTATATACATTTCTACTGTATATACCTTTAAATAAATTCAGATTTTAACCCTAAGAATATATAGGGTTAAATAGTGTATATATATATATTAATAAATATATATAATGAATATGGCATTATCATACTAAATCATTTTACACAGTTTTTCATTTTCTAAATCAACACTCCACTAACTTCACTTAAACAACCTGGGGATTTTTTTCTTCTTCAAGAAAAATTCAGAACTATTACACAACACAATGTGCAATATATGACATCATAATATAATATATTACAAATAGGTTTCTCACCCCAAGGATGGTTGGGCACTGGAACAGGCTCCCCAAGTAAGTGGTCACAGCATCAAAAGCATTTGGACAACACTCTCAGGCACCGGGTGTGACTCTTGGTGATGGTGCTGTGCAGGGCCACGAATTAGACTTGATGAGCCTTGTGGGTCCCATCCAACTCAGGATATTCCATGATAATACACAAAATATTAGTTATACTGCAAGGCTTCCTAGTAATTACTGCAAATAAATCTTTAAACCAACTTAGCAAGATTTCTGAAGTCTTTAATAAAGGCAGATGCCAACTAATTCATTTTGACAAGTGGTAGATTGAAGATTAGCATTTTGAAATACTGTGAGAAACAAAAGAACACAGGCTTGTGTAAAGAGCTGTATTTCAGAAGGCTTTATACAGTAAAAGACTGTCAAATGCACAGTTTCTCTCTTTAAATAGAATCTATTTAATAGTTCTATTCGTTTGATGCATTTGATTTTTTTTTTTTGCAACCATTTACTTAATATTCCTGTACAGGTCTCAAGGGTGTCAGTTCTTGGCTATTTGTATGCAACCCAAAAGAATTTTAAATTAAACTTCTGTTTTAAACATATCGTTTTGATGTAAGTGCATCTAAGTATCTTATATTTGCGTAGTGCTGCAGATTGACATGACATTCCATTTACTTTTTATTGTATGAAAGGCCCTCTTTACCAAAGTTGTTGCCTTGATTTTAATGAAGTGTGCAGTTCAAAAAGCAGTAATATGCAGGGTTTGCAAAGAGTCCAAGTCACTGTACAAGTAGATTTTTTCACATGACATATTTTGTATGTGCACACAAGGGAGAAGCTTGAAGTAGAAACGACTTTTTTTATCTGCTTAAGTAGACTATATTCAGCCACTGCATTTAATATCATTCAGAATGACATTGTAGGCAACCACAGTTGTCATGTTCACATTCTGCTTTTTGAGATGGAATTGAATTCAACCACGCAATTGTGTACATTATTTTCTATTAAATCTGCTCTTATTTTTAAACTTAAAGAACTGCAATGAGTTTATTCAGAAGGTTACAGTGTTAAGAGACACCCACAAGAGTGTTTTTCAATATATTTGAAATATTACAGCTCAGTGGAAACATTGAACAAAATGGTTGTACCCACTGAAGCCGACAACATGGTATCAAGACTTATGAACCTAAATAAAACCTCCAGATAGCAAATAAGAAATGACTTTGGGATGAAATGAGAGAAAAGATACAAGTAACAACATAATAAGTAGAGGAGCTAAAAAGGTAAGGTGAAATGATGGAAGAGAAAAGGACACAGTATCCATATAAATTGATCAATGAGACATAGGTACAGTCTACAGTAACACAAGACAATCCAATTTAACTCTTCTTAATATACACCAGGAGCCTGAGAAAAGATCTATGTCAATTGTGCTACACAATTGGTTTAGAAGAGCTGCTGTCTTTCATGATAAAGATAGGACGTTAGGATGGCTGAACCTCCAACACACAGAAGTTTGCTTTCACAGTAAAAGCATAAATACCTTCAGGAAGGAGAAACACTACAGAATTTTTTTTTGTTTCCAACTGTGTTTCTAAGTCCAGCATCGTGCACTTTTTTTCATCTTATTTTTTCCTACACTTGTAGGTTACTCAGTTTTTCTACCACACATCATAAGGAAGATTATAAAACAGAAGAGGCTGCAAATGGCAAAGCAGCATCTGCAGCTCCCATGCAGAGCGGTCCCCAAGGGCAGCCTGGGCTGGCAGAGCCCCTCCAGCCTACTGCCCACAGGTCTGTCTGCTCTGTGGTCGAGTTAATCTCAAAACTGGATAATCTACCCTGGGTTAATCAAAAACAGACCTTAGCAAATCAAGACCTACAAATACCATTTTGTTTTATACAAAACCGAGGTGGAAAGATGCAAGGACTGGGGTGGGGGGGCAGGGAGGGGAGGAGAAGGAGCAGGGACAGGACAACTTTCAAGAACAGTCAGTATTCAGTGTTTGAACTTTTCTTTCAGCAAACTAACATCTGAATAAAAGTAGTATTTTCTGCTCCAGAAAACCAAGACCCAGATTCTCAACACCCCCTGAGATGGTTGTTTAACGAGTGCCATCTTTTACCTAATACTGACAGACAGCACTACCCTGCAAAACCAAAATGTTTTCACCACCATGGAAGTTTGTTTGGTTTTGATTATGTTTTTTCATTAAAACTACTGAAAATAATGCAGTTATTTGATTTTAATATAACGACTTCATGTGTGTAGTCCAGTTCAGAAACAAAATGAGCACAGCTTTACCAAGTCAGTATTAAGACATGGATACTTTTTTCTCTAATGTTCATGGTGGTTAAACATGCACCTTTAATTACAGAAATGCCCATTGCTCCCAAACAAGGTTGAAAAATGATTGATATTCATGTTTACAATTGTTCAAGTCTTCTCCTTTATAATTAACCCATTTATAGCAAGCAGATTACATATTAGACATATAACAGAATGCTATTTAATTGGTTATTGAGTTGTATGAGGCTAGATTTTGAATCATCCCAGCAACATAAGAATGTTTTTCAGAATGCACTGGTTTACACATCCTTTGAAATATTAAAAAATTCTATGAAGTAACATGACTTGTAAATCTCCTAACAATTACGAAGATAGCTGCTAGTTCCAGGAGACTTAAACATTTTAAGAACTCTTTATTTTATGCTTACAATTCATAAAACAAATTCTGCTCAACCGATATGATCAAGTTATGAGAAACTGGCATTTATAGAAGTAAGTAGTTTTAGAAACTGAATTTACAAATTTAATTGAAAAAACTTGAATTTCATCTAGGCAGTAAAGGACATACTGTATCATAATACAAAACAAGCAAGATGAATTGAGATATTTTAAATAAAGAGTAACCAATACAGTAAAAGGATTTTCAGGAGGGGAGCAGAAGGGCGTGGAGATGTAAATTCAAGGTTTCTAACTTAAAAAAAAAAAAATCACATCCTTAACACGTGCATTTCAATAATACTAACTAGATAAACACAGGCAAAACTCCCTGTGCTCAGTTTCAGATCATTTTTATTAAAGTCTTATCTCATTAAGTAACATACACTCTCTACAATTTGTCAGGGAATGCTGCAACTTGTTTCTCCAGCTGGAATTTTTCATCTCATCTGTTCTGTACTCTGTATGGTAATAGGAAAGAACATGGCATGTGAAACAGGTATTTGAATGAGATAAATAATTTCTATGTTTTTTTAATTTTCTACTTCAAAAACAAGCAATTTGACTAGATAGCAAAATAAGTTCATATGTTCTTCAGCACATGTTAAAGTTTATTGCACAGAGCTGTTTTGTCCCATTATTTAACATACTCCCCATGGAGAATATTTTATTATTTTGCTTAAATAGTCTTGTTCTTATTTCTGGAACTTTCAGATGCAGCTCTGCAAGCTCTTCTCCCCTCAATCTCTACCACTTCTGTTTGGAAGGTTGAAAAGTAGGTTTGCCTTCCATCTTCCAGGGGCACAGATTCTTCTGATTACTTCAAATATTTAGACTTTGTTTTTTAAATTTTGTGAGGTTTTTTGGTCTTAGATTTTGTTATTTTCTGGTTTTTGACCTCTTGAGTCTTCTGAAACCACACTGAGACTGAAGGAACCACAGATGCATATAGGTTTTGCTAAAATATAGTACAGAGCTATGGAAATAAAAGCCTGGAAACGCATCATTTCACAATGGCTTTTTAAACAAAATTGGAACTATATAGGACCCTGTCAAAGTAGGTAAAACTGCACCATGTTGAATAGATTAAAATGAATAAACCACTACCAAGGGCTACCAAGGCAGGGGCTTGCAAAGCAGGATATCTGGCTAATCTCCTCCTTCCTAATTACAAGCATTAAGGATGTCTGTAATATTCAAGTGTTATTGAGACTGACTGCAGCTATAGCTCAAGTGAGGGAGTTTTATTCATCCTTTCTTGAAAATTATCATTTTAGTTGAAAATACTTTGGTTTACTGTCAATTAGAAGAATACTTAGTTTATGATAGGCTCGGCAGAATTTATGGGAAATTATTTCAGCTGGAAGACTGGGAATTGGTTTTTTACCCTCTTCATATATCCCAGATGACCCCCTCACTGAACATGCAACCCGTTAGTCTAAAAAGAGCAGATGTTGAAATATTCTTTCAGTTCACAATGGACTTGGAGGCCACAATCATCTGTTTCTGCCTCTAGAACAACAGGCCTCAACTGTACGTCTATGGTTTACCTTTTCCAGTCAATCAAGTAATCTCCAGTCAAGCAGTAATTTTAACATCTGATAAACTTACCTTGTTATTAATAAATACAGGGCCTCCCACATCCTTGATGGTACATAGCTGCAGACCACTGCCACCAGCCTACACCTGCTTTGCCCACAAGCACATTTTACTTTCAGTGGCTGTGCAATAAAAATTTCAAAATATTTCAAAGATAACATGTTATTCAACAGAGATAATGGCATCAAGTATTGCTCTACTGCCACTATGGCTTTAAGTAAAAAGAAAGAAAGGAGAAAGTAACATTTATGCTGACTGAAAAGACTAAACAAAATCCTTCAGAGATACATGTCCCTCAAAAAACCCAATTCAACAGGGAAATATTTTTAGAACATTATTTAAATAAAATAAAAGACCTCACACACTCTTATATAAGCACTCGCATTGTTAAGCAAGCCCCAGAATGATTTTTCAGGGACTGGGCAGATTTCCTATTCTTAGAGGATTTCACTGAATTAAGCCCTTAGCACTAGTTCCTGGAGAATGTTAAACACTTTGAGCCATTAAAATGAATACAGAAATCAGTGACATGCACGACATTCAGTCCCAGGGATGGTTCCTTATTTTATCCTCTACATATTTGAAAGACTGTTTCACTTTTGAAATAATAAATGTTGTCATTT
>JAYDZK010000169.1:47298084-47320308 GCA_034509185.1 Euphonia xanthogaster
AATACAAATTTTAAAAAGACATTGTGTTGCTCCATACAAAAAAAACCCAAAACACTGCGCAACCTTAGTAGAAAAATTCTTTGACAAAGAATAAACATGAAAGTACATACCAAACACTAGTATTCTATATGAGGTTGAAATTGAGAGACAAAAGTCAAATGATGACAAGTAAAAGCTTTCAACAAATATGGATTCTTTAGAGCATACGTTGCATTTTTTGACTTTTTTAAAACATAAGTGAAATATCAAAAAAATAAAGCCCTAATGTTCACTCTTGAAGACAATGTTATGAAGTAGATTATTTTCAGCAGTTACTAAAAAATATTTTATGTTTTGGGAGGTATAGAACAAAACCTACTTCAAACTCAGTTTTCAATAGCAGAGGATAGAGAACACAAAGGCAGGAGATATGAACAAGAGAGGCCTGAGCTCCTAAACTCATCAAGGCAGAGGCTTATGCTTGGATTTGGAGAACTAGATGAATAGTAAGCATGAGCAGGAATAAAAGTCATTAGGGCAGTGAGAGGATTTTTGCACAAAGCAAACAGATCATTTGCTGCAGAGGAAAAATGTTTCAGTGGTTTAGACCACTCCGGTACCTATTCTGTCCCTGGCAGCAGCTGCAGTGGGAAAGGGGTTTTAGAACAGGCATGCGAACAGACAATTTCTGCAGTTTTAAAGGTTCCTGATTTGCTGTGTCAGGCACAGCTTCTTTACCCATTTTACACCTATGACCTACAAGTTTTGAGTCCACTGTAGTTTTCACATCACAAGATTTGGTGAATAGCAAACCCACTCTGTCAAGTTGTGATGTTTCTAAATCCTATCTAGCACTTCCAAGGTCAGAAACTGTCTTGGGAACTTTTTTTATTGTTTCATGTCTTTACTTACTATACTATAGTAATTTTTTCTACTTTCAGACTTCACAGCTTCAACCAGTTCTAATTTCTCTATTCTATTTTTAAAACCTACTTCTACAACTTTCTAGAAATCATCTTACATTTACTACTTCCCACAAGAAACAGGTAAGCCTGGTTTGGATTATTCTTCTGCTCAATGTACTACTTATCTTTAGTGCAGAACAACATATATCTGATGTCTTTCATCCACTTGGTATTGTGAAGGTCCTCCCCAAAACCACCCCAGAATGTGAGCACTCAAAAAAAACAAAAAATAAAAAGACCCCCCATTAAACTCCCCCCCCCCATCCCCTCTCAAAAGGAAAAAAAAAAAAAAAAAAGACAGCTCAACATCATCAATTTCATTAGGGATTTAATATGAAGAAACAGGGAAGTTTCTAAATGTTAAAAAGCATAGAAGGCTCCCCAACACACAGGGATAAGTACAACACTTGAAAGGCCTGTTTATATCAAAACACTAGAGACCTGTATTTATATCCAACTGTAATTAACCACAAGTGTCAGCAGGACAATCCCACCACATGGATCAGCAAAGTATATACCATGGAAATATTCTAGTTCAGCTGTAATAAACCCAATATATGTAAATGAGACATTTATGATAAAGATAGAAAAAGTTTTAATACCACTTTGGATTTTATTGCTTTGATCTACACTGGAAACCAAAAATAATCAACTTTTAAAAAAACCCAAAACAACAAATCTCCATGGAAGAAAGAAAACTCACTTTATGCAATAAACTAAAGCTCTCCTCATTCTTTTAAACCATAGAGATTGATCCTGTCTTTGGAGTAAAGACAACTTTGCCTGATTGAATTTAAAAATTATATTAGCATTGTAGATAATTAGGAATATTAATGATACTTAAAATGTATAATAAAATATAACCTCACAGAGAATTAGAATAATTGGTGTTTGCAAGGCGCCATGCATAGGTATACTCTATATATTGCACCAGTGGCACACACATATGATACCTCTTACTAGTATCAGGCACTGCCATCTAATCTTTCTGGGGAAAAAGATCAGGGAAAAAAAAACCTGCCTGTACAAGAAAGTATTTTCTTTTTTTACTGAAAAGAAAACAGGAGAGCAGCACAGGAATATTGTGGTTTATTTCCAGATCTTCAACTGATCTAATGAGCACATTCAGGTGATTTAATTTGCTATTATACATAAGTTTCATCACCTGTAAAATGGTACTTATTTCCATTGTAAAACACTTGAAATGCACTGATGAAGATCTCTACATAATCAAGTACTTTTATTTTTTAGTTCACTAAGTAGGCATGTAGGTCAAGAGATTACAAAATCTAAGATTTAAGGAACAAAAAAATTATCACATGCAATATTAAAAAGTATTCCCACAGCATTGAGAGTATCACTGCTGAGATAATACAGATAAAACTCAAAACCCTACTAAACTAATTGCTCCCCATTAGTAAAAAAATTTTGATGGAAAGTGATTCATTTATTCTAAAAATTATCTATAGCTTTCTTAAATTAAAAAAAAAACTCTCATACTTCAGTTTAAGCACATATTAATTTAGATTTGTACATACTCTTCTTCTACAGAAATACAATTGCACTGGCTACAAAACAAAAAAACTTATTTACTATGTACTGGCCCTTTCTCAATTCCTATTAAAATCAAATTGCTGGAATATTAAACACTAACTTGAAATAATAGACACTGAGCAACAATGTTACTTTAAGTAACAAACAGAAACAAAAGCCAACTAGCACTGAGGAAACTTGTCCGTATTTATGATGTGCAGAACTACTGTGTTCTTATGTTTGGGGAGATATTACCAAGCCTTTGCTTAATATAAGGATAACAAAAGCATTTTTGTTAATTATATTATTTTATTTATGCTCAGATTACTCTATCACTGAACAGAATTTATATAACGCTCCAAACTTTACATTTCCTTTGTCGTTGAGAGTTTACAGGAACTGGGAGGCTGCCAGCCAGTTCATCCAGCTGTCACTTCTACTCCTTCTTACCCAAAAAGGGAAAACAGGAAAATTCTTATGTTGTTTCAGCAAGATATTCCAAGCAAAATACAAAATTATGTCATTTGGTACAATGGCAGCACCAGAAGACTAAGTGCAGACTATATCCCCCTAATGAAGCCATTAGGCTTCACATATTTGCAAAGAAGATTCCCGCAACAAGACTACAATGCTGCTGAACCAAGGACAGGAGTTGCCAAAACAAAGGTCCCTCTTTCCCTTTTTCAACAGACCTTTGAAAACAGGCAATCAACCTGGAAAAAACAATCCCAGTTCAGCTCTACGTTTCACAAATTTTTCTGTTTCATACTTCATCTTGCCCACTCAGACCAAAAGCTCCTCACCACAGCAGAACAAGACAACTTGGCATAGAGATAATTCTCACTAACAAATATCACAACACTCAGTACCAAACTAAATACTGTCAGTATTTAGCCTGACACCTCAGGTCATAGATTCTATAGGCTAAGTGAGTGATACCCACTGTATCACCTCTGGGTGATACAAAGGTATTGAATAATAAATTCAGATGATCTCCATTAGGTTGCAGATAAGTTTTTTGCCCGTAGTCTTCTAAATCACTCACTGTTAGCTGAACTTGGTATATATCTAAATTATAAAGGATATTTTACCTATCTAATATTTACTGCAATAAAATATTTGCCTACAATAATTATACATCGACTAATCTTGGAGTTTCAGGATCTTTCTTTATTTGGTTGGATTTTTTTTTTAATGACACTTGACTCTTAACATTGATCACTTGGTTCAAGGTCAGAACATCATGCATTTCCCCCCCTGCAATTCTTTCATGAACAGCTTGGTCCACTTTAACCTCCAATTGTTCCTTCTACCATCCTTTAAAATTTCTTATAACTTGAGACCCCCTGCTTCTAGCTGGAAAAACCAATACATGATGCACAGAATAGTCTTGTGCTATCTGTGAAGTCCTGGAACCGAAGTACTGTAAAGCTGATTAAAAACACATATAAACCCACATTACACAACCAAATACATATGAAGCATCCCATTCAATTGCAGTTGTGCCTCTATTTTCCTGACTCCAGCTCCAGGACTTCAAACACAGTCCATCAGTTGTTTAAAGATGGAACATCTCAGTGTCTTTTAACTTAAAGGTAAATGAAAATTTAAAACAAACATGTCCACTTCAGTAAACCTTCTTATTATCAGTTTTTAACACTCATAAAATAATTTTCACTTTCAAATGTTTTGCTTTTTCACATACATGGCAATGAGGAGTTCAACCAAGTCTGCTATTGTGAAGGGTTTCTTGGTCTTTTTAGTACAGAATTAAACTGCATCTATCTCTGTTACAGCCCTTCTGCCATCTGTGACAGATCATATTTCTTGAATTCATCACCAGAAGATTACTTGTTTCATATGTTACCCCTTTAGACTGCTGTACATGCATTCCAATAACTGATATTTTACCTCTAGGAAAGAAATCCTTGGATTTCAAGGAGCGGAGGAAGACTAATGACAGAGCCCTCAGCAGGACTCCAGCTCCTCAACACCAATCAGGGATTACATTTCCTGATTTCCACTGCAGCAGGAAAGCACCAGCTGAGCAGTTCAGAGGAGATCTAAGTAGTTTAGAAAAAACTCTCAGAGCCAATCACAACTGCCTACTGGACACAGCAGAGGCAGAGAACTGGAATAGTATGCAAAGCAGGAGGAAGATGCAAGTTATTTATTAATTCAGTCATCTGGGTGCCTCAATAAACTATTAGAGAAGAAGCAAAAGAGACAGAAAATGACAAAAATTTTGTTAGGAAAAAAATCCCCCTCTTCTACAACAACAACTAATTTGATTAACACAGTTATTCCAGTATCAGGGTTCTTAGACAATTGATGCAACTCTGCTGTCTTATCTCCCCACAGATTTCTTTGAAGGCCAAAGAGATCCAGAACATAGCTCCCCTCCCAAGCACACCAACCTACACAGAAAGGGCAAGGGCTGGAAATATGAGGGCCTGAGCAACCCCGACCAAACAGCCTCCTGGAGAAGAAAAGGTTATCATCTTGTTTAGACAAATGGAAATCTTGAGAGAGGCACCATTCCTAGGTTGGGCTATGTTCCTTCCTAGCATGTCAACAAGAAGCAGAATCTGCAATGAAGCTTCAAAACTGGTATGAAACAGGATATTCTCACTCCTGAAATGATCAAGATAAGCCAGAATGACATGGAGAGATTTTCTGCACATCACATACAGGAGACTGATGGTTTCAATAAAAGCAGTTAGGACTATAACCTGCAATGCTCCTAGAACTACAGTATGTGACCTCAGCATTTCAGTTGAGAATAATGCAGCAGTCAAGGTCTGCTCTGAGTTGTAAGAACGTTACAAAAACAGTTCTATGCAAACTTCGTGTGATGCATTGTGCATGCTGCTGAAGTAGAGTCTTAGCTTTGAGCACGTGAAGGAAGAAAGACAATGGGGAAAAAGGTTGCTCTTATTCATCACAGAATAAAAAAAGCTCTGGAAGCAATCAATTGCAACAAATCCTGACCATAAGGAGGGTAGGTTTTCAGCAGAGGGACAACCCCACATGTACAGGTTGTCAGCAGACAGACAACCTGTCATGGAATGCCAAGACCCAAGTTTATTTTGGAATACTGATATGCAAACCTTAGGGGTATAAACAAACATGGAACATGTAGATGGGCTTTAGAAGATCCCAAAGCAAGTCACTTACCTACAGCAAGTCACCCTCTTATCCACCAGCATTTAGCTACTATTCAAAGATTCAACAACAATAACTTCCAGTTTATATGACAGGCCACTGCTTTATGTATTCCCCATAATATGAAACTAACTTTCCCAACAAGCCACCATACTCACACACACAAGGTTTTGTACTTGGGCATAGGATGGCTACACTAACCTCGACTTCCATCACAGCCTTCTATGTCTTTACTCTGCTACATTTTCTTCCTAGTTTCCAAAAGACAAAGAATAAACTTGTAATAACTCTCCTGCATGGCCTCCACCCCATCATATCCCTTACTTCCACCTTGCAAGATAAGGAATTATCTTGCAACTCTTACATGAAAACTTAGTTTGACTTTGGGGAAAAAAAAAAGTATCACTTGAATTTTCCAAAAAAGAGTATCACCATTTCCCTAGGGGGTAGAGAAAACACAAGCCCTAAAACACAACACAATTTTATTTAAACAAGTCTGTACTTCAAATTAAAGTACTCTATTCTACATTGACCATTTAAGCACTTGTTTAAAAACTGACTGCTGCTGTTTTTTGTGAAAAACCAAAACACACACACACAAAAAAATCTTACATACTTAATAAAAATACTGCTTCCCTAAATTACTACCATAAAAAATGGAACCAGCTTCACCATCCAAGTAAGTATAACAACTGGTTTTAAAATTTAGAAAGGGAAGCCAGAAGATTCTGAAGTTCTGGGATTACAGTCCGAAACAAAAAACCCTGCAAAAAGAACAAGATGCAAACTCAAAAGAGCTCATTTACCTATCAGCGAAAACTTGGAAAACAAATAAAATGTAGCCACTCACAGCAAAAAAAAATTGACACAACAACAAACCCCAAAACATCTTCTCTAGTCCTTGTAAGGCAGAGTGTCCTCCTGTTTGTACCACTCTCCTCCTTTATACTTGGAACAAGAGAATACTAAAGTTCTGGCCTGAATTTTCCTCAGTTAATGTATTGCTTCTATTCACACTCATGAGATGTCCTTGGCAACTAATGATTTACCTCACCTGTTCCAGACACAAGCTGATTGTAATAAATTAATCTGGCTTTCAACACTACTTCTCCCATCCATATGGCCCCTACTATACACTCATCATTAATCTACAGTCTTTTCTGAAACAAGTGGTGCTGGTGAAGGAAATTCTCACACAGTAAAACAATATTCCCATTTATTTTAAATGGGCACAATTTAGAATTAATCTATTCAGTGCTGAAGCTTAGCTTAGTCCTAGGACTGATCAGTCACAGGTGTCTGGATCCAACTGAGCCCCTAAATGTGCACCTTTCACAATTATATTTAGGCCATTCACTGAACTAGTGTCTGCTTCATGCTGCTTCACAGACAAGTGATAGCACTATTTCTGTAGGAACCAATACACAAGGCATTAATAATGCAGACAATTACTATGATCTCAATCACACTTGGAATTATGGAAGTCCATGCCAGCTGCTGCCATTTCATGTGTTCTCTTTATTGCTCAATTTCCCTAATTTTATAATATTTTAGAGCTCACAAGTATTCAAAGCATAAAACTATGCCTTATCTCCCGTTCCCATCTTCACCATATAAGCCTCAATATTTTGGTTGCTCATGTAGGGCATCGCACACTTTGGTACTGCATGCTGTGAAACATATAATAAAGCCTCAAAAATGTTCAAACAGATCATTTGCAGTGTATCAAGAGGGAAACCAGTAAGGAAAAAAATTGTATGAGCTATCCCCTCTCTCTCTCTCACTTAATCACATCATTACAAAAAATGAATATAAAAGCCTATTTACACAAAAGTCATTCTAGGAAAAAGAAACGAAAATTCTGATTCAAAAAGAAACTGAAGAAGGTATGGTTGTGATGCAGTTCTGTTATTATATCCAAAATAATTATCCCAAAGCAAATAATGAAGTGGGTCAGTTTTCCTAGACTCCATAAATCTATTTGGTGACACTATGATTTACCACACATCATGCCTTAAAATTTACAGTATCTACAGCATAAATCTATTTGTTTTACTCAACATTGTTCATCTGATACTACTATTTTAGTATGAAAAAAGCCACACAAGACAAAACATACCAAATTCAACTCTGCACTGACTCTGCTAAAGTTCTCTGACACGGGCGGCAAACCCTGCCCCACATATTTTGTGAGCAGTCAAGCAAAATCTGAACCCTATACACTGTTGCCATACAGGCACACTGACAGAATACATCTACATCCTCACAGAAGCAACCTGACCTAGAAGCAAGCACCAGTCCCTTGGACAGCCTGAGAAAATCAGCAGACACTTGTGTATGGTGGCAGCAGCACATCGTCTACCTGTACAGCATATGGATGTGCTATGAAAGGGCCTGGAAGCCCAGGACAGCCTCAGGCTGCAGGTGCAAGCACTCCAATAGTGCAGGTATGCTGCTCTCAGACATCAGAGACAAGATGCTGCTCTACCATCAGCCAAATGACGCTGCCCAGACATTGAAAACAGATGAATGTTTTCAGCTTTCACGGCTGGCAATCTCCAGTGTCCTGAGTGCCATTTGCAGGCACCTATAAGCTTCCCATGTAACCTACATGGAACTGATAATATAAAAAGAAGACAGAAGTGACTGGACCTTTTGTTGATAAGTTTCATTAAATGATCCCAACAAGTTACAGTCCAATCTCATATGCAGTCATTGCAACACAGTTCAAATTCATGTTTTGTATTTGCCACAAGGAAAAGTGTTCATATAAGTTTCATTTAAGTATTCATACAAGACAACTGTACATCCTAGCAGGCTCAAGGATCTCCTTTATACATACAGACTTAACTCACCTGTACCTTCAGTAATTTCCATATAATCTTTTACTACTTCCAAGATTAATCTTAGAAGTTGTCAGTTCATCCCTGTTTACCCTAGTTTAGTCCAGGTACTTCAAATACTATTTTTGAGCCCAAAGGCTTACCCAGCAGTCTGACTCTACAGAACAATGAAGACTTAGCTGATTATGCTAATTAATTAAGCTAATTAGGCAGCTTCAGCTAATGTATGTAAATGCAGCTGGTTTCAGAATATTTCATTTTAAAAGGCTAACATAATTCAGCATGACTTAAGGCAAACAGACACTTTTATAGTAAGTGTTAGAAAACAGCTGTAGTGGGTTGCTTTGCACAGGAAACTATTGCTGTCATACTCCCACAGAGAGAAATGCTCAGGGGACTCAACATTACTTAACAAATCGAAAAGACTAAGCTCAGCTCCAGGACAGTGAAAGTGTAACTTGTACATCTACCTAACATATATGCCTTGCTGCCCAGAAAATTCCCAGCAGAATTTCAGAGTCAACACCCAAGTCTGAATTGTGCTAATGCTATCACCTAGTTAGCTGTAACCTGAAACAACCTCACTTTGCCTTTGTGCAGGCATAGGTCACGATTGTAAAAAACATCTGTCTTGCCTTTTTAGACCATAAATACCTTATTCAAGCTTCACAAGCTAAACCATCAAAATAGAATTAGCAGGATATAATACACTTTTTACATTATATTCTACTACAAAAGGGATTGAATATGTAAAAGTATTTCAGGGTTAAATATGCATTAACATAGTCTTTGATTTTGCTAACATAAAGATTAGCTACAGATTACTACTGCCCCATGAAGGTCCAAAGGCCTCAAATGTAATTTCTATTGCTAGGCTAAGCTTCAAGTGATAGATTCGTCTGAAACCTGGTTTACTAAAATGTAAAATAGACACACATTTGCAAAGTATACCTCCTTCTCATCTTGCTGCATAAAAACACTAAGACCCTATTAAAAATAATATGAATATTTGGTGGATAAGCATAAGGCTAGAGAAAATAACTGTCAAAAGAAACAGCCAAATTTAAACTCTGACCTACATTCACTCTGGCTAACTAGCAGGGTCAAAGAACGACAGCCTGTAAAGCTAGAACTAGAGACTCTATATTTTGGTAAGAAAAAAAGGTAGAGATTTTTGCAAGAAAGTTTTATTTAATCATAATTGTCATGTTAAATTCTAGGAGCTGCAGTGTGCATACTAGCAGTCTATCCTGTTTTTGCTTGCTGTTTATCTTATTTCCTTTTCATTAAGGAAATGCCTCTTTTCCCTACATGGAACTGTAGTGACATTTGACAAAGTAATTAAGAGAAGGATGATCATGATCAGCTGCCTTTGCCCTGTTACCAAACACAGTCAATACACAGTTCATGACTCCAGCAGATGTTCGTGCTTTACAGACTCATTGGAAACTTAAGGTCTTAGTTTTTCTGTCCTTCCTGTATTACATGGAAAAGAGAATCTAAACAGAGAAAGCACTGAATTACTAGCAGCAAGTATTAACCTATCCAACACAATCTACTGTACCAATCACCAAAAAAATAAACTGCCCAACAGTTTTATCTCCACAAATACAGAGCTATTATGAAACAGGCAAGCTTGAATTCTCTTGACAAATGGCAGAAAAGCTTGTTTGAGCAAAGGACTCTGTCAGGGTCCTTGGCTACTCATCCATCACTCAGTACCCTTACCAGTTAATACTTGGCTAAAATAATCCTGCTCACAAAACATGAATCTACAGTCCAGAGGACAGAGGGTCACATAGTATAATGAGGCAGAGTCAAACTCTGACTGTAAAGAGGCATTTGTGAATTCCCCCATCACTTATGTCTTTGTCTCTGCCTCTACTCCATCTCCATTTGCTACCCATCTTCACGTGACCATAGACTTGCTCACATCACAGGATTTATCCAAACCAAAGCTAACCCTTCTCAAAGGGCACAAAGAGGAGCTTTGTGTGTGTGTCTGTACTCAGACAAGATGAAGGTAGTACAAATTTAAAATTAACTGCCTAATAAAAAGGTTGAGTTTGGGGCTTTGTTTGTTTAAATTGCTTATAAAATGAGGGTCTTCTTCTAATACAGACTACAACTAATGCAGTGAAAGGACAGTAGTTAAAATCTAATTTGGCAAAAGGCATCTCTAGTCATGCAAGAATGCAATCTCACTGAGCAGCTAGGAGTATGAGGCTACAGAATAAATGGCTCCTAGGCAAACTCCTCCTCATCCTGACAATTTCTGGGCTTCAAACACTGGAGTTCTGGCTACACCCTACACACCCATCTGGGCTTCACAAATATATCAGAGATCAGCTGCAGAAACTGGGGACCAGTACCAGCTAGGGATTCACAGATCCTCCAGTGAAGAAGGTGAGAAGGAGAAATGAACAGATGAGGCTTTACAGATCAGAGAGATTCTGCATGGAGCCTGGGCCAAGTCTCATCAGAAATCAAAAGTTCACTCAAAATGGCAGAATATAAATGGAACACTTCAGATGTTTAATTTTAACCAACAAATATCCAACAATCTCTAAACACAAATAGACTATGGTGAAAACTTTTTCAGGTTCAGTTTTGGTTGGCATCTCTCCTGCTTGATTTTACAAGTACTGAAGTCCTTAAGAAAAGAATAAAGATAAAATCTTGGTATTTTCAATTCCCAATGCACCCTGTCTCACACTATCATAACCACTAAAGGTGCCAGGCTGGAGAGAATCTGTCAGTGTGCAAAACCCAAAGTAACCAGTACTGGATCTCTGTCGCACTTCAAAACCCACTTTCTGATGAAGAATCTTAATATGGAAAATCTCTAAAGACCATTCTTAAGAACATTTTACATCAGTGGTATTAATACAAGTGTTAATTCAACACAGTGACCGAAACCTTAAGTAAATTCCACATAAAACACAAGCTAAAATAAAATACTGCATTTATTCTTGTAGCACTTGGTCAAAAATAATAAAGGCCGTGCATGAGAGCATGTAGAAACAAACCACTGTCATTCAAATTTTCAGAAACCTCTCTAGTTTTGAGTTTTTTATTCAGTATTCCTAAATAACAGGTATATAATCAGTAACTATAGCAGTACATTTTACATCGTGACTTGACTGCTAATGTCCCTGATCACTATCTTATCTTAGTTAAAATCCAAGTTTAATCAGAACAGAAAAGTGCTTTCTATGCTAATGCTCAAGAATGTCCTCAAGAAACATGTTCTTTTTAAAAGAGCTTTAACACAGAGTTCCCAAAACCCGACTCAGACTCATAGAATGGTTTAGGTTGCAAAGGATCTTAAAGACCATCTTGTTCCAACCCCACTGACATAGACACCTTTCCAGGTTTCTCCTAAACCAGGTTGCTCAGAGACCTCCACCTAACCTCCCTGGAACACTTCCTGAGATTAGGGATCCACCTCTCTGGGCAATGGTTTGCAGTGCCTCGCCACCCTCACAGTAAAGAATTTATTCCTAATATCTCATCTGCACCTACTCCCTTTCAGTTTGAAGCCATTCCCCCTCAACTTGTCACTACATGCTCTTGTAAACAGTCTCTTCATTTTTCTTGTAGGGTCGATCCAAATAATATTACTTAAGGGTAGTTGTCTGTTCTTGAGTTTTGATGCATGAAGGTACAAAAAAAATAATACAGAAAACTGAGAAAATGGACAGAAAGAGGAATTGTGAGCAAATTTCCTCTATATACTTATTCTATTCAAAAGGCATTCTAAAATAATTGGCAAGTAAAATCATACAAAAAGAAGGAAGATCTATTTTAAGTACTCAGAACTTTGGTATATTTGCTACCTTTCCAATAACGCATCTATACCTAGATATGCATTTAGGGTATGATGGTAAGGAGTGAAGAAAAGTACTTAGTTCACATGCCAAACAGAAAGGAGGCTGGCAGCTAACCCTAAATTCTTAGACCATAATAGAAACAAAGAGGAAAAAACCCACATGCATATGTATGTGACTCTGGCTATTGCAGTCCATCTAAGTCATTTTAGCTATAGTTAATTTCTAGCAACAAAAGGAGATACGAAGGGCTACATGTGTATTCTTTAATATACAAGATTATAGCTATTATAAATTATTTTTAAAATTTACTGTTATCATCTATTAAAGAAAAACTAATTTTACAGCTTTCTAATGTGTAGGTCTTAAGCTCTAAATCACTGACCATAACTAATAAGCAGTGTAATAGCATGAGTATCTGAAGTAAAACCACAGACTGCAATTTCGTTGATTGTAAATCATAATCATTTTAATGCAAAAGCAACAGCAAATCTCTGTAATTACTGGGTGCATTTTGAATCACTTTTATGATTACTGCTCTATACCCATTAAAAATCCAAAACACTGAACTGCACAGGGTATAAAACTAGAATTATGATATACTACAAACTATAATTGAAATCCATAAATTCCCTTACCAGTGTTCAAAATTATTTTGTTGCCAAGAATTGCAGCCCTGCAAAACTGACTTTACAAACATTTACTTTATCTAAGAAAGCAGTAGGGGCAGGGATAGTAGCCGTTGCTTTGAGATATGTAAATAAAAAATTTAAAATATCAAGGATCAGATTTGGCACCCCTGCTTGTTTATGTAATACATGTGGCTACCAAACTCCCCAGTTAAAAAAAAAAAAAAAATCTGTTCTAAGGGCTAGAAGCAAAAACTGAAAAGGTCAGCAGTGGTATACACACACTTTGGACCTGTAATTAAAAACTTCAAGACACAACTTGTAACACCTGGGATAACTTACCACCTACAGCAGTGTCCAAGAATATTCCACAAAGTAGTGAAACACTGTATATCATTTTAAAAAGAGGGGAAATAAAAAAACAAGACGAAACCCAGGAAACAAAAAAGAAAATGCTAACACATTATTTGAGCAATCTACTGCATTTCCTCAGTAATAAAAAGAAAATTGGCTTCTAGAAATGTATGCTTTTTTTAGGAGATATGGAAAGGAAATAAGGAAAATTAAATAACTCATAACAGGAAAGGACTTTAATGTTTCTAGAGATATGAAAGTGTATCCTATCTAGACATTACCAGAATAAAAACTCTGAAACAAACCCACATAAAAACTTAAATGGGGTTAGCAGGAAAGGAATATCAGAATATTTGTGGTTGTGGGCTATTTGAACAAAGAGAGACCAGGAGAGCTTTCCTTGTTTCAGCTATCAGAACAAGGGCATTGAAGAGGTACACCTGCTCTCACCATGCTGTGAGTCTGGGCTATCCCTCAAATGGGGACTGTTGTTGCAATTAATCTCTTCATGCAAGGAGATGTTGGAGAATATGCACAGAGCACTGTGCCTGGGTTGTTCTATTGTTACACAATAACCTACTTTAAAAGGTCATCCATATTTTTTAAAATATGAAAAGCAAATATACAATAAATGTAGGCTGAAAATTAGAAGACAGCTTCTATTTAAAAAAAAAACAACTGAAAAGCACTTTTGAGGATCTTGCAGAGCTTCTCTTAGGATGACTGATAGGAATAAACTGGTTAAGTCAGAAAGATTCCTCCACACCTACATACTGATGATATTGTCTGCTTCAATTGGTCACTGAAGTGTATTTTAGTGTGCAATAAAAATTGCTTTTTTTTTCTGGTGAGGGTTTTCCTCAAATAATGACACTGCAAAAAAAAACCAGTAAGAGACAATTTGCAGATCCTTCCTGAAGAACCTCCAGGGATAGAATTTGAAGCGAACAAGGTAAAAACTACACTTTGCCTTTTCTTTTCCTTTCCTCTGCTCACCCTTTCTTTCCCTTCCCTCCCCACCCACCCCTTCATCCCCCAACTGCAACACAGTAATTTCTACACTATCAGATTAGACATTCTATCCTATAACATCCTATTATGAGCCACAGTCATGGTTGAAAAAGTATTCCTTAATCTAAAAGCCCCTTTACACAGATTTATAACTTCCTCTAAGTGATTTCCTAATTTCCCCAAAGCTCCAGGCTAAGAGCAACTGCAAAATGTTTCCCCTAAAAGCAATATATTGAACTGTTTGTTTTCAGGAATTGTGTGGTGAAAGTGGGTAACATCAGTATTATTTAAGAATGTTTGCTATTTAAAAATAAACTGTTGAAAACACCAAAGTTCACATAAGCAGAGGAATGTGTGGCTCAGCAATTAAGCACAAAAAAAAAATCTCCAGTCTGCTGCAGCTTGCCCTCTTCTCATTAAGATCAGCATTTGTGAATCAAAACATATTCAGTCCATTAGGATGATAATGCAGACAACATTCAAAGATACTGCATGTGCTCCCACTACATTAAACAGAAGATCTGCTGATAATACAGGTAGAAACTAAGATATACAGCACTACAGAGATGCAAATCTGGGGGTTTTTCTCATTTATCCCTTCCATTGCTAAGGCTTGAGGAAACACTGAAGTGTCATTTTTTGCTTTCTTTTCTCTTGCTCGTGCATTCGAACTGTCCAGGGTGTTTCCATGAACTTGATTCCTTTCAGTAGCACATCCCTTCCCATGGTTAAATTACTGTGCAATGTTTCATGATACTGCGGACAAATCCTTTGCAGACTCTGCTTTTGCACACGCACATTCCTGTAGCACTTACAGGTGAATCCTGCCCAGGCACAAAGTGTTTAAAGTAGAGAACAAAGTTACCTCAGTTTCCTGTACCCACCAGAAAATCAGCAGGAGCTGAAACACAGAGGACACACAGGTGGCTCTGTCTGACAGACACTGTCATCCATGCAGGGGTTAACAGCTGTGCAGAGGCACTCACCTACAAGGCTGCGTTTGTTATCACAGCATGGGGGCAAATTGAGACTGCATGCAAGGAGATGGGCTGCTGCTCAGCAAGAAAACATGTCACCCTTGCCCAAAACTGGTGGTGTAAGTACCCAAGAGCAGTAACTTTTTGGGTAAAGGAAGATAATAGAAGGTTGAAACAAATATGTTGAAACAAACAAGATTTTATGCTGTACAGAGAATACTTATTAATCCTCCCACATAAAAATGCTTGTTTCATTAATCAAAAAGTAACAGGATGTTTAACAGTCAACATAGACTTGTGTAGGATTGATTATGTCAACTCAAACTAACTTTTTGGTATACCAGAGAACAAATTGCCACAAAAAAAGGAAATAAGTGGATGCCAAAAATCTTAACCTCATTATATTTTCTGATGTTGTTTCACTAGATCTTTGGATTAGTAAACTAGAGAAGCAGGGTATAAATCAAAATACCAAATGAGTACAAAATATAGGAAAAATGTATTTTTACAAATAAAAACTTCAAGAGAGATCAAGACAAGTTTTGCAGGGGGCTATCCTCATTACAGCAATAATCACCAGTTTTAGTACTGATTTAGGTAGAGAAACATAATTTTTAATGTCAGTAGGCCACATTCAACTGGATAGAGCATTAGTGTACAGAACAAAAGGTTTAGACTTCCAAATGGCTTACACTGGAGGGAGAGCCTGGTAAATACAGGAGTGTTATTTATCGCGGACAACAGCAAGAAAGCACAACTTACCACAAAGCACTGCAGACACCAATAATGTAAAATAAACATCTGGATCTTTACCCAAGGTCTCAGGGCCTTGCGGATCCAAGGCATGAATCCACAGTATCGCAATATTAGAAAAGGACAACAACCACTTGGGGGCAAACAAACCAAATTGTCAACTGCAAAGAGTTATGCCCAACACCAGCAAGGCCCCAGTGGGATTCAAAGTCCAGAGCCCTTAAGTCCACCAAAGGAGGGGACCAACTTCAAAGAAAAAGATTGACCTAGCAAGTAAAACCTAAAAGGAGAATTAATTAACCATCTTTATTAGTTAAGCAGACACCTTTAAGTAGAACTCTGTAACATCCTTGGGCAGCGAAAGCTTGTCAACAGAAGAGAAGACAAAAACCTTTATTCTCAATGACCATGGCAGACATGGCAAGAAGTAACAAGTTAAAATGTTGCATGGAAGATTCAGGAAAAAAATGTAACAGCAAAGACAGCTTAGTGTTATCAAACAATTAACAGCCAAGATTAAGATCACCAGTAATGTGTTGCATAAAAAGTTATGCAACTGCTTGTCCGTCACCAGTTTCAAAATCCAGCTTACAATTGAGGAAAAAAACCCAAAACTTACCAGTATGTCACCTCTACTCAAAAGTATTGGACAAGTATTTCAGTCACAAAAACTTACAAGGGTTAGTGCTACTAATTAGCTGAACAGCAGGACATTTAACTCCTTATGTAGATCTGATGTCACATAAACAGAATTATTTTTAAAAATCAGGCAACATCCACTTCGTCAAATTTTAGATACATTGAAAGAGAACACATGGAAAACGGCTGAATCATTTTCACTCCTTTTTCTGGTACTTAGAAATACACATTTCCATGCAGCACTACCACTTATTTGTACAGGCGAAAAAAGAAGCTTATATAAAACTGCAAGAAACATTCTTCAGCTGCAAGCTGTCTAAACAACATCCAGAGCTGTGATTTAAACATGAACCTCAAAAAAAAAAAAAAAGAGCTTTTCTTTTCCATTTTTTTCTTGTATTTGAAAGATGCTGACAGTATTTGGAAAGCCAGGGTTTAAATATTCTTTATACATAGTTTTGGGGATATAGAAAGAAAACATCCTTAGGGTGTTATTAGCATACCCTTTCAGGCCTTTTTTTTTTTCCAGGCTGATGGTCTACATGAGCACAAGCAACGGGCTCACAGTTCTAAAAAATGTGTGTATTTATCAGAAAAGAGAGCAGAAACCATAGATTTTGAAGAAAAAGCACATTGGCAGACAGCCAACAACTCCCCTGAACACATAACTTTAAATTAAAAAAGAACAGGAAATTAGTAACAATGTCAGCAAAATTTCCACCTTTAGGATTGACCAGACACAAAAGCAAACCAATCTACTGATCTCCAAATAAATCCCACCCCTCCACCAAAATCAGAGTGATCTCGTCCTTGGGGCATACAGCTCCAGAACAGCAGGATACAAACCCACAGTGCAAAAACCCTTCTTTCCTCAGTCTGGCTTTCTTGCAGTCTCTTTACCATAGCTCATACCGCCTTTTCAAGTTTTGTTCCTCCCAGGAAGTTTAAGTCTAGTAAGGCACCAATAATTAAAATATGGAATTATTCTTAAATAGGTTAAAAATCCTTTTGAAAGAGATATATAGCATCAGTAGATAATTTTAACACAATTATCAATTTATTCCACTTCTTGACTTCTCTATATTTTTGATGCACCAAAAAATAAAATCTCATCTTACTGATGACATCTTCTATTCCCTAACTTCTAGCTGAAAAATGGAAAACCATCCAGAATTTCACAGACTGTTTGACAGGCTACAACTTAAGAGCCTCCAAACTGGAAAAAGAAAAGGGTGGGTGGGCATGGGTGGAGGGGAGGGTTGGATGAGAGTGAGAAAGAGAAAGAAGCAAACGAGAAGAATAAAAGAGATACAGATTGATTTAACAGCATTTGGCTAACAATATTAAGGGCAGGGGGGAGGGGTACCCACAATCTCAGCAGCTCATTCCAAAGAGAAGGGACTTTACCAGCTTGTGAAAATAGCAGCTAGTAAAAATATGTTTTAAAAGCCATTTAAACCTAGGCAAGATTTCAACCAGAAGCCATAACGGTTACATTTTTTATTTAGTACTTTGAAAGCACATTTGTAGCTCCTTGGCAAAACCCTTAGCTCATTCCCAACAAAATCAACAGCAAAATTTCCACTAACTCACATGATGGGAGTAATGGCCACAGCCTACCAACCTGACAGAATCTAGTGTAAATATGCTTTTAATTTGAAAACCCTACTATAGAAAAGATAACTGATAACACTTAAACTGCAGAAATTTCCCCTTCTATCTAGGAGCTATTTACCCAGCATCATACAATTACATATTCTGTAGGTCTCACCTTCAAGCAACTAATGAACAGACCACAAGAAAGTACAGCAAGACAAACATTCAATTGTGTAGTTTGTTCAGGTTCTAGTTTAAGGGGTTTGTGTAATGCTTTTAAATATTCATACACGCCCCTAAATCCATGTAATATTAAAGCCATAAATATTTCTCTGTTAGCTTATTATTGTCCATGAGATAAACACAACTACTAGTAGATAATAACTAATCAAATACATATCTGAAAGAGTCTAGAGAAAATCAGGGGTTTTGTTTGGTAAATGGAACACGTAGTAAGACAAACACATACTAAAATAAAGGAAGAGAGATCAAAAAGAGAAGGAGAAAAAAAAAAAGGCAGCAGGAAAAAAAAATTACCAAAGAGCGCATATGTTCTGTAGGGACTGCATAAAGTAGTAAGGTGCTAGTGATAACAACAGAGTCATCCTGAAAGTCATTTTTGGGATGGCAACTCTAAAAATTTAGAGCAGAATTTAGGTGCCATTATTGATTTGAAGGCACATCAAAGCTAGCATTTAGCTAGAAATAACACACGCAAACTTTCAATTAGACATCTATGAAATGAAAAACTATCAAGTACATGAAGCATTGTGCACATGTACATTCATACTGCACAAACTATCAGGAAATCCAACAAAAAAGGAAGATTTTAAAGTTAGAATGGGCTAAGTAAAAGTATCACATTGTTCTTGTCTAGTTGTATGGCAAATTCAAATTAGAGAAAGACACTTTTCCATTGCAAACATGACAAGAGATACAAGGAGAAGAAAAGAAAAATAAGCTCTTGAAATCCCTTCACTACCTTCACCTTGAATTTAATTCATATTCATTGTAAGTACAAAGCTGCTATTTATTATTGAGAAGATGATACTCATTTCCTTATCCCTGTAGGAAGAAATATACTCAGCACAAAGGAATTTCGGCCTTATTTTCCAAAATGAGATCAATAATATTAACTATTACATCAATTTCAGCCACTGAGAGGTCTATAAAACAAGTTCTATAAAAACCTAGACAAAACCGTGCTTCTTCCAAACCTATCACACACATATAGAGGAAGGATATACAGCAACAGCTTATCTCCTGATAGACACCATAGGAATTGACTTAATGAATCCAGTGGTTGCATAAGCAGTTCTTTTTAACATATGTAAGTTAAGAATATAAACTTTCTTTTAAGTGTGTTTCCAGCTCTATGATGAAACAATTCTTTAGGGGAAATACCTCAATCCTTCACAACCTCTCATAGAGGTGAATTAAAATCTACTACTGAAGACTCATAGGAAAGCCATCCAATTTCATAAGTGATACAATGTTTTATAAAAAGCACAACACCCAAACCAGTACATACTTGCTACACTATCAGCATAAGACAACTTCCGCAAGAGATTCAGACCACCTCTTATTATGATAATTCCTGCTTTCAAAGACATGCATAAAACTTACCAATGACAACAGCCATTACAAGCAAAAGTCCCTTAAAAAAATACTCCAACACAACTCAATGTTATGCATTGTATTTATATTTTACTACTTGTATTTATAGAGGTAAATGAGCACTGAGGCCACCAGCCTGGGAGCACTTAGGAGCCTGGCTCAGCTGATTCCCATCACGGCCTGATAGCAAATAAGCTCCCTTCCTTTCACTTGATGGCACATGCACGCCTTTCTATCAAAGTGAAAAAAAAAAAAATCTTGGGGAACTATTGCATCAGGACCCAAAACACTACTGAAAAGAGAATTTTTCAACATTGCTTCAAACTAGGAGTTTTTAGACCACAAGCCTGAGAAATATTGAAGAATTTAGCCTTAACCTTTGCTAGGGATACAAATGTTACTTCTTGAAGAGGTATAAAATGAGTGGCTGAGGGGTTTGTTTGGTTTTGACATTACTGGCAGATGTCAAAACCAAACACATTTTACACAAAATACACATTTTATCACTTCTAATCATTGGCTCTATGAAGCATGTCCCTCCTGTGTGTAATTTTTAGAGCAGGACAGAAACCAGCTAGTGGTATTCTTGTCAAACTTCCTCTTGCTCCATCCTACTCCACAAAATATAGAGCATTATTTTTAACACTGTGCAAATACTAAGTGCATGTGAAAATGCTCTCTCTGAAATGCCCTCTTGGCAAAATCTTATTTAGAAGTTACCACCGGAAAGTCAAATAAGTTTTCTTCACATGAAAACTGCAGGTTAAATCAAATTTACTCTTGTTTTGGTCCCTTTTCCTTATTTGGTGTTCTCTCCTCTTTTAATGTTAGTATCTTAAAAGGAACAAATCTTCTTGGTTAGCAATTTCAATTTCCACTATTAGTTTCTTCAAGTTAGTGTTTTAAAATGAGATCCCCTTCTGTGAGGGGAGAAAGAATAGAGACTGAGATGCTGAAATAACCATTTGCCCTTATATTTAGGTTGAAGTTTTTATCTTAGGAACTAGCACATAAAGACCTATAGCAGTCTTGATGATTCTTGATTCTGTTACTTTTCATTCCCTAACTGCAGAAAAACCTTTGCTAAACTAATTACTGGATATTTAGGGGGAAACCTTAACTACGAGGTAAACAAGATGTCCGAGATGCATTTGTATAAAAATTCTTAATGCAGTACAATGCAAGAAGTTATAAGTAGAAAAGGTTTAAATAAAATCTCAAGAAAAACATTTTGTCAAACAAAAAACAATGGGACAAGAATTCAGAGATGCTGTAATTAGAAGCAATTATTATGATCATACTATTTGAACTAGAAAATTATGCAAAAAAGAAAAACCTTTCAAAATTTTTGCATTGAAGGCATTTTGTATTGAGGTCACAACTTATTTTTTTAAGAATACATTGAGTCCTGCTTCAAAAAGACCAAATCAGTCCCATACAGCAGTTCAAATGCTATTAAATATCCTCCTTTTCCTAGATCAATCCCTTCTTTCTGCCACAAAACTGGGGCTGGAGGGACTTTGGAGGACTGCTGCTTGTGGCAGTTTTAAGATTGAAATTTTTAACATCAAAGTTCAGAGCTTTCGTTTTATGAGAACAATCTGGGTTCAGCCACCTGTGTAAGTCAATGAGAAGGCAGCTGGGGACACTGAGCACAATGGGCAGGGAAGCGATTGCCCTGCTCTCCTGAGCGGGAGAGAAAGTTGCTCTTCTCATTAGAACAAAAGGGAGGAGAGAGAAGGATCCAAATAGCAGCCTGAGACACTGGGCAGCAGGAGAGGGAGATGGAATGAAACTCACACAGAATGCAGATTAGGAGGAAAAAAAATGTTAGGAAGACCAAAGGCAAAAGATGCATATTCTTGGGTGGGAAAAAGATTGTTTTTAGGGAAGAAGATAGTGTATCTTGAGGCAGACTTTGGGGAGATAATTTAGGAGAAGTCAGGGAATGCATAGCTCTGGGAGACACAGAAGGCTCTGGGAAGAGCTGGGAAATGTGGAGCCCAAAGGCAGAGGTACCACTTCCAGCAAACTTCTCTTTTCGCAAACTAAGCGCACTGGTGCAAAAATGGCACATACTCCTAGTTTTGTCTGGAGGTTGTTTTGTTATTTCCTCTATGGAATACACTTACTAAGTTTTTGGTTTATACTGGCTTTTGGCCTTCTTCACAGCATGAATAGCCTAGTTACAGAACTCAGTCACTGAAGTTCTCAATGCCTTTTTCTCCTAATAAAAATATTTCCTTCTGTGCATGTGAAAGCACGGCCAAGTGGCCACTTAAACTAACTCTGGGAAAAAAAAACAGTACAAGCTTTCCTTAGCCCCTGACTGA
>JAYDZK010000169.1:47330031-47341341 GCA_034509185.1 Euphonia xanthogaster
CGGCCCCGGCGCCCGCGGCTCCCCTCGCCCATCCCCAGGGGCTGCAGCGAGGACCCCCTGCCACTTTCATTTTAAACTGCTTGAAACTTGTTTTCCCGCCAAGATCCCTCCTCATGGTTGCTGGGGGGAGCTGGGGACAGGCGGGGCACCCACCAGCCTCCCGCAGCACGGGGGTGCCGGAGGAGGGGTACCCCTCCTCCAATTTTGTAATTTGGCGGGGGCGTTATTCGTAACGGGTTTCCCAGAGGACTTTTTTGAGCAGAGTTAGGCATGCATTTGTCCCCGGGCTTCATGTAGCTCACCACATGATTGCGCAGCAGAGCAGCATTCTCACAGAAAGCTTTGCGCTGCAAGGTGTTTTGGAAAGGTTAGCTACTTACCAGCAGTTAAATGCAGCCTCTGGGTATAAAGCCTAGGGTTCACAAGTTCGTCTACTAAAAAGAGAGAAAAGGAGGAAGAGCATTTCACTCCTTTTAAAATCTCTGTCCATCCTTTTTTTTTTTTTTTCCTGAATCTTATTTTCCTTCCAGACCACATAATATGTCAAACTCTCTTCTCAGCCTACAGACAGATTATCTGCTCTTCACAGACCTGATGAAAGACTGACAGCACTGGCAAAACTAGAAAGGAAGTTCTGCGATCTGGAGCTGGAACTGATGGTATGAGATGCAGGAAATCTGACTGATGCAGGCCCTATTCATCAGTCTTATTGACAATACATACTGAATTATATAATTTTTATGTGTGCGTTTTGGAAGGGTCTTGAAAGGCTTTTAAGATATTGCAAATATTATGATTCAAATGTGCTTGGTGAAAAGGTAAGACCCTTCTGATGGGGCTGCAGGAGTGATGCGTTCCCATGGGACTGTGGAGGCTGGCAAGGTTGCAACATTGTCAACTTCTCTCGTGGTTTGGCACTGATTTTGGTTTCACAAAATTAAGGCATCTGTCAGCAAATATAGTAAAGTTTTACAGGACTTTAAAACAAAAAATAAACAACAATAGAAAAAAAAGAAAGACAATCAGAAGTCCAAGAAACAAGACTGGTCTACCTCACCTCAACCCCACAGAGAAATCTGGAGCAAGCCTTTGTGAGAACTTGCATCAGATTTGGGTGGGTAGTTAGAAGGAATGTTCCTCAGGGTTGATACTAGTGCCAGCACTGTTCATCATTGTCACTGATGCTCCCAGTGCTAAGGTGGAATACATACTCGGAGTTCCCAGACAACACCAAACAGGGGGGAGGGTAGTCAAGATGTTGGGAAGGTGGTTCAAGAGGAAAGAAGGAAGGTGGTCAAAAAGTGGCAGAGCAGAAAATGGAGGCATGTCTTAATTGGTAATAGCAAACTCAGTTTGAGGAAGTCCTTTAGGTGTTTTTTATTAACTGCAGTGTTGTTATTCAGGGACACAGGATTATTTTTTCTACATTCAAGATTTTTGACACATTAGGGAAGAAGCACGGGCATTTGCTCTCAATACCTGACACTGTTCAGTGTTTTGAGTCATGTACTCACATATTTGATGGTCAAAAAAAACGTAGACAAGAACACAAACACTTATAACTGAGTACTCACATAGTGGATGAATGAATACAATTCCAACAAGATGTTTGTGAAGGTGTTCAGGTGGAACAGGAAACTCAGAGTCACACAAAGCATGAGTACCCCATGACTATATTGCAAAGAATAATGCGCAAAGAACAAATGGAAGCTAATATTTCTGTGGGGTTTTTTTTAAAGAAGAGAGCCAGACTGAAATATTTCTCTACGGTTTCCACTAGTGCACAAGGTGAATGATTTACTGGAACTCCTCATACACAATGGCAAATGTTTGCAAAACCTGGCTATTAGTTCAGGTAAATAGAGCTTTTTATACTCGTGTGTAAAATGTCATGATTATTTGACTGTACGAGGTATACATTGGCAAAGAGTCCAGAAGGAAATAACAATGTCTGTGAGAGCTCTGAATGTATCCAATGTCTTACCCCAACTGCTAATCCTGAAAAACATATAGCAGCATAACTCAGCATCTAAAGGAAGATTTGGCCATGTAAACTGTGCAGAGAAATAAACTTAGAACTTCAAAAACTGGTATACATCATGTCAATTCCCACAGCTGTACTAGCTCTAATGGAAAGTATTATCTGTTAAGTGTTCTGGAGGTTGACTTTTCCTCATTAAAAAATCAGATGGCCATTATTTAAAGTACTCTTTCATAGAAGATTAGGGAAATTTAGTTTGGAGAGGACCCCTGGGAGTCACCCAGTCCCATACCCCACTCAGAGCAGACCTAGTTGCAAACTCTGATCAGGTTGCAGATGGGTTTGCCCCATTGACTTCTGAAAATCTACAGGGATGGAGTTTCACCAGTCTTTCTGGGTGGTCTCTTCCTGCACTGACCTACTCTCACCATGAACAATTTTTCCCTCTTGTCTGGTCAAAGCAATTGTGATCTTTGTCTCGTGTTCTTTTGCTGAGCACTTCTAAGAATGGTTTGGTTCTGTCTTCTCCATGTCTTTCCCCACAGGCAATGAAAGACTGCAGTGTGATCCCCTTTGCCTTTTCATCTGTACAATAAACAAGTCACGTTCTCCTAGCCTCTTCTCATATTTTGTTAGCAGACAAAAACTTGAAAACATGTTTGTGAGGTATGTAAGTAAAAGTTTTATCACAGAAAAGACAAACAAAAAAAGAAGTCTAATAAGAATATTGCAATCAGGAATTTATATTAAATTTAAATGTAAAAATAGAACTTTTACAAAACAGATTTATCACTTAGAATTTCATATAAACAAAGCAAGGTTTTAATTATAAAGGAAACTTTAAAATACACAAAAACATGACCCCGCTCTAAATTTACTCACTATGTTTGTAATAACTTAATGCTCACTGAGACTACAACAGGGAATGTAAAACGATCTAGCTGATTAAATATCCATTTTTTCTTTATTGTGTATATAAAATTAATTTGGATTTGAGAGTGCATTTGAAACAGAACAGTTATTTTATTTACTGTGATTCTCCTTTCCTGTAAAAATTTACAGGCATTAATTTCAGTTCTCTTTTTAATGAGATAGATTTCATCAGAACAAGTCCTGTAACAAGAATTCAGTCTAAAAATTACCCTCTTTTTCCTAGTAGCAGAAAGAAAATTGATAACAGCCAAACTTCCACAGACTAGCAATTCTCCATTAACCAGTCAACTTCAAACACTTTATTTTTGATATCACAGTCCATGAGAAAGTAAATGGGCTTGCACAAATTTTACCTTCTTGGCCTTTTGTAACAAAGACTCTATCCTGAAAGAAAACAAAATTAACCTTAACCAAAACAAAAATTTTGTGATAATTTTACCAGACACCTATCTTCACAAAGTGATGGTTCCCTATAATAATTCAGGGTGGGTTTGTCTTTACAAACATAAACCACTGGCGCCAGCTCTCATTGTGACTAGCTTTGAGCCAGCAGGTAGTGCTGATATGGTGTGTGTATGGTCGAATTTTACCCAAACTCAAAACATTTTGCTTCACACTAAATGCTCTTTAAGTGAACTGCTTATCATAGATAAATATAAGGAGAAATCTTAAATCATTACTAATAGTTGCATTTTACTACTCCATAAGTTGTGGAAATCCCTACTAATACCAGCTGAATATCAGCACAGTGGATAGAAAACTAATAAATATTTACACCCTCACAATTCACAATCTAGTGCTTCCATGTGATACTGTCTGGAAATCATAATGAAGAAAAAGCTTAAAGCTTTGCTCTCTTGGTCATTTATTTCCGTTTCCTTTTTTCTATGAAGTTCTACTTACTCATCTTCATCAAGAAGAGCTTCTTCATAAGACACATTCATGAATCATGAAACAAGAATCTTTGTGAGGCTTTCAAGTTGGATTTTTTTTCCCAGTGAGAAATTGAATTTAAAGCATTGGGTAATGCTTAACAAAATTGAACTCACAGTCAGTATAGTCACATGCCTTAAATATGTTGTGAAAATCCACAAACATCAAGCACCAGGTTTCCAGGAAACCAAAGAGAAGAAAAGGGTTTAATAAAATGGGCAAAAATAATTTATAATTATTGTTATTTGTATTATTATTATCTGTAATTCCTGTGGAAGAAAAAGCATATGCCAGGGAAGAGGAGAACCCTTCAATCCTCCAGAAATTATCGTCTCCCTTCCAAAAGGGTCCTCTGGTGTCCTAAAACCTCAAGGTAGTATCCTGGCCATGGTGGATACCGGGGAAAGAGCCCTGCGATTCAGTTCAGACCAGCTGAGCCTTCTGTGTGCTCCTAGAGCAGTGTCATCCATTCATCCTACAGAGCTTCATCAAAGCTGCTCTATGACAGACAGGTCCTAGCTTGCCCCATGTTTGTTTTTACTCTGGCTCTCTTCAGCAACATGTACACAAAGGTCCAGATTTAGAAAGTACTTAGGGGAAGACAGATAGAAAATAATGAGGTTTTCAAAATTACTCAAAACCCAGATTGTCTTAAGTAAATATGCATTACAACTGTGTCCTTAAACTTCTCTCTGTTAGGTACATAGCTGATAGTAGACTGGCTGTTCCTATTACCCCCTGCATGTGTTCAGGTTCCCTTATTCCATGGGCTCTTTCTCCCACTGCTCCATTCTTCCATCCTTCCTCCATATTTATTATCCACAGCAATTTTCTGCAGTTCTCTCTGCCTCATTAACTGTGTTATTTTACCATTTCTAATTTCCACAATTCCTCCCCTTTTCCTTTACAACATCCCTTCTGAATAGCTTTTTTGTTCACACTTCTCACTTTCAGTTATTTCCTCCTTCTCTTGCTGCGTCCAGATCTAATTCTTTCCTCCTACACCTCCAACAAAAATAGTTAAGTGGTAAAATTTCCTTGTAATGTTTTCCCTGTCCATGTACTTATTTTTTACTTAGGTACCTGCTACCTAGACAAAATATCGAGGTAGAAAGGCTTCACATCTGATTCAGCGTGATTCACTAGGTATGGTTTTTGTGAAGGGTGAAAGCACTACCCTAGCTTTGCCTTTCTCTCTTAAGCTCAGCTACCGTAGATGTTATAAACACACAGAACATCCTGAGTGGTGCTTCAACACAAGGTCTTAAAGCAGGAGCTGTGCAAGGTAGAAATCAACAAGAGCAAAGAAGCAAATAGTTATTCTATTTCTTGAGGGCCATTGAACATAAAGTGCTTCCTCAGAGGAAGAAGGTAAGATTATTACCCAGGTGGCTATCAGGTAAAGATTACAGGAGTCAAGCAGTACTGCAGGTTAGCAGTCAGGATTTGTCCCCTTATGGACCTGAATCCATTACATCAGCAGGACTATAAGTCCTGGAGGAGGAGACAGAACCAGCTGGCATGAAAACGTGGGCTATATATGTTAGACCATCTGAAACAGCTAAGGATTTGGCTCCTGGCTTTGAAATAAGGAGTCCTGATACTGCTGCAGCTGTGAAGAACCTCCACAAAAAAATCAGAAATCTTTCGCTGCACCATTTCAAAACAAAGACAGAATAAAATGTTTGGATTTGTGCAAAAGCTTTTCTCCAAATAATCAATGTTTGAAAGAATCAAATATTTCCCCAATTCCCCCCAGACATCCTGATTCTGGATGAGTAATGAGAAATTAATCATCCTGTCAAAATAGATGCTGTGAGACCTTTTAGTCATGCTCACCCCTCTCACCATAATAGATTTTTGTCAGTCATTCAACTAGGTGTCCCAAAAGACAGCGCTGCATCTCAGCTCCTGCCTTTTGTATGGTCTTTTTTTTTTCCTGCCTAGGACTAATTCCAACATTCCTTGACATGTCAGGAGTCAATAACACATCACAGGAGCCCAACCCATCACACTCTCCTTGCCTCCACTGACTGCTACAGCACCACACAGCACCAGCTCTTCATTAAGTCAGGGTTGATTCCAACCTTCCTGCAGCTGATACCCAGGATCTTCCTGACACAAGCACACACAGCTGGTGCATCTGTGGGATTTTAACTTCTTAGATGGATAAACACAAGGCTAGCAGAATATAATAAGGTCAGGGAATTACCAAACAAGAGTTCTCAGTGTCATATGATTTCATTTACACCACACATATTTCTGCTAAAGTTGATGCAACAGTATAATTAGAAATGTGAGTAAGAAAAAGGAAGATGTAACTTGTGTTTACTCTTCCTCAGAGTTATGAGAACTAAAAGAACCTGGAGTTTTTCTGTAAATAAAAAAAAGGAGATGATGGGTTTTATCTCCAGAAAACACATCCATTTTAACTTTTTGATGTCTTAGATTTTAATTCTTTTTTTAACAGCCAGTACCTCAACAGAAGTTTTTTTATCTTTGTATTACTTGGTCTTCATTTCTTGATAGCCTGCATGCAGTTTCCATTAATGTACAAACACTTTCATTAGCATGAACCATCTTCTATCTTTAATTATCAGTTTATATTTGGAGTGAATCTGGGAAGACTGCTGAGGGGTAGAAACCTTGGCTGCAGAAAGAAAGACAGGTCTGAGAATTAATCTCTGTACCTCTGGTAGGAGAAGACATGAGAAAAATGAGTTAAAAGCAAATAACTTTCAAATTTAAAAAATACCATATGTGCAAATCACTGTTGTTTTTTAACCATGGAAATGTTTATAGGGGGATGGAGGATGTTTTCTTTCCTTCCAGGCATCTGTAGACTTTCACATCTCACCTACTTCAGCTGAGTATGCAATATAGGAGTGTTGTGGAAGTGGAAAGGGGCTGCACACATGAGATAATCCAAGCTGTGACACCAACTCTGATCTAGACATGGGTCAAACCCTAGCCCAGAAATAGCCTCATTGATAACACCTTGGCATTTGTCAGCATCCTAATTTTTGTTGTCATTTCAGGTTGTGACATTCAGAAGACAGTTTTAAGTCTATAGCTCTGGTTTTTAAGTATCCGGGAAAGGCTCTGTCTTAGCTTAGTGGACCAGGGACATTTCTGTGCTCCCAGATTCTGTGCACGTAAATTCTCCAGCTGTATCACAACCTCTTGCCAGAGTTTGGGGGTCCAGCTAGTTATCTTTGCAGTAACTCTTATGGTAAGAACTGCAGTCACACAGCCTGGAAGACAACTATTTTTGACGTAAACCAAAACCTTAATTTGGGTGTTTGAGAGAATAGGAGTCCAAATTGACTTGTGATTCATGAAACCCACCGACCTTTCCATCCAACAAGCCTCTGCAATCCTGCTGGTGATTTGAGACAGGTCAAATCATGTTCTCAAAATTCAAGACTCTGATTTGGAATTAAGAGTCAAGATTTGATCTAAAGCTAACATAATGATGAATTATCTTATTTTGGATTAATCAAATATTAGGCCAATTCCTGTTTCATTTAATCCCAGTTAAAGACCAGGTAGAAGATTAATGCATCTCTGTTTCTGACCAGTGTTAGCCTTAAACTGTCATTGGTTCAGGCTGGTTAGCTGAAGTGTCAGAAGTATTCTGAGGAGACGTGCGGTAATGAAGAATTTTTCCTTTTTCCAGAAGATATAAAAAGCTAACTCTTTCTAGTGATGCCATCAATAGGTTTCTGAGGCAATCTGTAGTCTACCTTTACATTAGCAGACATGTAAATAGGGTTGTGGGCATTCCCTGTCTTTTTACAAAAAAAAAATCACCTCTCTTACAGCTGCAAAAATCAAACCAAAGGAAGCTTCATCAGCTCCAGCCCAGGCAAAATGCCATATCTTCAGTGAAGGGTTCATGGGTTTTGTGTTACAAGCTTTTAATAAAATCCCATGTCACACAGATGAGCTCTTTTACTTTCAGAAAAAGATAGTCCTCTATGGATGTTTTCAATAAGAGCTTTTAAACTCTAAAGTCCCTATTTCATGGATGTTTTCTCCCTTAGTCACTGCTGTGCTGAACTACCCACCACCTGTCTACCGTAATGGTAGGAGGGATCATTGGAAGTGGCACATTTTTGAAGGAAGAGCAAGAGAGGTGTTAGAGATTCTTGTGAATTAGGTAAGGAATGTGAAATGGAAGCTCCTATAAATGAGATCAAAGAAAACTGTAGCAGTGGGATATATTTGTCTCTGTGTTCAGCCTGGTAATTCAATCTTAACCCTCATGAATAGAAATTTTTATACATAATTAAATTAACAAAAAATCTTAGATAAAATTTTGAGGGCACTTTGTACAAAGCATGCAGATAAACCTTTGTTATGCTACAAGACTTCACTGAACTTCCGAAGTAAACTAAATCTGAACGCTATCTCACTCCTAAGTGAGGTGCATGTGAGTGAGTGTTCATGGATACCAGACCAATGATGCTGGGGGCTTTCAGAGCTCCAAAAAGTAAAGGTAGAATACCATATTATCTTCATTTTGCCCCTGCCTGAAGTACAAATAGAAAAATGTGTCTTCTTACACTGCAAACAGAAAATATTCAATGCTGCTCTTTTAATATTTTCTAACCTAGCCTGTGTTCCAACAGTCTCCACAGTTCCCCTGAGACATAACACCCCTAAAACATTGCTGCAGTTTTCCAAGACATGGCCTCTAATGTGCTAATTCTGATAGTTGTTTAAACACATATTACTCTGCTAACATGTCACAGCTGCTTGTCACACATGCTGGTTTATATGCTAAAATAAATAAAAATAAGGAAATTTTGCTTTATTTACTTACCTTCCCTCAAGGAGTGGCAGACACCTCATACTCATGGCATTACACATCCCCTGGAAATTGTCATGCAGAGATAGCAGCAGTATATGCAGTCCCTCCCTATTTGCATTTAATGTAATCATATTAAAAGCTTTCTGTAGCAAGATCTTATTAGCACAAAAAACAAACCAAAAAAGAAACACATTGAGCAGGAATATATACTATTTTTTGTCAGTGTACAGTTCAACTTAATTTTGAAGATTTTAATTTCATGAGGAAGAAAGTTAAAGCTTCCTTATTTCATCAGGGTTTTACTGCTAGAATAAACAAGAAAGAGAGGTCTTGCAGCAATCATTCTTGACAGCAGAGCACTGTAAAGATTATAATAATATTTATAATGTGGTAATGCCAATATAATTTTTATTTCATTTTACAACAGGGACACCACAAATGCATCTGCCTGTGTTAATAGCAATGCTAGTGAACCAAAGCAAGTGACTGAAGTGTAGATTCTGAAGATCACTAAAGTGAGTTAAGCATTATAAATCCGATTCTGTTTTGCTTCCATTATTTTCTCTATCAAAAATATTTTTTCAAGTTTTTGAAGGGCTAACCCAGCAACTTAGTTAATTTTATTTTCCTTTTTAGTTGCAGAACTAGCTCTTGTAGATTGCACTGCCTAACCAATGCCTTCAGCAAATTATCTCAAGTACATCTTGAGCAGTTCTGCATATTTCAGCACAAGTTTTCTTTGAAAAGATGACTTATGTAGATCCATCTGCAAGAAGAAGCTAATTTGGTGAGTTTGACTTCAACAGACCCTTAAATGTCTTGCAAAATAGAGGCAGACTCTGAACCTGAAGTAGTTTCCTTTTTGAATGCTGCTAGATGATTGCTATTGAGGAGAGAAGGAAGGAGGGGTAAAGCATGCCTGGAAAACATTGCTGGTCACTAGCCTGTACTGCTTTGAGAATTGTTCACTCACTTCAGCAGATATTTTTCTCCAAGTATTCCAGAGCTCCTACAGATTTAAAGCACTTTCAGATCAAGTTTTTGGCTTTGTTTAGCCATCGCCATTTTTTCAATGTAACACTCAGACCACTACAGAGAGCACAAATTATTATTCATAGTTTTGAGCAGTTGAATAGTAATTACTTGAGATTTAATTCCTTCAGTAAAATGCCTACTATTCTTTGCCTCTGTAGCAACCATTGTGTTTTCAATCCAAAATATTCAGAAATCATGAATTATGTCTGACATTGGATGTCACTCATGACAGCTGGTTTTTTTTGCAGGGGCAGCTTAAAGTGCAGAGGAGTTCCTTTTCTTTCCATTTTTTTTAAAGAAAGAAAGATAAAATTTTCACAAAATTACTTGCTTTGGTGATTTGCAGTTTTAGTAAATTTGAGTAAACTTTGCACTGCCAGCAGTGCCAGTGGCATCTTAGCAAAGCAGGGTAGAGAATCAGAATCCCACAACCTCTTGAAGGATACAGTTTGCATTCTATTATTGTAGTCACTGGAAACAGTAAGATATGACTATATTAGCCATCATTGCTCCCCATTTGAATAAATACCCAGAGATCCCAAATATAAGAGTTATATGCATATAATATCCTACATCCTATAATATATATATTGTATCCTACATGGGCAGAATCCCAAATAAGGAGTTATTTGGGATCCTGCCCATGGTCGTGGCAGGCTGTGCTAAGCCAAGTCCACCATGTGGCTTCACCCCATGGGTGCTCAGCACAGACAAGGGGCTCTGTCCGTGTAGCAGTTTCTCAGAAAGGATAGAAATAAACATTACTGCTTCCCTGCCTTCCCTCCACCACAAACAGCCTAACAGTCATCTGAGTAACAGGGACTTGTCATGCCTGCCTTCATCAATAACAAAATTAAAATCTTGATTGCCATTTAAGAAGCTTTTTTTTCATTTTTGCTAGACTGTAACAAGCATTTCAACTGTTTATTTGTGTTAATGTTGCAAGATAGGGTGTAACCTGTAGACTAACTAATTAAATGCTCTTTGATTTTGAGTGAAGTGTTTGGTACAGTCTAGACAACAGAGTCTAATTAGCGCTGGATGTTTAATGGAACTAAAGACCCATGAAAAGCAAAAGGTACTGAAATAAAAAGTCAGTGAGAGAGATGTGAAGATAAATGAGAGTGAAATAAGGAAAACAAAATAAGCCTTTGCTATGCTAGAAATACCATTCCCTCAGACAAAACCCACTATACTAATCATGAAAATTTGAAAAAATTCAATCAACTCCAATGTCCAGCTGTTTAGGGTAATATAATGGAAAGGTATCCAAAACACACTATGTTATAGCAAGGAACAAATTAAGGCATGCTGCACTCACCGCATTTCATTTCTTACAGGCAACAAATTCACCCCGGTATTTTTACAATAGAATAAAAACCCTATGTGTATTGCTTTGTGAGCTATGATTTACACACTCTCAGCAGGAAATTGAATGTTTGCCTTAACAGTACCTTCCTCTGTCTGCAAATGCAGCCAATTTGTGGTTTTCCTCAGCTGACAAAAATGTGGATGCAACTTTCGATTAGTATATAAAGTCCATTAAAAAAACCAACACAACAACAACAAAACAAAAAACAAAAAACAAAAACCCAAAAAAACCCCAAAAACC